>JAOWAN010000043.1:3075668-3099475 GCA_028566635.1 Lobelia cardinalis
GCACCTGGAGAGTTAAGATCATACTGGTACCTGAACATGACAGTGAAATATTAGTAAACGAAAGAGAGAGATTAATATAGCAGTGTAAAATACGAGAAACATTACTACTGAACTTAGACAGTTATGATATTTCTATGTGATGCGATATGGATGAGAAAACCTGGCAGCAGGCTAAATGGTTGTATGAAGAGGGAAAGAGAAGCAGGGTGTTGTCCTCTAAAAGAACAGGGAATTATAAGCAAAAGCTCTGTGAAACCGCACAGAAAGATAAAGTATATCCTTTCTTCGAATGTAAAACCATTAACGTACAACAAACAAAGTCTCCACATGTTAATTGAACATCACTTATAGCCAGAGTCATAAAGATGAGAAATAACGAAAGCCAACCAGTGGGGAGTGCTTTTAGATTACCGACACCTTTTCAATAGCTTTCACTACATATTCACAGAAGTTCCCAATAACACCCAAAAGTTGAGATAATTGCAGCCTTTTCAGGGATGTCCACACGTAAGAAATTTAAAAAGTAAATTCGTGTTGCAGAGGAATATTTTAATGTGTTGACGATTTATTAAGAATTCTAAAATACAAATATCGAGGCCATAATCTAATTACACCATAGATATGGTTGGCCAAAAAAGAAGAAGACATAATGCAACTGAAACTAAAAGGTTTGTAATAGTGCTTGAAAGATGATCTTCGGTGTATGCCTTATTTGATTGTCCCAGACCCAGTTTTACAAAGATTACAAGGAGAATAGTGACCGCACAAAAGATCACCTTAAAACGCCATCAACAGGTTCAATAAGAGGCTCCCAAGCTTCATACTTATCGTTATATGATGTAGCAGCCAAAGAGAAGCTAACAGTGGTATTCATGTAGTCAGGTCTTCCATGTAGACTAAAACCTATGCTGCTCATCGATACATTGAACAATGGAGTCATCTGTAAATTTGCAGAAGGGTGGTTAGAATGGAAAACTGAAATTCCCAAAAATAATAAGTTAAACTAAAGTAGGTAAGGTTCACACTTAGAAACTGAGAAAACTGTGGCCAACTAAAATAATGTCTCCGTACAGTGAGGTTACTCTTTACAGTGTGTTATTGCCCTACTCATTGTCAATGATGCACATTTCAAAACAATCTTAACTGATGTTCACTTAATTTATTTTCCTATAGAGGCCACATTATGTCGCCGTCCAAATTGTAGTCTGGAGAAGCGTCCTCAGCGGCGGACCGGGCTCAGGTCCCCTGGAAGGGGGCGCCAGAGAGGGTGAGAGCCCCGTTTTAAATACAAATTTCTCTTTTCCTAATTTCAATAGACATCCAATTAACATTATCATCTCTAATGCTCCCTTTTTTTTTGTAGTCATTTAAATCCTCAACCTTTCAGCCATCACCCAGGCAAAATGATCTGGCTTATAGCTGATTCCTGATATTGTCCAACCGGAACTGAGAACCTGATTTCTCCATTTGTAGCTCATATTATAGTCTTAGCATCCAACATTTATCATTTGAACAAAAATATGCCCATATTGTTCCTTTAAACACCATTTCTCTCTCAAACAAAAGAACCTGCTTAGTGGATATACCCAAATTGGTTATTATAAACACTGTATTCTTCAATAATGTTTACCATGATCATTTGGGCCACTTCGAGAGTCATTTATTTGGGTAAATTGGAACAACAGTCTTTCTCAATTCAAGAGGTGACCAGCTTGAACATATTATTACGACGTTCAACTAACTCAGACACTCCAGCTTTTCCTAGGTATCTCAAGCTCTAACCCAAATTCCAGAAGATCCTAAAGTCTTTGCAACTGTCATTTCAAATCCTGCTCGATAACCTTCACATCATATTTTATCATTTTAAGCAAATACATAATAACACTCACTTTCGTAAGGTCATATGTTTCCTCCACTTTCTTCTTTAGCAACTTCTCTGCATATATTATTACCTTTCCTTGATGTTTGTTTGTAACATCTTTAAAACTCCACTCTTGAACATTATCATCATTTTCGTTAAAATTCACTGTTCTTCTCACTTAATTGTGATTCTTTACACATTCCTTTCACCAAAGTTTATAATTGATGACAAAGCAAATTTATTGATCTAAATATCTGAAAGAGATAAGAATGTGCAAAGTGGACAAGGTATAAAAACTTAACTGAGAAAATTTCCCCTTCCCTACCCACCTAGAGAAAGAGACCAAGTCTACAACAAAACATAAATTATTTCCAGTCCCAACATAAATCTGAAGTAGCTACTAGAAGGAAAGCTCACATAGTTTCGGACCAAAGAAAATCGAATCCATACGATAAATTGAAATCACCAAAAGAATAATTCTTACCAAGCCACCATAATCATCAAAAAGTGCCACAGAGAACGTTCTCATATCGGCATCAATAACCATATCATCTGAACCACTTGTCACCTCAGGGTCCACAAGCTTTACAGCATACCTTCTGGGAGGTTTCTTGAAACCACTACGAATAAAAAAAGTACCCAACTTATTGTCAACCCCCCAAATACTAAAGGGCTCTTTAGCAAACCGAGCATCCGATGTGTCCCACAAACTTTCCTCTAAAAACTGATCACCAGTGACGATATCACTGCGCATACACTTCAAAGAGCTGAAATCAGATTGCTTTGGTGATGCCTTACAGGCAATACAGCCCAAGGATACAAAGCCTGGTGGAGCCTGAGGTAACCAGAAAGATATACTTTCTGCTCCTCTTTGTTTCTTTGTCTGTCCAACAAATTGAAAATCTAAAGGAGCTTTGTAAAGTTCATCATCTTCAGGAAGAACAATGCATGTGTTCGGAGGTTCATACCTGGAAAATACAGAAGCTAAATCTCTAAGAACACAGCAGACAACCAAAGATATCTAGCAGCAAAAATGAGACGAATATTAAAAATACAGGCTATTGGTAGGATAATCTAGTACATCTAGGACAAAAATAAAAATTACAGCTCAAAAGTATTGCCCCAAATCCGACAATGGTCATGAATTTTAGATCTTCCATACAAAGGTCCACAATTTTTTTTTTGGCTATTCAAAATCCTATAAATGACGGCAATCCGAAAGCCTAACATTTTTAGTCGGGTCCCGTAACATGATGACCTAAGAAGAGAAATAGCAGTCTTTTACAGCTACAAATCTCAATGTAAACAAAGTCCCCTATGCGACTTTGCATTTTTTACCATCACCTGGTACAGTTGCAAAGTTCGCAATTTGAAGGTGAAAAAGTACAATGTGAAATAGGGTACTTGCTCGAATTTTGAAAAATTCACAGTGAAATAGTACGATCCTGTAAGGGTTTTGAATGGCCATCAGATATAAGACCTTGCATAGGTGAAAAAAAAAAAAATTGTGGAGCGAGGTTGGTACCACTTGAAATTCAAAAACCAATGTTGGATTAGGGGTATAAATTTGTATTTTTCTCTCTACATCCTGATTTTGCAGAAAATAGCTTCTCTTAGGCTCCATTTGCTCCGCCAAAGATGACTCACCAAATCCTAAAGTCTACATTTTGCAATGAGAGTAGTAGCCCAAAATCTTTATAAATTGCTTGCAAGGCTAGTGAATACCCTATGCGGGTTTAAGTCTCAACACGCCCCTCACGTGCAGCCGCTTACTACGTGGACTCTTTGGCCAGTTTGGGTGGCGTGGAGAAGAATGTTCTGGGCCGTTGAGCTCACAGGCGGACAGAGCCTACTTTGATACCATTTTAAAGTCTGGTGTTCCATCTCAAAATTTAATTGGCAATGAGAGGAGTAGCACAAGATCTTTATAAATTGCTTGAAAGGCTAGTGAATACCGATGTTGATTGAGTCTCAACACCAGATATATCATGTACTTTCTCTCAATTTAAGTATTTATCACTCCCTCTGATCCAAAACAAGTGTTACACGTTCTTTTTAGGGATGATCCAAAATAAGTGGACATTTTCTTTTAGGAAACCTAACAAGGATTTTTAGCCACGAATTATTTACTAACCCCACACACTTTTGATTAGAACCACTCATTTCAATTTCTTATTCAAGTCAAATGGATAAAAACATGCGCTAAAGAAACCAAACAACTTCGCAACGTAAACAAGTGATAAAGGGTGTTGAAGGATTCTTTTACACAAACAGTCTGGGAAAACTCTATTTAAAGTCTCCGAGCTTGTAACATGTCATTCATGTGAGGTCTGTTATGACCAAGGACAAAACAAATGCCCTCTTCTAGACAGGTATGCAAGTTTCCGTATAATGGAGGAAAGAGGAAACTGTCCTGCAATTGTAGACCGAGTCAAGTGGACCAAGAGAAAAGTCATGGATATAAGCCAGACCCCTCCAAAATCCAATAATGAAAATCTTGAAAGAGAGAAAAGTGTACTCTTGATAGCACAACCTACCCCCCACCCCCCCCCCACCCCCGCGCGCGCATAAAGCTCTTGAATGGAGTCAATATGAGAGACAATAACAGTTAGGAAAACCAGACTTAATTGAATCCCCCTCCCCAAACAACAATAACAGTTGGGAATCACAGACCTAATAAAGTAACCCCATCCCCCCAACCAAATGTCCTCCCAGAACTGAACACATGCACCATACCACCTCAAATTCAATAAGGGAGAGGAACACAGAGTAGGACGAGGCTTATATGCGTGATTATGCTATTCCTAAAAATTTCTCTCCAATTCCACGGTCTTTATTCCTAAATATTGCTAACGTCACAACATAAACCAAATAGTTTGGCAACGAACATTTTGATGGTTTCTTTCTCAGTGTCCCAAACAAAAGATAAAAATATACTTACCAAATATGTTTTCTGGAGCTTAACCAAACTACACAAGACATACTATTTCAAATTAGAAGTTGTGCCCATCACTTCATATTCCAGTTGTTGCCTTTCCACAAAACAGATGGAGCCTTAGCGTCAATTATGCATTCCCATGATGGCAACAAGGCACTTGCAGTAAATTTGGATGATGGCCCATCAGAAAAAAAAAATATGAAAACCAACCAACAAGTACTACGTACCCTTTAACTGCAATATCACCAAAATATGCCATCCCTTGATGGACAATAGGACGCCATATAGAAATTTTTTTTCTAGATCCTGAACCTTGATTCCACCATATCAAGCGAAAACTAGCAACAGGTTGAAAACGACGAGCAGAACTTGCAGTTGATGACCTTTCTGTTTGCGCAATACGATCATTACGAGATGGAACATCATAACCACTCAATGTTTTTGAAGTGACTCCGCTGTATCCGAAAAGTATATGCCTCAATTCATAAGCTTTGCTAGTCAATCTCAGAGTAGCAGGGTCCGCAGGCAGGAAAGTTCCAACCGAGTTATTCACACGCCAAAATGCCAAAGGTGAAGAAGATCTGCAAAGTCTGAAATTACTAGAATGTAGAAAAGTTCAAAATAGGAAACAAATTAGAAATACATGTAGCCAGCAAGTAGTACGAAAGTAAGTGCTCAGATAACATGCAAAATTTCCAAGCCTATTTTCAAATTTTCATTCCACTCTGATTCCTACTTCAGTCCTTGTAACTTGCCTGAGCACGTGTCATGAACTAAAAAGGGGTAAGATTAGGCTACCAAAATGAATAGATGACACATATTCAATCAATACATGAAAGCTACAGCCCTTGGGAAGCATCACATACATATGGGTAGAGCTGATTGTGATACAATCTCTTAGCGCGCATGGAGAAACTAAAGAAGCCAGTATGCAAAAGGAAGATGACAATGGAGGCCGTTTCCTTCCAGGAACAACCACACACCCCAGTGCGACATAGCCTTTGGGTGCCTCGGGGAACCAAATGGAACAGCTTTCATCCCCTTCATCCAGGACACGTCTTGGTTCAGACCCTTGAGAATCTGAAATGTCATTAGAAGCTGCAGGGGCCCATAATAACTTGAATCCCTCAGGTCTCTTAATTCTAACAAAGCTAGTATTCACAGCAAGAACTCCTTTCGTTGGTGGCTTGTCACTATCATAAATAAATACTATTAACACAATTGAATAGAAACAAATATCAAATGATTAAGGAACAGAAAATTGTTGATAAATTCTCACATTGGCGTCAGATAGTCACCAAGGACAGCAAATCCAGGAGGTGCATGAGGTCTCCAAAACGCGTATACTTGGTCACTGTAAGGAACTGAATGCATAACAAACAGGAAACAAGTATCACCAACAGCCTCTTGAATAATAGTTGTAAATAGAGAATGGAGAGGGGCTAGTAGAGAGAGAGAGAGAGAGAGAGAGGAGTGAATAAATAAGTAAAACATAGTATCTCACGTGTTGACCTACTTTGAATGGTTCCAATTTTGTCAAACTCAGAGCAGACCACTGTCATTTTCCGTGACGTCCTCCTTAGAAATGTCAGTATGTCCTCCTCAACTGCTAGAAATAGTCTAACAATACTGAATGAGAAGTTCATGAATATATCTGAAACTTGCACGTGTATGTTTGTCTTTCCAGAGGCATTTGAGAAGTTCACTGACGTATCAAAAGGCTCAAGTATTCTGATCCCATTGCTCTCCATTGTCAGTCCAAGCACATTTGCATTCATTTCAATTGTACCACTCTTCATAATGAGCCTATCACATAACATTATCAAACTTTACTTGCATCAATCATGACTATCTTTGCAAACTTTAATTATATACTTGACTTCACAAACTATAACCATAGAAACTCTAGTTCATTGCATCTTGAATCTTTAAAAAATTCAAAGGTTTTGCCTAACATCGAACAGCGCAACTTCTACTGGCCACATTACAGATATGATTTTCAACAATGTGCTTAAATACCTATGAATACCAATTGTAATGAGTCTAAGTATGTAGGAAAACAGTCAAAATTATATGTCAAGAAAGCAAAAGGTAAACCAACTAAATAAAGAGAAAAGGACCTGCAGAATGTATCCAACTGGGCATGCAGAAGTTTGTTAGAGAGAACTGGCGATTCTCCAGCATATTTCGATGTATTGTAGAAAGTAAGCTCAGGACTAATAACCTGCAAAATGGTCTCAAATACATAAGTGATAGAAAACAAGAGATCCAGCCAACAGATTGGTTATTGAAAAGCTATGCATGAATAGTAGCATGGTATATTTATGCAGTGCAAAAATAAACCCAGACTAGGTTCACCATAGTTGTCCAAGATTAGAGGAGATTATTTATGCATTCCCTGGAGCACCTACTCCACTTTGGATATGAAACAGTTCTAGGAGGAAAAGAAACTGTCTTACAACAACTCCGCATTCATGCCTTTGGGCTTTCATAGAACCTTTGATTACATCCTGATTCCAAAACATTTAGCACATGAACGGTTAGTCAGCCAAAAACACTCGCTGTCAAACTCAATCTGAATAAGGCTTCTCTCAAAGGCAATGGTATTAATGCCTCCCCTCTACTTTCATGGGTTGTTTAAAAATCAATCTGCAAATTTTCCAATTATATATGGTCTTTAATTCGAACAAGAATAAAGGTGGGTATTAACTTTGCCACGAATCTAAAATAACCAAATAAATTAAACCGAATGTGCGCCTCATAAACGAATACATTCGGTAGTATTACATTATATATTTGATACTTTCAACAATCATTGTCTTAAAAATATTTTCTAATGCTTAATACATATCATGATCGGTGATCACCATACTATAAACAGTTAACTTTTGTGTTACTTGGTGCACTACAACAAAAAAACAATAAGTCTTTTTCGACAGAATACACATATAAGGCTGAGAACCGATAATACACAATTTTAAATAGGAGTTTTACCTAGTACTCTAACTTGATCTACCAACACACATGCACGCACACAACACATGCTTAATATAGTTGCCTCACCAAGATTTGAAGGTGAGGGAGCTTGAGAGAACTTACTAAGTTTACAAACTGTGAGATATGGTTCTTCAAGGCATAAAATGAACGCATCGACAGGTAAGCTTTATAAACAGTATTGGATCTCAAATTAGCACTGATAGATATATATGTGCCAAAACCCACTAGAGAGGTGAATGTAACGTTAACTAACTTCATTTCATCTGGCACTTGCTTCAGTATCTTGCAGAACATCATTAGAACCTTATAAACTAATATTTAGCAGTGAAGTGTATGGACTCAACCCACGCTTAATGATATCATTCACACAGACCTGAACTTACTGTCAGATGAAATCTATTGTCAACCAAAGCTCCCAAGGGGAGTCACTGATAAATACAAACCCTGTGTAGCTATTATGTACGCATTGTTTACACGTACTCACTCAGTCCCAAAATGAGTGACAATTTTTCTTTTAAAAAAACATAAATTTTATCAACTTAACTTTTACAAAATATTTATCATGTTATAGATTCTAATAATTTAGTCATTGCAATAATAATACTCCCTCCGTTCCACAATATTTGACATTTTAGACTTATGCACACATATTAAGAAATAATATATATTGACAAATTTAGCCTCATTAAATAGTCTCTCTTTATATATGGAAAAAGAGATAAGTGGAATTAATGATTATTGGTAGTTGAGAGAATAGGAGGGTAATTTAGGAAAGTATCACTAAAAACAACCTAGAAATCCTAAAATGACAACTATTTTGGAATAATTTTTAACTTCGAAAAGGTCTACTATTGTGGAACGGAAGGAGTAATAAGTAATTTATCAAAACAAAATTTATATTCATTACAACATGTAATTTTTTTTAATAGATATTTGGTCAATAGTTAAATGAATTGATCAAAATGAGTCAAAAATTGACACTCATTTTGAGATGGCGGGAGCACATAATTTAGCTCTAAATTTATGCAGCCATGTGGACTCACTGATAAATATGCTTACAATTTAATACATGTACATATGTTTACCATACAAATCGTTTTATACTCTTTGTTCGCACGATTTCTTTTTTCACCAATTTTATCTCAATGGTGCATTAGGAAAACTTGACAATAAGAATACACAATACAAGATTACCAAAGCTTCATTGGACACAGGCCCAAAACATGAATTAACCCATTTTATTCTTCACCTCTAAACTAAGCACTGTCATGCATATCTTCTTCCAGTTTCTTTGCCTGCTTCCCTGAGTAGGCTGATGGATAAGAGTTTACCTTTTTAGCCATCCTTTCTTTCTGAAATTTGTATACAGTATATGCTGTACATTGTAATATTTATAATCACCTACTACAGGGAGGTGGAAATGTAAAGATGAAAAGGTAATAAGATGTTAAAAGCCAATGGTAAAAATAGAAAAGGGTAGTGCACTTCCCAATCTTTTTCAAATAATGTAGCATACTTTTTTTGTTTCAAATTTGGTAGCATAATATTACACAAAATCTGGATAGTATTAATAAATACAATCATACAAAACCCTTTGTAACTTTTAGTTTGATATACATAACTAGGTTGCTATCCAACAGCTTAAGCTTTTAGATGATGGTAACTTAACAATAACCTCTGAAAACTCTAGACCCCTAAGGCCCCAAAAGCCAACATCGTAAACCCCCGGAAACCATCTTTCCTAAAACCGTACAAAGCAAAGCAATAATCACGCAAAAACCAGATTTAAAGTTATCCTCAACCCTATAAAATCAGCATGTCAAAAAAATAGTTAAATCCCAACTTCAGAACCTTAAAGCCCTACACCAGGTCCTGTTTTTGATTAAACCCACCATTTCCACAGTTTCATACATGTGCCACCTGTCATCACAAGCCACAGAAGGACCTAGATATGTTGGGATAGTGGAATGAACATCTTTCAAGCCCAAGAACAGCCCTTACTTTTGAAACCATCAAGCTACTGGCTATCGTGAAAATACTAAGAAATAATGACTAGGTCCATAGAGTAAGAATTTTGGATGAGCCCCCAACCGAAGAAAAGGAGGATTGTGGTTTCTAGAGCAGAGAGGCTTTGTGGACCCTCCCTCCATCTCCATCTCCATCTTCTAATAGGCCACGTGTGTCGCAGGTGAAGATCTTACCAACAACATAATGAGTACCATCATTAAAGAAGTGGCCAATAATAGGATCTGAAGTAGAAGAAATATTTTCCAAACAAAGCACAGCTCAGTAGCAGCTTTTCAATCTGCTGCCAGCTAATCACATGTTTGGGCAAAACTCTACAACTGAGTTTTGATTACAAGGCCACTTGCACGGGAAAAGTTAGGCTAGATTGCTTGTTAAGAATTTCAGCCCATCCTTTTTCAACAATCAGCGGTCCATGGTTCACCAATTTAAAAGAATGCTTAGGGTCGAACGGTTCGCCTGGCCAAAAGCATGTACATAACCTCTATCTCCAGCAGTTCAGCAGAGGACCAGAGGTATTAATTAGGTATATTAAGTACATGATTAGCCATATTCATGCAAAAACATTCACTTGAATTATTATCACAAAATTGGCCTTCTTCAACCGAACAGTAAATCAGAGACGCACTTCAAGCAATGAAACAAACCAATATGACCAAAAGTGAACTCGTCATTGTAACAAATAGGATGCATATAGGTTGCTCAATACCTGTAGCTCAATTGAAAATTCTGAGGGTCCACTAGTAGTAGTGCTCGGAGAAGGCAAACCCTTAGTACTTCCTCCAACAGAATTCAAACTGGAATCTTCCTCACATTCCTCCAAATACACTAGATCATCAGCTGAAGCAGAATAACCACTATTGGATCCGAGAGAAATACAGGAGTCCAAATATCGTCCATTCTATATTGTAATTAAATTCAAGTTGTTAGAGCTCAGAACCAGTTTACATATGTAAGAAAAAAATATGGATGCACTACTTACCTTAATAGTGACATTCTTAAATTGCAATCTTTTCCCACTTCCTATGTAGATGATCGCTTCTATACTTGGAGAAAAGAGATTATGTCCCTGCCCATCTTGCAAGTAGATGGTTCCGCCTTTACCATCATAAATAAAATGGTCAAATTGTTCATCATCAGCTACCAATGGTCTTTGAGGGGAGAAAGTAGATTCTGCGAAGGGTTGGCAATAAGTTGACTCATCCAGAATCAATGCATTAACTATAAATGAAGATTTATCACCCTCATCATCTGAGAGCATACTGCGAACTGTTGGCACAAAAAACTCAACCACCGCAAGAAGAAAATCAAGTGCAACAAGCAGTTGTGGCCTTTGAATACACAAGGAAACCGATGTTGAAAACTGACTAAATTTAGCATCAAGAATTAGCATTGTTGGAACTAGCATTCCGCCGTTGTTTTCAGCCGGAGTTGTCTTAACCATGTGATTATCTTTGTCCCCAACCTCAAATTCAGGACTGTACCGGAAATTCTCAGGCTGCCTTACAGCAAGCTTAAGTTCTTGCTGGGTTCCCTCACGATCATCAATCACCATGAAAGCCTTCAGAGTTGCTGAGAGTAGACCTTCTCCTAGTGTATTAGATTTGTAAAGAAGCCACAGACCACTTACCTGAAACCAAGACCATTATATCCTACAGAAACTTACCATACAAAATTAAGATTGACAGAATTGGCAATAACCAAATCAGATATCACATAGACTGAGCTGTTGCATCTACAAGGAGTACATTATGTAAATTCAAAACAATTTCGGTCCTAAACTAAGTGACTGCAGTGTGTAAGAGTATCAAAAGCAGTAACTCTCAAAAAATAACATGCATCCAAAAATAAATGTGTGATATACTTCCACTCCATAACCAGTCGTGAGCTAACAAAACATCTTGAGGTTACACCATATTAAAATTTCACACCAATCCATTTATTCGACTACAAACCCTGTGATCTACCCCCAAATTTTAAAAAACAAATAAAGAAACCAAAAACATGTTGGAGTATGCGCCAACATTGAAGGATGAGGGATTATAAGAAATTTCTACCACACTCTACGACCACCGTACCTCTCGCGTAACTGAGGTTTTCCTTTTTCCATATCATCATGACAGATTCTTTTGGTTTCAGAGTGTTGATACAAATTAGAGATACAGAAAGCAAAGGACACCTTGATATCTCACATCAACAATATTACAGTTGGTCAAAAGAATTGAGGCAAGTATGAAGGCTTGTCTTTCAAAGTGGATACGCTATTTGGAGAAGATGTAGCAGATACATCACTTGGCATCAGACTGTAATGGTGTCTGATAAGGTGAAGCGACAAGGTGAAACCGGTCGGACGATGCAAAAAGGCTATCAAAGAGAACAACGTGAACATTAGCAACTATATTTGTTGTACCACACTTGTTTTATTTTAGTGCTGATTCAAACAGTGTGTCATAGTAGATATACATGTCATCATGCCACAAATGTAATAACTGACCAAGCAGGGTCTGTATCAAGCACTCACTCATTCGCTATATTTTGGCAGACCCATCAAGCCAACACTTTAGCCTTTAGGTCATCCCTGCACTTATTCAACTTGGAAAGGCATGAGATATCGAATGCTAAGCCACTGCCGGAAGCTCCTTCGAAATTGTGGAAATGCTTATACACCCTCCTGACCACTTCGCAAAAGAAAAAGAAGAGAGACAGAGAAACAAACGTGCCTACGACCCAGAGTCCTCAGAGCCTCCTGTGGCTATGCCAAGTTGGCATTTCCGCACATTTGACAGATACACCAAGATTCATGTACATATTGGATCTGTCAGAGAGGCGCCATTGTCCATCAACCAAAGCTATTCCACTGACCATTAACTATTAGATCATGGAATGAAGGTGCAGGTATCCACAAACATTTTCCCCATTAAAATAATCATAATTTCAAATAATTGTCCTCTGTTCAGCCTACTAATCTTGTCAACTTCACAATAAGACTAGGATAGAAGATTAGTTTCACTTAAATATTAATCTCCTCTAACCCAGTTAGTTCAATACGCATTACCTTTGCCAGCAAGGAACATCTGCGCACAAATCTTGCTACCTTCGTAAACTTTCACAAGTGAATTCTTGAAGATATGAGTTCGAATTAGCAAGTCAAGGCAAAGCTTTCTCCAATGGCCCATTTACCTAGACCTTGACGATTTCCGCATGGAAAATCTATGGGTATGTGCCCCAGTGTAGTGGGTGCTGCGAAGCACGACACATGTGGGAGTCCAACTTGGAAGGCAAAATAGTTCTGCTTATAATCAATCAATTACTTGGAAAAGCTTACACACTGGCAATACCTTTAAACACTTTTGGCTAATGGGCATATACAGTATATGTAATGTTAAACTAGGTTGTGGAGTGCTTTCTGCTTAGGTAGCTTTTAAAATCAGAAAATGGAAGATCAATTAAGCTTCTTAAAGACAGAGACATTTTGAATGGTAAACAAGTACCTGCAGAGTCGCAAGAGATGCATCCCTTGCTACACCATAATGAAGGCACAACTCAACTAGACCAATGACTACAGAAACCTTTATCGAGACCCAAGTTTCTTGATTCTGAGGCTCACATCCATCAGCTTCTGGACCCTGAGGAACAAACGGCTCTGATGATTCAACAGAATATGCCACGGTATTATTTTTCACTGGGGGCACAATATTCGGAGTCTCTGAGAAATTTGCCAGAGCACATTCTGAAATGATCTGGTACTCTCTGTTTGATAGAGCCGCTTTAAGTTCCTTTATCTGAAGAAGGGAGAATGTATAAGTAGATAATGTATTAGGAATTTCTCAAGCAAATCACTGGATAACTAAAAATTTACAGCGAATTGGTGACCACAGGTAGCTCAACCGTTTTAAAACCATTCCCAACGGGAAAGAAGCTACATACCTCCACCGCAATTTCTATGTTTGGAACTTGATGAATCAAGTCACGTAGTGACCTACGAATAACAATAGAAACTCCATTCACATCTTGAATTATGCTTTCACCTAAATCTGTTCCAGTACCAACATTCAGATTGATGTCCTCAACCTACATCACAAACATTCAACTTTTAACAACCATACGTTGGACTTTCGCCGTCTTCCTGTGCTGAGAGCAGTATGCAATAATGCGTGACTGCAATGAAAAATCCTAAGAGGTTTGAAACTAGAAGTTCTTCCCAGAAATGCAAAAGATAAGTAACGGAGAACGAAGAAGGAAAAAAGAAAACCCAACCCTTGGGATCACTGATAACTCCAAAAGCACCAATAGTATCAAGTCCCATTAGTTTGGACTTGGACCCGTTATTAAGTGCACATTTATAAGTTCATATCTAATAGGCCTTACCAGGACTGTCATTATGTCCAGATGAACAGCAGCGATATCCTTTTTTGTACCACCAAACCACATAAATGTGTTCTGGACAGTAATATGAACAATATCAAGCTTCAGATAACTGTAACAGAGAAATAGGGTTAACACACACATGATCAGCTATATAAGCGAAAAGGTAATCAAGACAACCTATCTGCCATATGTGTGCAGTGCAGGTACAGGTGGAGAGTGAAGAAGGATTTTAGAACTTACTCAATGCTGTCCGTTCTCCGAGGCATCAGTATTATAGGTTTTCTAAGTGAAAGTTCCAACTTTACAGCAGGTGATCCTTCAATTTCGCTAGCTGTAAACCACTTCTCTGAGTTTGTTACTTGATCTTTCACTTTAACAACATCCACCGAGTTGTTAGGAACAAGACCCATGAAGTAACTAATTATCTACAATTAAAATAACACCCATCTAAGAAAATGTATACTTAAGCAGAAAATGTATGCACAAATCAAAATTAGTTACCTCCTGAATAAAGCGATTTAAATACACAACGCGCACTTCCGAGAGCTGCCCAAAAAGACTATAATCATATCCATCATAGTCTTCATCATCAGGACTAAATGAACTGAAGACCAACTGCACATTCACAGAGATATAAGTTATTAGGAAATTATCCAGGGAAAAGATTTGAGTGAAGGACAAGGACATGAAACGAGGAAGCTCCAGATCACCAATCACCGTATATTTAGTAACACTCAGATTTCATTTGCTAACCTGGACATTAGGACATGAGAACAGAAAAAGAAACTAGAAAGAAGAAAAATATTTGAAAACGATAAAAAAGCCGCTACCAACAGCTCAATGCACATCCATAAATAAAAAATATATCCTTCAAAAAGAACTGATCTTATATTCCCAGATCCTCCCCATCAACAGGTTCAGATTAGAAGCAATCTCATCAACCCAATCTATTATAAAGTTCTTTAATTACATTAAGGGAAAGAAAGAGAGAGAATATTAGAACATTAAGAGCAGTGAGCATTAATATAAAAAAACTCAAAAATACCTCTACAAATGAACTTCCTCCAGGATTTCTCATATCACAAGCCCAATGATACATATGACTGCTATGAAGACTATCATCACTTATTCTGAGATTCCCAAGAGACGCCTTTATACTAAATGAAGATGGGAAAACCTATAAGGAACACAAATGAGTATTAACATTCCACGTATCCAATTATGTAACATATTATCGAAATCAAATAACCAATAAATTAGTCGGATATAGGAACAGTGAAACCTTGATATCGGTGAGAAAGTTATCTTGCGACATAGTAGCAAGCTTTGCCCCATTTTCATTCATCAAAAATATTTGGGCACGGGCCATATTCAGTGTTAAAGAGAATAAGATTCTAGATTTCCCCTTCCCCAACAAACCTTTGACTATGGGTTCCTCAACTGTGGCTAACTGCTGATTACCAACCACATCATTCATGGCTGTTGAAGAAGTGTCACTGAAAGATTCAAAACTGTCATCCTCAATTGTAATGGCACTTGCGAATTCCATTATTGCAAGGATTGTAGGCCTACGACAAAAAAATGACAAGGTGGCAAGGGTAACTGTCACCTGAAGAAAATGATGAGGACAAAATTAGTACATCACATAGTTGTACATGAAGAAAATGCCAAATTTAGAACAATACTCACCCGTTTATCAAGGCCATCATAAAGTATGGAGTCCGAATCATACACAATTATTTGAGCTTTCACAAAACTATCTAATGTATCAGTAGCTTCAAAGTTATCTTCACCTCCTTGAGTACTGTCATCAGGTAGTAAACCAGCAATTCGGTTAAAAGTAGGAGTCTTTAAATACTCAAATTCATTTCCAGATGGCTGTCCTGGACTATCTGAAGAATCATTAAGATTGTCAGAGGCCTCATAAAACTTATCATCCCCTTCATTTTGGCTCTTATCATTGCTTTGATAAATCTGATCTCCAGTAAAGACTGGAGGTGCATCTGAGCTTCCAATGAAAGATTGCGCAAGATAGCGAGGCTGAGACACTCCCTTGCCACAAACTAGATCTTCTACCTCCAAAGCTTTCAGGACAGTGCCGATGAACATATCATTGGCTTTCAGTGAAAGCTCAACCTGTTAGTAAAATCAATACAGATGTTTAAGAGCGTAAACTTGAAAAAGGATCTTATTTAAGAATGACAAGTATTACATATATGAGTACGAAAAGAATCTTACTCGACCACCTATTGCACGTATTTCAAATAAACGGCTCTCCTCAGCCAGAAGCACCTTCATAAAAGTCTGATTATTCTGGAGAGGAAAGGGAGAAAAAAATATTAAAAAAACCATAAAACTGCAGTGCATGCATACCTCAGCTACCCCAGCATACACAAACCTTCACTGTACAATCCAATCAGGCTTACCTGAGAGCTATAATTAAAGCATAACTTTAACTCATCAAGCACACCAGTTATAAAAAGCTTCTCCACGTTCAACACATCCTTTGACCCCTGATGGTCAACTTCTCCTACTTCTGAGTCTCCAGAATCAGATGAAGTTTCTGATAAACCAGTTATGGGAGCAAAACCCTGCATAAGAAACCCAATGATAAAATCACATTGATGAATTATGCACCATCCCATCAAACAAAAGCGTACACAATTTGATCTTCATCATAGCTTTACCTCTTAGTATAAGTAATCCACAGAAAAATGTTCAACGATAACAAAATATATGAGAGAGAGAGAGAGAGAGAGAGAGAGAGAGAGATGGACAGAGAAACTTGAATATTACACAGTGAGATTCCAAACAAGCATGTATATCTTCAATACATTGTTGATGATATAGTATAGAATATAGTCAATGAAAACGACCGAAAGTAGAGTGTTAACACAGTTGCTTTGTTAAATAATAAATAAACATTCATCCCTGCAAGAAATTGTGAAACGCCAGAAGTAGCTCTAAAACAAATGACAACTGAGATCAAACCATGTAGATAATGATGTTAGTTCTATGGAATGGAAGATAAAAAATTCAAGGATTTTGGTATCTGAGGAAGACAAAAAGCATCACAATTTAACATATAAAGACACCAATGTGAATGAAGGCCACAATCCATGTTTGAGGCAAAAGTAGTTCAATAAGGTTTTTATAGTTAGGTAGCATTAATCATGTATCACTTGTTTGAGCTTGAGTTTTCTAATAGAGAAACAATATAGATAGGCAAGACACTCCACCATTCATCCTAGAACTAACAATAGCTACTACGAGAATTACCAACAGAAATTAATAATTATCCTAGAGAAGTGCATTTCTCTTTTTTCCTTGAAGGTTGAGAGTGCAACATAACATGATGAAGATCACAACAATCAGTACAAAGAAGCATGGAGATAAAGAGAAGGGGGGATAAATGTTAAATGAAACTCCTTCTCTGGAAGCAAGGGGAGGAATGAAGGGCAACGGCATCTACAGAAGCCTAAGAGGGAAAAATGATTCTCTAAACTGTCACGTCTTCATCATCCATTACAATTAAGCAAGTCACTATAAAATAAAAATTACCGAAGCACGATATATAGCCCCTTGCAAGCGACTCTGCCAACTTTTCCTTGAATCTTCAGATTCACATCTTAATATTAAGGCATTCACATCTTCTACAACCTACATACAGAAGATAAATGGATATGAGGTCAGAAGAGAACCTTAAGCAAAGAAATATCAACAAGTGAAAGAAATGAGTGATGCATATTTTAACCACGAAATTTTTTTGTTAACAGAACCTTGCTGTTAAATCTTTCGGCATCATAAACAGCCAACACATTTTCTACGTTGCCAATAATTTCAGCTGGGATTTGATACACTTGTTTCCCACGTAAGCTACAAAACCCAACAATTATCAAAGAGTCAATGTCAACTAATACTTGAGATAACAAATCAGATGTAGGCTCTATAAGTGAGTGGATCACATTCGACAACTACATAATAAAAGTCTTGCACCATATAACACAATGCCAGTGCAGTATCAGGAAATGAATGATAACAATTTTCTAAGAGATAAATTTGAGAAACTACAATAAGATCATTTGGACAACTACAAGGCAAACTAATCAGTTTGGAAGCGTGGTCCATGGCATGCCAAAGGTAGTCATATAGCGAATAAGCATGGATCCATATGCTAAAGCAAGATTTACATAGTTGATCCTCTGTATCTGAGACAAAGCATGAGTCTGTTTGTGTAAGTTGAGTTAAAATTCTGATTAAGACCATATAAACAATTAAAACAAAGAGGAGAATTCAAACTCATACAAGGTCAAATAAGTGGTAACATTTTTTATTCAATCCTTCCTGGGTCTGCTGTATTTTCACTGCTCTTTATTTTTGGCACGAATTACTGTTTGGAAAAATGGATGATCAGACATTATGGCGCATGGACGTGTTTTTGTTAATCGCCAAGTCTATTTTGAACTGCGGGAAATACACATTTTTTCAGGGATCATTGCTTAATGGTAGGTATTCTCCGACACAGACTGATGATTCTTGCTGCTCTTTGGGCTTCAGCGTAGGATGCGGCTGCTTTTGGTGACATGGATATTACAGATTCACAGCAGGATTGGAGAGCTCCTTTGTATCCTTTCTGTTGTCCTTTGCTAATTTCTCTTCTTTAATCTCTTTCTCTTTTCAAAAGAATAGGCTGTCCATTTTGTGTGTACAATCTCTTCCTCTATTCTGTTTCTTACTGAGTCTAAAAAAATATAGAAAAAACATGGTCTCGACAATATCACTCTCTTGGTGCATGGTCATGGAAAATTAACTTAAAACAGTCATAGTCCTGCAAGCAAAGTCGTTCTTTAGTCGACTATCCATCAAGCGAAGATGCCACTTAAAAGAGGGAAGCAAGGCTCAAATTTTCAGCCAAGTAACCAAAATTTCAGGGAACTGGTTAAGATTTCAAGGGTGCCAAGCCAAACCAATCCATTAAATCAACTATTATGCATATTTTTCTATCATCTTTGGGATTCTATGGTGCATGACTCAGCCATGTAGTGGAACAAGATGTCAAATATTTCGGATCCCATTCTCATGCCCATCTCGAGTTTGTTCAACATGGATATTTTTGGTGAAATGGCACTCCTTGTTATAGAGAAGGTTGGAAACGCAATCCTGACAGAAGTAAGGTTCGCTCAGGGGTCAGTATTTGGATTGGAACCAAATATAATGGAAGAAATCTGTGGTTAGTGAGAGGTTAGTTGCAAGGATAAATAGTTTTAAATGTCAAGTGTGGCGTGTGATTTGAAGTACGCTCATGCAACCTCTCTTGAGTGCTCTATATTGCCCCAAGCATGTCTCGTAAACTCATGTTGGACGGTCAAATAAGAAATTCAAATGTGAAGTGTGAAGTGCGAAGAGCGAAGTACAAGGTACAAAGTGTGATTTTCGATGCATTGGTAACAAGGTGCAACTAAGATGATCAACAAGGCTGCAAAGTGTATACACACTGCAAGGAATATGAATGTAGTAGCATATCTCCTTTATTTCCACCTTCCCCTTTTTTCCACAAACCTTTAGTTTTGATTTCATTACTTATCTGTGTTGGTTGGAGAGGTTCAACAAGGGAAATGGTCTAGAATGGATTTGGTTCCTCTAAGAATTGTTAGCAGACATGTTACTTAATCCATATACTTACGAATGGTCTATGCCTCAGAGTTCAAAGTGACTTATAGTTCGCTTAATTACTTTTTAACAAATCATAGTAATTTTGTAAATGTTAAATCTATTGTTAGATGAACATTGGTCACAAAGACCTTGGCCCATTAAGCATTCATCCAAATTTTAATGAAAATGTTTGAATAAATTCTATATACAACCTAATGGTATGAATTAATCTGATGTTCACCCTATTGTTAGGTATTCATAGTTAGTGGGAATCCTTTACTACAGACTGCCAATTTAAATTCATCAAACGATGTTCATCTTGTGTAGTGATTCTAAATACGTACAAGGATAGTAAGTTTCTTTCCTTCCATCAAATACTTGAACCCATTTGTGCAAGAAAAGTTGACCCAAAATTTTCCTTTTACTGAAACCCTTACCCCATTTTTGCAAGAAAACTTAAATGACATCTGTTAGTATCGTCACTGATTTAGGAATTCAGGGCTTTGAGATTGCGCATAGAGAGAGAGAGAGAGAGAGAGAGAGAGAGAGAGAGAGAGAGAGAGAGAGCAGTCTGATTAAGTGGTGTAAATATAATATAAACAAACATTTTTGTTAAAATTCAAAAGATTAACTAAAGGAGCAAGTTTTGTGGACCATTGCCCAACCACTAGCAGGTTTCGTATCTACGAAACTATAATGATGGGCTTGTTGAACCTTAAGCAAAGATCGATAGGTTAAGAAACTATTAGGCCTTTATAACTCAACACGGTCTTATATGGCTATTCAGACCATCCAACTTATGCATTCATGACCATAACACATGATAAAATGTATGAACCTGATATACTGCTTGTAAGATCTGGAGCCTGGCCCTTCAAGTACATAAAGGAAAGGTCCCACTAAACAGATGTATCTCCGCTGCCATACAGCCTCCCTACTTCCTACCCCCTATGGAAGACAAACAGACAAGCCAAACGTTAAGAGACCATAGCATCCTTGAAAGTCAAAGCAAAGGTAAATATGCAAATAGATAACCTTCCAAGTCAGAAGAGATAACCAGCCCTCAAAATCAGTTTGATCCCAAGGGCGAAGGACATTTCTATCATCGCTATCATCTCCCTGAAAGATCTTTGCAACTTGCATCAGTCTGTGGTAACGAGCTGGAGAAAAATGAAATCCTAGGGACGGAAGGCGCACAGCCAATCTTGTTGAGGGGTACGAGGGGTCCGCCGATCGGATCTAATGATCATGGCAGTTTAAACATTGACACTAGAATGAATACAAGCAACACATACCCACGGGTTAAAATTGATATTTTTTTCTGTGAGAATGGTTCACCTGTTGAAGCTTTACAGTCACCCCACACTTATCAATAACAGGTAAGAAACTGACTACACTAGATGAAGAAGATTTCGCAGATACTTTCAAAGAGGGCCTACTCCAATGGTAGGCACCGTCAACCAAAAAGGCAGATACATCACTTAAAACCACATCAAATTGGAAGTACATATTCTTCTCATCAGGTGAAACCCCTTCATAGTCATCCTGCGAATATAGGAGATTTTATACATGTAAGCTCAAAACAGTATGGTAGAGAAATCAGCAGAACTGTACTGAACGTACCTGAGTACGAATTACTAAATTTCCCAAGTCAAGCAGGAGTTTTGTTGCATGGCAGTTGTCCGGATAAAATTCAGTGGGAATGGTAACTTTGGGAGCTGCTATATTCAAATCCAAGAAAAACCTACAGTAAAAGCATTCTCATACAATTGGTTCTTAAATTTAAACAGACATACCTATAAATATACATATTGAACACCCAGTAGGGCATGAATCTATTATATGTGCTTGTATTATTGATTATAATATTACTCAATCAGGCAATACATTAGGAAAATGACATTCATCAAGAAAATCAATTATTTACATTCACAATGACACCAGTTTGATTAACCTATCTTGGCTAGTAACATAAAATCATTATGGAAGAGAGTTCAGAAAGGTGAGCTGACAAGTATGAAAAAATACAATGTGCGTAAGAATCCCAGTATCCCACAGGAAAAAATCTTCACAAAACCAGTGACCAGTCTCCATGTACAACAAACTTGCTGCCTTCAATCCTTCAAGGCCGAAAGGTTAAGTTGGTCACTCACCTATACGGACTTTTCCGTGTTGGTCCTTAACAAATGTTTTTCTTTGATTAAGTCACTAACCTACATCGGCAATATGGAAAGACATGAAAGACTGTTGTCGGTACGGTAACTTGACATTGGATAGGGTGGGAATAGCAGAAAGGATTCATGTAGCCCACCTCAAGTTACCGGAACTAAGGCATTGTTGTTGTTGTTTTCGAGTCACTAACCTATCATACGATGTCCAATTATTGCCATTTTGCCTAACCCTGTAAGATTTTTAACTCTAACAAGGTTTTATACGGACATTTTAAAGAGGAGTTATACTATTGTTTCCTTGGCAGAAGCTGATGTAGATATATTGATATTCCAAAAAAAAAAAAACAACGAAGAAGCATTAATCTCAATAGCTTGGGATCGTTTATATGAATCATTTTCCGCCGTTCCACGCCATTCAATGCCAAGTCACCACCAAAACCACATTTTTTCATGTCTTTTCATATTGTTGATGTCCATGTTAACTTTGCCTACCCCTACTCTAGCTTGATTAGTACTAATATCCTCACAATTCCTAAGTAGAGCACTAAGGAACCTAAGTTGTACATGACCAAACCATCTTAGCGGTTCTCTCTCATCTTGTTAACATGTTCCATCTTAGTATGCCAACACTCGGTTTTGTACAATAGCATTAAAAAATTCCTTATACGTCGATCAAATAGCACTCCAAATGCACTATTCCATTTCATCCAACCCAATTTTATTCTATGATTAACATCCTCTCCAACCTCTTTATCTTGAATAATGATTGATCCTAGGTACTTAAATATTTTCTTTGAGGTATATCTTCTCCATCTAACTTAACTTTCACTTCATTAATACTCCTCTTACCACTAATGTTGCATGCTATTTACTCTATTTTACTCCTATGTATTTTAAAACCTTTGACTTCTAAAGCTCCTCTCCAAATTTCTACCTTACCATTAACCTCTTTCTTTGTTTCATCAATAAGGACAATGTCATCGGTAAATAGTATGCACCAAGATAGCATCTATTAGATGTCTAGTTAATTCATCCATTACTAAGGCAAAAAGGTACCAGCTCCTTGGTTTAGTCCTATAGTGACTGGAAACTCGCATGTCTCTCCTGCTACGGTTCTAACTAACGTCAATGCCCATGCATACATATCTTTAATAACCTCAATATATCTCACTTTAACCTCGTTCCCCTCTAGGCCCGGCCAAATTACCTCTCTAGGGACTCTATCACATGCCTTCTCGGAGTCAATTAAGACCATGTATAAATACATTTTTCCTTCCCTATAACATTTCATTAATCTCCTTAATAGGTGGATCGCCTCCATTGTTGATCTACCCAACATCAAACCACATTGATATTTATATACAAATATATTATTTATAAGATTGAAAAAATTATTGAACAATTGAAAAATAAAACTAAATCCTCCCCCATTTATCCTACAACCCCTCCACCCTCCCGCATTTCTCAAAAACCACCAACTGCCAACCTACCTACCTCCCTCCCTCACTCTAGCATCAATTTCATTCCGACACTTTCAGTTTTCCTCGTAACCTTGCTCAAAAGAACGATCTTCTTAATCAGCTTAACGTGACTCTGAAAATCCAATATCTTCAAAATGAACCTTAAATTCAATCAACTTATTATGTTCATCTCCAGTTGCTTCTCCACTCCAGCCTCAGGCTCCGGCTTTCATACCGCCTGATATTCTTGCTGACCACCTCTCTCTCTCTCTCTCTCTCTCTCTCTCTCTCTCTCTCTCTCTCTCTCTCTCTCTCTCTCTCTCTCTCACACTCTC
>JAOWAN010000043.1:3101516-3136850 GCA_028566635.1 Lobelia cardinalis
TGAACTTCCTCCCTGAAGAGGAAGCTTAGGTAAATCTGCCACGCTCCTAAAAGACATCACCCTCAACCCTCCAAACATAAACCAAAACAAATCAAAGAACAGAAAAAACTCTAAAAAAAATGCCATACCATTTCTCCTCCGATGCCTCTACCGTTATGATTCAAACAGACCATTGTATTCTGTTGAATCAAAGCAAGAGATGGAATCTGGAGTTTTTGGAATTACAGATTCAAGCAAAGCTTGTCAAGGCTAACTGAGAGAGAGCATTTTAGAGAGAGAGAGAGATCATGATACTTAACTGTTTAAGATCATGATACTTAACTGTTTATGATGTGCTTATTTGAGTTTTAGTGATTTTCTTGACATTAAAAAACAAATCACAACTACAGCGACGGGTTACTCCCTTTACGTATAATCTGATACTCCCGATACTATTACTTCGCGACCGTTATGTATCTTAAAACCGCGATTTAAAACCATGACAAACTTCCATATTGAAACAATGTAAATGAAAATTCAAAAACAATCGCACCTAGGTGAAGCCTCTAGGTAGGAGTCTAAGAGTGCGCCTAATGCAGTGCACCGGGCCGTACCCCCTTTCGATAAGAGAACATGTAGTTAAGCCACCATTGTTTGGGTCCTTGATCCAGGAATGGCGTGAAGTGTCATGTCAAGGGCTCGGTTACTTCTCTTCATGAAAAACTTACCTCGAATTAGAAAGACATGACATAGCATTTAGAGATAGCGGTAGATATGCAACTTAAGAAAGTCTATTAGCCTAAAATTGCTGCAATTCTTACGAATTTCTTCTGAGCAACTTAAATTATAAAGAGCCTTTTCGATTATGATTTGGAAAGTCCCTAATTAGCAAAGTATCTCGTTGGGGCAAAAGTTCGGATTTCCGCTGGTTGAGGAAGGTTTTAAATCTAGAATTTTTCATCATGTGGCTAGTTCCATGAAAAGGAATCTTCTCATGGAGATCAAGTTTAGTGGGGAGGCTTCTCACAGACCCTCCCTAAAACCGGTTAGATGACCAATATTTTCAGGGAAGTTTTGCAGGATGATGTAGCGTAGGCGGTTAGGGCTATAATGAAAATACTCGCCAGACCCTTAAGCACCAGTAAGAATGTTCAATTAGAAAGAAAGTTTGCAGCTAATGAAGTAAGAACACTTGTTTTTTCTTCATCAAAACATTTCTTCATCAAAACATTCCTCAAATAGTTTATCTATCTACACTCACTTGCTAGTGTCTTTCTATCTATTATTTTTGCTCGGTTTAGCGGATCTCTGACCCTTTCCAATCAAGCTTATGTCTCACCAAATGTAGAAAGGAGAATTACATAACATTCAGATGAAATTCATATAAAGCAAACCTGTACTGCCGCCGCAGTTTCCAGAGCTATTGTCTGACTTACAGCAGCATTGCTTTCAAAAAAGTTGACGATCCGATCAATGGAATTCTTCAGGTACTGAACAAAAGCATGCCATTAGTTACAAAGCTTATGTCCACAAAAAGGTAGTGAAATAATAAAAACAGAATAACATACAGTTACATAACAGGGAGAAGCTTTAGCAACCATACTCCAGTCCACTTTAGCATCAAAAGGTTTATAGCAGAAGATCCCAACTAATGAATCATATGAAGTTGCACTCTGCATTGGACAAGAATGATCAAGGTAGCTAACTCACCCTAAGCAGGTTCATTAATGCAAGCCTATATTGGGGTAGATATACTCAAAAGAAGCAGAATTGGACCTCGGCGAGGAGACCATTTGGTGATGATAACATATATGATCCCAACTTCACGTCAAAAACTTTTGCCTCCGAATAGAGCTTTATGAAACAATCAAGATCTTCACACGATAATTCAGCAACACACTCCTGGGCTTCCATAAGTTTTGAAGCATTATGTTTCATATGAACTTCCAAAGAAGTGTGAAGAAGATCAGCTTGATCATGGCCCGGGAGCAAATGTGTATCATCTTCCTTGTACCCTATGATTTCATTTAACCGATTCAAATCCTCATCAGTGAAGTACCCAGGTTCATTCTCATCCTTACTAGATTGGCTGTTCCTGAAGGCACATATGCAATCACTCTCATCAGAAAGTACACTGGGTCAACGAAATCAGGGAAATGCTAGAGGTCTATTTAATGCATGGTGAGTATTCACGTATTCACTAGTGCCAGTTTCCTACATAAACTGTTTCTACACTGGATTTTAGCAAGTTCCCCATGGGAGAACACGAAGTAGTAGATAAAGGGATTTACCATCCAAATGACCACCATGATTTCTTTGCTTTCTGATTTCTCAAGTAGAGCTCTGACTCCATTGATTGTTCCACAAACTTGTGTGCCAACATCCTAAGCAAACATAGCATAAAGAAAAGACTTCAGGAAAACAGATACTGAAAGAAGCACCAAATGAGACCCAACAAGACCCACTCCAACTATTCTGGAAAAAGTAAACAAAAAACACAAATATAAAGAGATTTTTAATGATTAAGGAATGGTGCTAATTTGCAATCAATTTAAAATAAGTTCAGAAAACGGTTTCCGTTCTTTGATTTCAATGCTTTACTTGCATCGGAGTCTAAAAGAAGAAAGCAAATATTGCTGAACGAAGTACTTTTCTTTAGTGGAGAATCTTCACTGGAGAAAGAGGAAGGAACTTGTCCTCAAGCTTGATTTCAAGAATGTATATAATAGTGTGAACTCCCAATTCTCCAAGCGAGGGAGGGTAACCAGTCGAGAAAGGGGCAACAGTGTGTGAGAGGGTGTTTTCAACCCCCTTCTTTCTCTGTGCTTATTATAAGCAACCTAGGTCTTATGTTTTGGTCTTCCAGGGGTTTACATCAGGATCACCACCCTTTGTCTCTGCTCTTTTTCAGTCTAGTTGTCAATGCTCTGAGAAAAAGGTTTTAGAGGTGAAGAGTTTGGGTTGACTGAGGGATGTCCGCTTGGGTATTCTGCAGTTCCCAGATAACACTATGTCTTTGGATTTTCAATAATGTTCTGTCTTCTGCAGATTGTTGAGGTCAATTGGATCTCAAGATTTTAATCTTGTTGAGTGTAGTATAACAGGGATCAATTTGCCTCCCCTGATTGAGAGAGCTATGACAGGGTAGTAAGGTGTGAGATTCTTTCTTGGCTATTGTCTTATCTTGGTGTTACTCTTGCTGTAAGTGCTCGCCACTGTACTTTTATTCTTTTTCATTATTTGGGATCTGGGAGTGAAATGGATTTCTAAACGCCTTGATGGTTGAGAGCTTGCTTCTTCTCTTTTAGGGGAACGATTACCTTACTTCAGTCTTGTTTTGCAAGTATTCCTCTTTAAATTTTCTCTTATTAGCTCTCTGTTAGTGTAGTTGAAAGAACTTGGGGCAAAAGTTCTTGTGGGACGAGGCAGATGATACTGAAAGAGATCATTTGGTGGTGTGGGCTACAGTTTGTAGGCCATGGGAGGAGGTTAACTGGAGACAACAATTAACAACCAGTTCTTCATGCGGCTCCTAGTCAAACATATCTAATATGGAGACTGATCCAAAGAGTTCTTGTACTTGCTTTTGCAAGTTTTCTTTACGATTTGCCACCTTATTTCATAGAAAAAGAGCATGTGAAGGTACTCAGAATCCTAAATGGCATTACATGTGCCACAAAGGAGAGTGATCTGAATATTGTAATTCTTCTTTCCCTTTATTTCTTAAGTCTAGTGCACTTTTTAACCACTGTACTTTATTGAAGGTCCGTTTTTAACCATCCATGTTCTTTTTAACACTTTTAACCAACACTCTCAGAAAGCGCTGCACATTATCGCCCAGAAACACCAAAAACCATAACTCTAAATCGTGAATTTTGGAGATAATGGGCTTACAAACTTCACAATGCAAACATTAATTTATGATATTAGATGAATGCTCAAAAGATTACCTGCTCTTTCGAAGTTTCAACACCCTAATAAAACTGCAGTATCTCATGTTTTCAGGGAGCAAATAGAGTAGCTGATTTTCTTACTAAGCAGGGTCAGGTGTTAAATTTTTGTTGGGACATGACTTCTCCTAGAGAGGTCGCAGGTTTTATTAGGGAGATTAGGCTTATTTACTTTTAGACCTTGAAGTTTTGTTCTTTGTTTTAGAGGTTAGGCCCCTTTCCTTCTCTCTTTTGAGTAAAGGTTGATTGTCCCCCTCAGTTGTTTTTTTGCTATATCAATAAAACCTCCCAGGGTTCTCCCTGTTAAAAATAAATAAATAAAACTGCAGTTATTTCCACAAACTACTTAATGAAACCACCAACAATCTTAGAAATCAAGAGTATACATACCTCCACTGAAGTATGAGGTCAATATCAAGTTCACGATCCAGTTCCTCTATGTCTTTGTCATCATCAACAACTTCTCGACTGGGATCGGACTTAAGCAATGAAGCATATAGAGATATATATCTTTTGCGTAGGCTTGCATAGTGCAGGACCTGTTCCCATGACATTTTTCCACTGCCACCAGAAATGATTTTCTAAGTCCATATACAGGTGAATGCAATTTCAGTCATATGAGCAAGAAACTGGAAATGAGAGAATTATACCAACCGAAAAAAGTGTCACTTAAAAGCAAAATGGTGATACAAATTTTAATAACTGAACAAAAACTGAGAATTTTCTGTCATACATACCAAAATTAGGTAGACAGAGATAGCAATGTAAAATTTCATTTCAGAACATTAAGAACAGTGAGTTTGCTAATCTTACTGCTATTCAACAAATAGAGTCAAAAGTTCCTCATCACAAATCCTAATATAAGGATTTGAGCCCTCAGCTCTACAGTTACTTTCTTCCTATCTTTCCTGGCTTAGCACAATTGGTATATACGTCATTTCTGCCACGGGTGTGCTTCATAAAGAAAACCATGGTGCCCTCTAAATTTCTTACAAGCCCATCCATCCAATATCTGTGCAATCTCAGAAAATGACTTCACGCTGTGTAGGTTGTTTAAATTCTCTAAGAATCAAGAGTTAAACCCCACTAAGTAGAGATATGCTACCTGCAGACAGTTGTCACCTGGGACAACATAAGAGAGGAGAGCATTGAACTGTTTGTATTTAGTATGTTATGAAGAACTCGGAGAGAGCAGAACTCCGAGAATTTACAAATTAATTCTTGCTTCTAACATCTGCCAATCCAGCTTCATTTATTTTTCTAACCATGAGAAAAGAACCAAAAAGTATGCTTCTACATTTTTTTAGGTTCATACCCTAACGCATTGTTGGAATGTTTGTGGCCTAGAGGGAACGTGGTCTTACACAGCTTTATCATTTTGAGGAAATTAGTGAAATGCAGTTCCCATGCACATATTCAAAAAGCAAAAAGACCACGGAATATGTCATACTGATGGCAGGTGCATCATTTCTGTCAAAAGAGAGGCGGACAGTCTAAACTGCCCCGAAAAGGAAGCCTTGGACCCCAATGTGCTACAAACACAGAACCCCAAATGCAATAATGGGCAAACACGTGGGGTGGTAAATGCAATTAAGCCTTACACTTGGTGTTCTGACTACTTGCAAGTGTTTGACCATCCCAGTTGGATTGGAGGGAAATGGTGACAGTAGCAACTTTGATAAAACCACTGAAGGATAATACACCTAAATCTTAATAGTAGCACAAAGGGTTCTCTGCACCTTGGTCAAAAACAAGGGAGAATACGCATTTTTTACCACATAATATACGAATATCAGGCTTCAAACTACCTCCCACATGTGAAACCTTCACAAGAAAACAGACTAAAGGTGCATCCAATCCAAACATGGTGTTAAAATCTGCATTCACAGTACTGCAGGAAAAAAATGCAGGCAGGATAACTATGCAATTTCTGATCCCATGTCAGGAATTACAAACTCATCTAAAGCATTAAGCTATTCGAGAGAGGCCCAACAATGTGTATCAAGCTTAACGATCTAATTTCTAGATCTAAAAACAATGTTAGCTTTCAAGACCCCTGCATAAAGTTAGAAAGGATGATTTTCACTTTCCTTGGTGCTACAAAACTTATGAAGGGGCAAACACAATAAAAACTAGATCGCAAAATACCTGGCTTTTTTCACCTCATCTAATACAGCTCTATAGGCATACTTCCACCAAGACCTCGGATTAGATTTCACCGTGATGGTCGGGCGGTGATGAGAATATTTTAAGCGTTGATTAAATGCAGTAAAGTTATCAGCCAACTTCAGTACATCCCTATAACCATCCTGCAGGCACGTCAAGGAAAAAATTTAAAAGACAGAGAGAGAGAGAACAGCATCCCGTGCACTCTATTCTCTGGACCTGAAATCACCAAAGAAGGGGCAGAATACAACCTTCGACAAACAGAGTGTCACATCGTCCAAGTTCACTACTGCTTTCTGTACAGGTTGATCACTATTATTTGATTCTTTTGGACGCTGTTTTGAATACTTAGCACTTCCGGTCACTGGTTGCAGGATGTAAGTGTGTTTCTTCGAAAGAGCATTTGCTGGCTTTCCCTCCTTAGTGCCGAAACTGAAAACCTGAAGCTCATTTTAGGCAGTTATGCACTGTTAAAAATAAATTAACTATAAGCATAGAGCCTAGTTTACCAATTGAATCGTACCTGGTCCCACTCATATGGTAGCAAATCCTCCCAAGGGTTGTCAATGTGCCATGGAATAATGTCAGAATCCAAATAAACACCCAGCCGCTCGAGTTCCACAGACTGAACACATGAGAACAAGTAAAACACAAAAACAATCAAGCGGAGGATGCAATTTCGTGTTAGGTTCTAGGAAAAGCCATGTTACTCTATCACAGCAAACACAGAATCATTGCCCTCAGATTGACAGATCGCAAAAATATGAGATAACTTGCAGAACTATTGTCAACCAAGTACCAAGCATAATGAAAATTCTAATTTTCAATGTGAAGTCACAAACTACCCTTGTATAGAACTAATTTCCTTGAATCTAACTTCTATCATCTTACAAGTGGGATTAGTGAGCACTGAAATTGTGGTCTTCAAGCAATAGTTACCAAAACCTTAAGCTTGTTTACACTATATCCCAACAGGTAAGCATTCGGTATGCAGTAATGAATGGACACAAAATAAGTGTGTTGACCGAAAATGTCCGAACACCAAAAAGGCAAGGAAAATGATAACATAAGAAATGGAGAAGACCTGAACCACACCAAAATCAAAGCTTAAACCCCAAATAGTGAGATAATGGGGATAGGTGACACCACGTGAAGAAGGGGGGAGATTGCATTCACTGCCATCCAGATAGGTGCAAACTGAATATGGAACAATATCAGAAATAACTACCCCATGAAAACATCATGCAGACATATGGATAATGTGCCCAATCGATATACTGTGGCACATGAGTGTACACACGATGGTCATCGGCAACCTTTTTCCACAGAAGCTCTCAGAGTACCATCTCCCACACCCCACAACCCATCACCACCCCTATTTCAAACAAAAATCTATCCAGGTTCACTGGTCTATCATTTACAAGCACATTAAAAAGCACCGCAAGCAGGAAGGTGATGGATCCAGTGGCATCTTAGAAACAGCAACTTATGTTATCTGGACTCGGCTACGAGGATCCAACACGGATACAGATCCCAGTGCGGATCCTCCAAAAGAAAATTTTACACCAAATGTAGTGTAAAACAGCCACACCCACACCCATCTCATTTCGTGTCGGACACAGGTACTTTGGCAAAAGTGAAGGTCCATGTAACATAGACAGCAACACTATTGTAAAATAGCATACCGTTAATTAACTGCTACTACTATCTCTATTACACGAGTTCATAAGAGACAATGGACCTTATGAAGATGCTCTAGTGCTCCTCCAGTAACAAAAGCTTCCCTCCCACTGTCATCAACTGTCACAGCAGAGAGTTTCTTCAAGGTTACACCAGCTGCAAATGGGTGCCCGGGGTTGCTGAAACATGAACGTGAGAAGCTTGCAGGATAAGTAGAACAGACAACAAATGTAGACACAAAGTAGTAATTTACCTCTCAACATCCTCATATCTGATATGGATACTCGATATGGATAGCTTCAGATTTCCAATTATTGTATTGATCAAGGACCCCAGCCATGACTTATTCTTTAAAGACAAAAAACAAGTGATGACCAACAATATGGCGAAGCAGTATATAAAATTCTAATGGAATTATATAGGAAATAAACAAAAAGAATACACCAAAAAGTTCCTTTTGAACTCCAAGAATCATGTAACCAGGCAGTTTATATCATAAAATACTTTTTTTAAGATGCATTGATAACACCACAAAAGCACAAGCACACAACTGCGCAAACGCGGTCACACTAACATAGATAAGATCCTCCGAACCAAGAAAAACCATGAGGGTTAAAAAGCAGCTAATCAAGAGGATAGCAACAACTTATAATTTACAAATTTCTGCGAGTACAAAATGATGGTGGCAAGCAAAAATCAGCTCATCATACTTCAAGATAGATTAACAAGCACTTTAAGACACTTTTTAGGTGAGATTTTTCAGCACCTAAGTACAATATTCCATCAGCTTCTTAGCTGTGGAGAAGTTTTTAAAAAATGTGATTCATCCTTTACTCCATTCCTCCTCAACGTGAACAACAAATTCCACTCAAAATTCACATTTAAACACTAGATATAGCATGAAATAATAATTATTGACCTCAACGCAATTGAATCATAAAAGTTTACTGTTTCCTCGAAGCTTGAATTTCTCACTTATATCTAGTTCACATTTTACTTTACTAATAGCAACTGCCGATGAAAATCATAAGCATCACTTTTAATCAGATTGGCTAGCCTAAACCTCACAACCATGAGAAGATTCAAAATAACAGGTAGTCTCATCCACAATGCTATTAAGATTCCTTATCATCTGTCCTGAGTCAAGCTCTCGTGAATAAACTTTTCATCTTTTTCTAGCACTAAGTACATGACGATTGAAATTAAAAGAAGAATGGCTTTTCTAGGTAACATTGTACATCAAATGTTGAAGATCATTCCAATAAGAGTGTACCATTTCCGTCGTCAACTGTTGTCTGGTCTCTAACAGCTTCAGTTCCATTTCCTAGCCACAATAAGAAGAGTGTTAATTGAAAAGTCGCCAAGCAAACAAGGTCTACAAACTGTGTACCAATGCCCTACCCGTATTCGGCTCTTTTTGACCTGCTGGACAGCATCCTCAGTATACCCTTCAACTTGGGTTGCAGGTTCAGCTAGTAAGTATATGCGATCCAGGGATACTAAAACAGGATCTTGGCCAAGCCTACTCCATGGAACCTTGAGTCCAGAATTTCACAAAGACAATTTAGAAAATAACATTTATTTGATACTTGCATTATGATTGATTTTATCGAAGAGATAGCATAAACACAAAAGATTTTCTACCGGAAAGATAAATGTTAGCTTTTATATAGTAAATTACATTTACTTCGCTGCAGTTTGATGCAATTTCAATCAGGCAAAACTGCAAGAAAAGTCACTCAACTATTGCCACGTTGCATGTTTATCACTGAATTAATTTCCGCTGCAAATTGACCACTTAATTAATTTTTTTCTGCAAATCAACCACTCCATCCATTTTTTTCAGTTAACCTAATGTTAAAATGCACTTCTTTAGAGGTAAATTGGAAATTCCAATCAAATGGGAGTTTTATAATAAAGTAAATTTGTAAGGGTGCCTTTTGCTATATCTTAAAATGAAGGTACTTGAAAGGTAGTTAATTACCTTCCAACTTTAGCAATTAAAGAGAAAAGGGAAATGAGATCACCTAACCTATTTCTTCTCTACTCCGAGCGGGTCCCACCCACTTTCCTTTACACCTGGAACATTCCTCCCCACTCCCTAGACCGCAACCCCCCAATCCCGTCATCCCCTCCCTTTACCCACATCCAGACACCACCGCCTTACCAGTCTCTCTGCTTGCACCCGGACCCCCTACCTCTCCCTCCTCTCTCACATGCATCATAAAGAAGTAGAAAGGAGGGTCTGCTAACGCCGCGCCCTCGCTCTCTCATTCTCCACCAAATCTGCAACCCAACCCCTTCCGTCTCTTCTCGAACCAACCTGCTCACTCATCCACCTAAGAAGAGAAGACCCCAGTGCCAGCAGCAACCAATACACCTTCGTTAAGATTCGTCGATCGGATGCGGAAATCAACAAAGGAAAAGTGCAAGAGCCCTGGCCGTGATCTGGTAATAAACCCTCTCACAACTTCTCACACGCCGTCGTGGAATGCTCCCAATTTAATTCCACCATTGGGCTTGCCGACAAGGCCTGCTACCAATCTTCAATTGAAGAAGAAACAGAAAAGAGTAATAGTTGTAACTAAATGGATTCAAATTATTGAGTTGAGGAAACAATCGAAAAGGGTTGTCAAGTTCAAATTGGTTCAAGTGTACACGAATGTGGGTGGCTGCGAAATATAACTGAAACCAGCATTTTTGGATCGCTGTTATTGGTGTTGAGTTTCTTGGTAGTGGGTTTGGCTTTGGAGACGAAGAGGTTTGTGATTGGGATCACCATGTCAGCCTTCTTTTTGTTCTTTCTTGAGTTGGTGGGGAGGGGAGGGGAGCGGACAGAAGATTTCGACCCTCTTCTTATAAAAGTAGGAAGATCAAATCAATCCTCAAACGGATTCCATAGCTCTAGGCTGTCAATTTGTGGTAGAGGAATCTGCCTGTTTCTAATTAGATGGAGGAAACACATAATGCATCAAGTGGCAGGTCGGTGGGGGTGGGGGTGGTGATTCTAGCAAATTTTTTTTTATAGGCTTTGACGATTACTTTGTTTTAATTTTATGTTCACTAGCAATTACTCACTTCATTCCGGGCAAAGAGTCCATTATTTCTTTTTTGGATGTTCCATATTAAGAGTCCACTTTCAAAAATTACAATATAAAATGGAGTTTTTTTTTCAAAAATTCTTTTTTATTAGAATAAATTTTATATGTATATATGTATATAGATTAAATAATTATTTGATCACTAAACTATTGTTTAACAATTAGTTTGATCACTGGTGAATTCTTACATTTTCTTTGGTCACTAGCATTCTCTTTCGCATTTTATTAACTCACTTTGCGCATTTAAAATTTAAATAAAATAGTAAATGACGATATGCCTATTTTACCCCCATTATTTATGACTGGCGTTAGTTTTAACTTAAGATTAAATAATTATTTGGTTCCTAAATTATTATTTAATTATTTATTTGGTCCTAAAAATATTTTATTTTTATAATGGATCGTTAAACTTCAAATATATTTTACAAGTAGTCTTTTCTTCAAAAAATTTAGGTTAATTTTAATAAAAATTTCATTTACCCTCACTTTAGAGTTAGACTAACCTTAGACTCAACATCTGAGGGACCTAGGTGTTAACTTTCAAACCTCGTGGGTTTACCAGCTACACCTAACTTAAAAGATAAAAACAAATTAAATTTGGTACAAGAATCCAGATCTGTTGCATTTCATTCTTTCCGGACAAAATCTCCGGCCTTCCCAATTTCTTTTTTTAAAAAAATGGAATCATAAAACCATTCTAATGCAAGCTTGAAGAATGGAAATCGATATTCACCCTTCTCCCTTTCCCGACTTTCCACAAATCCTCTCTTTCACGCAACATAGCCCCAAAGGCACAAGAGAAACCAGCCGAGAAGAAGCCGACGGAAGTAAAGAAGTCCACCGTTGCCGAGAAATCTCATGCCGATAAGAAGCTCAAGGCCAGGAAGAAATTCCTCAAGGAGGCATCGTCACCGGAGACGAGAAGAATTAGAGAACGAATAAGAAAGAGGAGATGTACAAGATCGAAATCAATATCAAATCGAAGGTGTTGCCTGGAGATTTGGAACAGAGGCCTAGAAATCGAAGGAATGTTATGGCACCTAGGTTGAATGTAACCAAATATTTTCTTGCTCTAAGAGTATATTAATTGTATAGATATGGGAATAGAGGCCTAGAAATCGAAGGAGTGTTACGGCACGTAGGTTGAATGGAACCAAATATGTTCCTGCTCTAAGAGTATATTGATTGTATGGGTTTCTTTTTTTTTTCTTGATCGTATTGGAAGAACAAGAAGAAGACATAATGGGTTACTAGTTTTTAGTATTCATGTTTGACGATTATAGTTTTTAAAACTAAATGATTTTTTTATTTTTATTTTTTCATAAAATAAAGCTTGATGGTAATTATTTGGGTTAGAAAAAATATAGGGTTGAAGGAGAAGGGTAATATGGTTGTTAATAAAAAGGGGGTGGGGTGGGGGAGGAAGGGAGTTTACTTGAATTTAATAGTTTTATCTTCGTAGTTAAATTGTTTCCCTTTTAGGTCCCTCTAATTATAGCTATAAGAGAAACTAACGTTAATAAATACGATAAAAGAGGCATATCAATTTATTTATTATTTTATTTAAATTTCAAGTGCCCAAAGTGACTAAATAAATTTTGAAAAAGAATGTTAGTGACCAAAGAAAACACAAAAAATGAGTGACCAAACTAATTGTTAAGTAATAGTTCAGTGACCAAATAATTACTTAATCCTATATATATATATATATATATATATATATCTTCTAAGACCTACTCTTTTCCTTAATTTATATATAAATATAAACTAAATAAATAAATAATTGATTAAATACTAATGTTTTTCTCTTTGAGTTGTTTCTTTTAACTTTTGTTTAAGGATTGGATTAAAGATTTCTTACTCTTATACATATGACCATTTTTCATAACAATTTTGTTTACTAAAATTAAAAGTCAACTAATGCTCTTTTATATTATCAAAACAATCTTTTATTTGAACATAAAGACGCCCTTATAACTGTTTTGTTTATAAAACTCCCTCTTCACAAGGTTGGACAATTTTACGCCTCAAAGTTCCAAGCTCAATGCCATTTTAACGGAAAAAAAAGGGTGCAGTGGTTAATTTGCAAGGAAAAAATAGTTCAATGGTCAATTTGCAACCAAAATTTTACCAGTGCAATAACAGTATAAACGGGTATTTTTTGGTGCATTTTATCTTCCAATTAAGTCTCCTCTTGTCTGGGTATTTGCATTTACCTTCTTACTTCTAAAACTCATCAAACAAACCCAACCGGTAACTTTCCACTCAAAAAGTCAAACGGAAAATTCTCAAAGAAAATAAAGAAACGATTTATTTTATGCCCAAGTACCTTTTGTTTCCAGAAAATATTTCTTAAAACATAATTAGACAAAACAACCATTAAGATAATAAATAATATTGCATTTTCTCCAAATACTCTAATCGCTTATATAATTTATGTTAATTGATGTTGAATCCCCTTAAAAATGAACAATTGTGCCCTCAATTGATTGGATATCATGTTAAAAGCTATTACATAAACAAGATAGTAGTACTAACATTATAAATAGAGTTATTGTTTATGAACTTCAAAAAACTTGTGAAATTGATAAGTTGTTTCCAGAAATACTGCCAAGATTCTATTTCTTAGACAAGAAGTTGAGGACAGAGAATGGCAATGAACGAAGTACATTTCTAAACATCATAAAGCTCTACAATTCTTATGGGTTAGAAAAAACATACTATAGGTGCAACTTTTCAAAATAAAATTTGTCCTAATCCATTAGCTTTTAGTGGTATATCCAAGAAAATGTAACAGAAAGAATATACAATTTTAGAGAAATTTGCCATCAATACTACTGCAAAATACTACGAATAGAACTCCATCAGTTTAGTAGTCACACGTGTAAGCTCTTTAGTATGTGCCAAGGCATGATGTAATATCATGTCAAGTCACTCATTCCAAAAAATATGTAATCGAAAAGTAAAAGTCCTGATTTTTCATGACAACAAATCCATATCAAGCCCTCACCTTAAGCTTCACTGATCCAAGAAAGCCTGCCTTAACCCTCACAGGCAGCTTCAATGCATTGAGTGCCTCCGGCTTCAGTTGCATATTTGTTAACTCTACATCTCCTGATAATACATTCATTGCATGAGGTTAGAAGCAACAAAAAAGAAGCAAGACTACGAAATGCAAGAGCAATGCCATGCAAGCATATTTGTCAAAAACTGTACAATGTCACTCACACACCACCAGAACTTTAGGTGGAGAATCAAACAGCAGTGTCCATGAGATCAACCTTAACTAAGCCAGTGATGTCAAAGTTTTTTTCCCTACCAAAAAGCTGGTTGCAATCCGAAGCACACACCTCATGAATGACATGTCTGACTCAAACCACGCATATTTATTCACTGCTACCTAACTTTAAGGAAGAAACTTCATCGATCAAAGAAAAGAAAGCATGATACAGGTAGACTGTGTCGAAAGCACCCTCGGACTGAAGTTCCGCTGTAGGCCTCTAGTCAAACATTCTCTTGAAATATCTATGCACTATTAATAGCAGAGCACCAAGGGATTGCAATGCTGCTATAGATAAATACAAAAGAATCAGAAGAGTGCAATGGAGATACTCCTCTGTAGAAAACCTCCAAGAAAAAAGTAAATCCCTGTACACTGGAAAATACAAAAGAGCATATCTACATCAACCTCATCACAAATCACCCAAAAAAGTCACAAGAGAATCCAGAGTCTGTGAAAAGAGCATTCAATAAAACCAAAGCATGAACTCCTTCAGTCCTTTAAGTGGCCACTGAACTCCAACTAAGTTTTTTTCAATATCTTGCATCTGGCAGACTCCATGTAAAGCAAAGAGGTGGTGCTAACCATCTCTGCTGCTTGAGTCAACGATGTGAGCCCCTGACCAAGTAATGAAGAAGAACTTCAAAAAGGTTCGTCATTACCCAAGCCAATCTCACAATTCAACGTTGCAGTACAGAGGGAGATTTATTGACAGATTCACCGTCTTTTTAGCACATGCATCAAGTTAACTGGAAATTCTGCTTCTCGGATCATCATAAGTGAGTTGCTTTCCAAGCTAGTGTCAAAACAGAAACAGAAAAAATACTAGATTGTCTGTTAACAAAGCTCTTTACAAGGAACCCTAGCTTTCTTTCCATGCATTCATAGTACCAAATAAAATTTTAGAAAACAATTTGTTTTCTACAACTTCAACTGGAGGCATAAAGCAAGTTCTCTCCACATTTCACAGTTCACGCCCACCCAAAACCTGGAAGAACTGATCTACTTCTAACTCACAAACGTGGAAACTCATACCAAGGATTCCAGTCAGACCTTCAGAATCACATATCACAGACAGCCTTTCACCAAACCAACCTTCCAACTAAATGCTCCACCTAGTGCCACCACGCAACAGTCACAAATCTATAAAGTTTTGCATTACAACCAACAACCATCCCCATGCAACATACTGCTCTTCGTGATATCTGTGTGTTCTTATCACGCCCAACTTGACCTACTAGAACTTTTTATAATTCTTCTCCGAGAATCTACATAAACATTTATCCAGAGATACCATGATTTTTGACACAGACATGAACGCCGGGCAGTAGCGGAGTTGGGGCACTCAGGGAACGGGGCACCAACTATTTTTCTACAAGTGAGTCATTTACATAGTAAAATAATATGGATTTAATTTTGATCCACTGACAGTGTAAATGATTGAATTACACAAGCACTTTATTTTACCATATTGTATCATGAAGTGTTTTGAAAAACCACTTGATTCATGTCATAGATGGTAGGAATCAATGTTCCACCTAGTTTTTGAATTTAAATTTCACGTATATAATGCTTTAAAATGTAGTTTATCTATCAACCAATCAAATGCCTTGAAATATAAACTTAGTCGATTCACAATCAAAAATAAAATTAAGGTCTACAAATTTTAGGATCTACTTAGAATATGACAACAAAGTAATAAAAATGTATTTTTGAAAACGTTCTCATCAAATAATATGATCTTTTAGCCACTTGCGCAAAAAATTTATTTACACGGGCGGTGGATCAAAATTTTACTCAATATGGATTTAACAGAATAATATAAAGTACAATATCTTTTTTTTAAGGATAAATTTAATAAACCGAAGTCGACTTGAAAATAAGATTAAACGCAAAAATGTCAATAATTCAAAAAACAGAACAGAACAATGTCAAATAACATAAAAAAAAAATCTCCCTCTCTCACTCACTTTCCCCCTCCCTCTCCCTCCCTCCCTCAGTAGGTACTGCTGCCTCTTCGAATGAACTAAGGCATTTCGAGGACTTGTCACCTTCGGCCATCATAACTCACCCCAGAAAAAAACTATAAAATAACCCCTCAAAACTTACAGTACTGAAAAAAAAAGTTCTTTTTTTGATAATTTCAGTGTGAAAACATCCCACCCCCCAGCCCTTATGTCCGCCCCTGGTGTCGGGTGTTAACATATAAACATCATGTTGAACACAGCAACCTTCAAAATGCAGTACTAGAAACAAGAACACAGCTCTATGTATTACATAATTTACATCTAAATAGTTATATGCTATAATATTAAAATCTGATTACTTATAAACAATCCAGTAATTACCTTCATACTGTCTACTCTAAAACGTACCTTGAATTTATACAAATTACCATACCTTTGAGGGCCATGGTAAATCAGTTGGCCTTCCATGCAGAAAATATCGTAGCATCTTTTTAGAAATCCTAATTTCATGTGTCCAAGTAACTCCTAGGACAGGAGTTTCAGGACCAGCTGCTCCTAGGAAATTTTCAAAGTCTCCCAAATCATAGGAGAGGAGTGGAGCACTCAACTTCCTCGTGAGCTGCCGCAGTTGAGGCTTTAATGGGTTCCACTCCTGAAGTTATGAAGAGATTGGCAGGTCCAGCACCTTTTCCCTATGTTGAACTTTTTCTTTCTTCTCCATTTTGGTGGATAGCTCTTGTATTTCGTTCTCTAAATCTTCTTTTCTTATCGAGAGAGGGGAAAAAACTGTAACTCCGATCCTATAGATCTACATAAATGAGAAAGATCTAGGAAAAATAAATGAGGTTTCTTAGAAATGCACGATAGCCTACAGTTTCTATTCATTTGAGACGCAGCAAGCAAGAAGGGAGAAAGAGAGAGCAACCACAAGTTGATAGTGTTGTCGGACATAAAGAGCAAGAATGGTGAAAAGGCAAAATTAAAACATTCTGACTCGATGAAACCAGTTTTGGTAATGATACTAAATAATGTAGGTTCTATTGTTGCTGAAAGAAGAATAAAGCCGACAAGGTACAGAAGTATGCTTTGTGCCACCTCCATGACCCACAAGTTCGCAGCTTTACCCTCGGAATGATGCCCTCATTACCTGCTAGCCACATTTACTCTACTTACACAGCCGGTCCCAAGCCCGGATAAAGGAGGAGGGTTGTGATAGGTAGCCTACCAATGAGTGTAAAACTTTGTTGCATCTATGGCTGCAAGCAAACTGAACCGTTTGCGAACATGTTTGAGATTAGTTTGGAGAAAGTTCATTCAATTTCGGGCTCGTTTATAAACGAGGCGAACTCGAGCTTTAATATAAGGCTCGTCAACTAAACGAGCCGAACGGTTCAGGCTCAATAAAAAACAAACTATTCAGTTTCCAACCAATCTAAAAGCTTAAGTGGTTAAATAGGGACCTAACTATGTATATCAAGCTAACACTCCCCCTCACGTGTGACATACTCACCCGTGGAGAGTTAAATGAAGATATCTCAATGGGGACATAACAAACCTAACATGGTATATTGTGCACTCACAAATTCACAATAGTAGTTAAAGTCGTAGTGATTTGTGGTGTTCATCTACAAGTGTAGGGTATATCGTTACTCTGCCGAAGTTAACAATCCCGATTGTTGTTGAAGCAAATTCACAGTCAAGGATTGCGGCCTTGATTAGGTAAGGACCATTGTGCATTGGTTAGTGTCAGGAACACCGGTACACCAATACATTATGGCTGATTTCTATGGGGTTGCTAGTAGCATCGAGAAGCTAAATAGCAACAATTACAGGAACTCGAGCACCCGTATGAGATATTATCTCATTGGTCAAAACTTATGGGATATCGTTGGAGGAGAAAATACTACACCACCCGATAGTGATCCAAAAGCTCTAAAAGAGGAGACAAAATGTGGGAAGGCAATGTATGTTCTGAATGTTACATTAGAAGATAACCAGATGCAACATATCAAGTTGGCTAAAACAACAAAAGAAGCGTGGGACATCCTTAAGACTACTTTTGTCGAGAAGAATGAGGCGAAACTACGACGACTTGAAAATGAGTTCTCAATCTCGTAACAGAACCTCGCTGTACGTCAATAGTTTTATAAAATGAAATCTTTATGTGAAGAGATTTCGAAATAAGATCCAGATAACGAGATCATTATCCATGGCCTAAGACATGAGTTTTGAGGGTCGTGTTACTGCTACACGTGGTTGGGCCGCACAACAAACCTTGGACGAGTTGGAAAATATCATGTTAAATGAAGAGACTTTGGACGAGAAAATGTCTAAAGTAGCCTTGAAAGATAAGGATGAAGCTCTCTTTGCTAAAAAGAGAGGATGTCAAAATGTTGTGAGAGTTGATGGTGGAAAAGAAGAGTAATTAACAAGGATGAAAAAAGCAAAAGAGGAGACAATCACAGCAAGGGGGAGCATGGTCAGGTCAAATGAAAGACGGCCCACGAGAAAGTGATCATTGGTATAAATGCAACAACGGAGGACATTTCGCCCGAGAATGTCAAAGCAAACAAGTAGAAGGAAACACAACATCGATCCAGAACGAGCAACAAAGTGAAGAGGAATGGGATACTCACTGTTCCTTCGTTTAGGTAGAAGAATATTCACCGCAGAAGTCGCAGAGATGAAAGGACCATTAGTTTCTGTGAGTGACAAAATCAACTACGATGACGATTGGATAGTTGATTTTGAATGTTCTAACCACATGACAGGAGATAAGAAAAAATTATTGGATGTATCCGACTATCATGAGATTGCTGATAGCTCACATTGGCAAGACAATCATTATTGCTCGTTTCGGTAAGGAGGAAATGGAGTTGGAGATGGTTTACCATGTGCCAGGGATGAAGAAGAACTTGCTACTTGTATCACAAATAGCAAGTGCATTTCATTATGTGGTATTCGGGCCTGATAATGTTAAGGTTTATCGCAACCTTAAATTGAGATCCAGTCATGGAAGGACAGTGAATAGAATCAATCTACGTCATGTCAGCTTAGGAAGCCTATGTTCACAAAACAAGAAAAAGTGAGACGACTGACATATCGCATGCTCGTATAGGACATGTCAGTTATCACAAGCTTAAGGTGATGATGAAGAAGCATGCTCAAAGGTCTTCCTCAGATAGAGTGCCGAGAAGACATTGTACAAGCAGCATGCCGGTATGGAAAAGCTCACCAAGATTTTGGCAGAGTGCATGAATACGGTGGTGTACATCACCAATAGACTACCTCAAGCAAGACTGGAGTTTGTGTCACCATTCCAGAAGTTGTAGAACCTCAAGCCAACTGTAAGTCTTTTTCACGTCTTTAGATGCGTATGTTATGTTATGTCTTCGTTCCAGATCAACTTCAGAGTAATTTCGATAAAAAGGTGCTTCACTGCATATTCGTTGGTTACGATGAGCAAATAAAAGGCTGGAAATGTTGTGGTTCTACAACTAGCAAGTGCCATGTTTCACGAAATGTGGTCTTTGATGAAGCGTCATCTTGGTGGTCATCGCAAGCAACTCAGCTGCCAGACTCTAAAGAAATTCAAGAAAAAATTGAAAAGAAGATTGGAGAGGGCGAGTTAACTCCGGAGAAAAATCAAACAGTCGTACAAAGATCAAGAGAAAACGAAAGTCCTTGGAAAATAGGTGCATACGAGCAATGGCAACCAAGTCAAGAAAAAGAACCAGATTACCTTCATTGTCGACAGTCGGGTCGAGAAAGACGACCTAATGCAAAATATGTAAATGTTTCTATAATAGAGATAAAGAGTTGCTTTTGAAGAAGCATCAAAGAAGGTGGAGTTGACTACTGCAATACAAGAAGAAAATGCTGCTTCGGAACAGAATAAGACATAGGTGCCAAAGCCAAGAGACGTGAAACACATTTCATGTAAATGGGTTTGCAAAATTAAGACTCGCTCAGATGGATCAATTGAGATATACAAAGCAAGATTGGTCGCTCATGGATTTTCTCAGCAACATGGCTAGACTATGATGAGACATTTAGTCTCGTATATTACTAGCTTCAGCAGCTAGTAAGTCGTGGCTTTGTGGCAGATGGATGTGAAGAATGTATTCTTACATGGTTAAGTTTGAGAATCCTAACTATGTGTGCAAGTTAAGAAAAGCTCTTTATGGATTTAAACAAGTGCCAAGAGCGTATTATGGTAAGATTGCTGAATTTCTTGTCAATAATGGATATGCTATGGTACCAGAGGACTCCAGTTTGTTTGTGATGAAGGAAGGAAGACTAGTTATAGTACTAGTATATGTCGATGATTTGATAGTCACTCGCAAAAACATTGAGGAGATTCGACTCATTCGAGAGAACTTGGCTACTCATTTCAAAATGAAAGAACCGGGAAAGCTCAAGCACTTCCTTGGATTGAAGATAGAAGAAACCAAGGAAGGTTTGTTCCTCGGGCAACAGAAGTATGCAAGAGAGCGTTGAAGAGGTTTGGAATGATAGAATGCAAGTCGATATCTACTCCACTGGATTAATTCCAAGTTGTGCGCTCATGAAGGGAATGATCTAGAAGATGTTACTATATATGGACAACTAATGGGAAGTCTAATCTGCCTCACTATGACACAATCGGACATTTTCTTTGCAGTTGGAGTTGTCACCCGAGCCGATTTATGCATAGGCCTAAGAAACCTCAGTTGGAAGATGATGGAAGAATATTGAGATATGTCAAGAGTAAAATCGATTATGGGATCTTATACAAGAAAGGTGGAAATGCTAAGTTGGAAGGATATGCGATGCTAATTATGTAGGAGATCGTGACACTCGGCACTTGACAACAGCCTATGCATTTTGCCTTTGTTAAGGAGTGATCTCTAGGTGCAGCAAGAGACAACCTATCGAATCACTTTTCGCAACAAAAGTTGAGTATCGAACTGTGCAGCAGCTCAAGAAAGTGTTTGGCTATCACAACTAATGGAGGATCTAAAACAACAGATAGATTATCCAATTCAGTTAAATTGTGATAGTCATTCGGCTATACAATTGGCCGAGAACCCAGTGTTTCCTGCAAGAACAAAACACCTGGAGGTTCACGATCACTTTATCAAGGAAAAGGTTCTTCGGGAGAGATTAAAATAAAATATATTAAGATAGAGGGTCAATCGGCTGATATTTTCACGAAGAGTCTAAGCACTAATAAGGTTGAAGAATTTCGCCTATAGTTGGGAATGATCAAGAAAGAGAAATTGGTTGTTGAGGGGGAGTATTTAGATATTTACACCAACCAAATTCTCTTTCTCCATCTAGTAGAGAATATTCTAGAATTTGATCAAATACTTCAGAACTTGCTAGAACTTGATAAAATATTCTAAAACATAATAGAATATTCTAGAACTTGATAGAAGCGGGATTAATGTGTACGGTACTAAATGTTCTACAATACGATAGAATTCTCTAGATAGGGAATTACTTCTTAGTTGAATAGAATTCTTTAAGGCTTGGGCAACACCAATAAATACCCTCAAGGCCTTCCCATTTGTAATGAATCAATCCAAGTGATCCTTCCTTGTGTATCCATCCAGATGATCAATTGAGTAATAAACATATGAGTTTTATCTTGGTTGCCTTTCCCATCATTACTAATCGATCCTGGAGTATCACTGCATTGATAAAATCAACACGCAAAGTCCGCATTTCAAGTCATCACACTTGCATTTGTTTCCGCAATCTAACTAGTGGACATGTCGACCCTTTCTCTAATGACCTAGTTTAACCCTCACGTACAAGCGGGTGGTACATGAGCGGGATTGCAGTAATGTTAAGCATCCATAGACATGAGGGCCCTACCTTTTGTCCACCTAAGCTTTAAGTTGAGCAAGTGGTCCAACGTCATTCAATCAAAAAAAAAAAAGGGCACACATCCTCTTCTTTGAGCCACTCTATCTTCGAAAATCCCTTGACTTCTCCTACAATCAATATAAAATTCTCATGTCTTTTTTATCCATCTCTATCACGCAGCATTCTAGTTATATTGAAAATTGGGGGGGGGGGGGAGGGGGACTCCCTCCAACTTCGCAACAAAAATGACGCAAAGGCATGTTGAAACTAAGAAAGACATAGGCAATGATAAGAGCTAATTCCATGTCAACTCTTCTCTGTGTTCTTTAATTCAATTACCCAATGTAGCTTCCACATTCTCCATAACTTCAATAAAATTCCTATGGACCAACCTTAATGAGTAAATATGTTGATCAATGTTCCCTATTGCAGCGACAACTATTTGCATTGTAACCATGATCCCCGACCAACGAAGAAAAAACCGCCACTTAACATACATTCCTGGAACACTGCCTAATTTTACCAACTTTGACGTATGTATGAGAAATGTTACACTAAAAGAAAAATACATAAAGCTGCTGTACAGGGAATGCATAAAGGTGCTGAACACACTATCAGATCATTTCTGGCAGAGCCATACACCACTTGAATGCTTTGCATATATGATATCACCGCGTTTATCATTTTTCACCAGCACTGCTACAGAATGCATTAAGAGATTGTACAAATAAAGCATTTAAGTTGAACTGATCACAGTGTGAAAGGGCAATATGCAAATCGCAAAAGTGAAAATTGACAGTTGAGGAAGAAGAGCAAGTGTAGAAATGACCTTGCCAGACGCTGATTTTGAGAGCTTCTTTGCTGAGGCCGAGCACGTAATTGCCTAGGTATTTCTGTAACAAATACGCTACCTGATCTTCCAACATCTTCTTCTACTTCTGCTTCCCTCGACTGATCCTCCTCAATTCCAATTCCAATTCTACAATTTTGATTATGCATATGCAAATTCACCCACTCCGGACTGAGCGGGCGCCGTCGAGTGGGAGGACAAGAGAGAAAATGGAAGGTCGGCGTACGAACAGTGGGAAAAGTGAAGTTTCTAGTTTTAGAGAGAGAGAGAAGTGTAGAGTGAGAAAGAGAGGAGAGATTCGTGTTGCCAAAGACACGTATCGTTTTCACCCAAGGAGCAAAGAGATCGTGGGCGTGGCGTCGTTTTGGGGTGGCGGGATGGATGATGAGTTGGCCCCGGAAGGACGGTAATCACGTGAGGGCCCCCGGCACGTGTGTTTGTTTAATTGTAATTTATTCGGGACTTTAATTATGGTTTTGGGTCCTTATAAAGATCCTTTTCAAGGAATTTCAGATATTTTTCTCACATTAATCCAGATATTTCCTCGCACTTTTGCTTTCACTGCCTTCACCATATATACCCTTCCATTTCCAAGAAAACAATTTACAAAAATGTGAAATATTAATAATAAATTATACCAAAATTATATTTTTTATATAATGGATATAAAATTAGCATATCAATTTAAATAATTATTCATAGTTTAATTTCTTAAGTAATTTTTTTTAAATAATTAGCATATCAATTATCGATGTTGAATGGAGCACTTTCTAGAACATTCATTTCAAATTTTAATTCAATCATCTCGAGTAGATGAATGATTTGAATATATGTCAATGATTTAATTGAGAAGTGTAAAAAATTTATTTCTTACATGTGTGACCGCTGACATGTGATCAAATTAAAAATAAAATTAAATATTTAATAAAAATATGACGTTTAGATTAAACACGGCACCACACAAATAAATCTCTTTATTTAAAAGGGCATTAACATAAATTTACATAGCTAATGTTTATCATATTTCCACACTATAAATAAATTGGTGATAAAATATAATAAAAAAACATATAAATAAGGAAAAAATTGAGAGAAATGAATCTTTGGAGTTCTTGCCGCTCAATTCGAAGGGACCTCAAAAGAATTTTTTTTCTTCTCTAATCGCTTTCGCTATAAATCGTCAAAGTAAATTTTCGATCCAATTATTACTATGGTTAATATGTAAAACACATGTTATTCAAAATTTATTATTATTTATCTTTAATTATTTTTTTGAATATATAAATTGGAGTTTTCTGATAATTGATATCAAAGCATATTATAGAACTCATGCATTCTTGCATAATTGAAAATCATGATTTTTTAATTATTTTTTATTCGAATATGATTATGCAAATATTTTGATCTTCAAATTACATATTTTAATTGATCAAATGATTTATGTTTTCTCTTTCGATTGTCGGCAAAAGTTATCAAACTTTTCTGAGTAGAGCTATATTTGCCTATACTATATGACCATACTATAGTACTGGCCCAAGAATTTATTTGGCAAAATTCACAATAATACCAAATTTCCTTGCTATCGGTTTTGGGGCCGTCAGTTCGATTTGTTTTTCTTTCTTTTTGAATTGTTTTTTTCCAATTCATTAACAAATAAGGATAATTTATGGGTCATGAAAATTGATAACAAATAATTTGTTTAGCTTTCTTGTGGCAAGCATGTTAGAAATAAATTTACTCCTCCAATGGATAACATCCCTGACTTGATACTGGTATAGTCAGAAAAATCTTCGCAAAAACATGACACATTTGTTGTTAATGCACAGAAATTGTGTGTTTTTATTTGTATGCACTATTTAATGACAAATTTATGTGGTTTGCTAAATATTGTTCTTAAATTCTTCATTACTACCCCATTAATACTAAAAATACTGCTAAAAAATCTCAAATCTCTCACGTACTTTCTCTCTCGCTAGCCATTGATAATCATTTTAACCTTCACTTTGTTTTCCTAAATCCTAACCCCAAAAATTATGTCAAATTTTCTTAAATTTTGAAATCTCCAACACCCTTTTACCAAATTTAGCATTTCTCACCACTGACCCAATGAACATTATCCGCCGTGAAGAGGACTTTATCACCATCCATCAAAATTGATATAATTTTCGGAGTTAGGGTTTAGTATTGACGAAAATTGGATTAGAGTGATGTCATGGGACTACCGGTAGTATTATACATTTCGTACGCATACTAATATATAACTCGCACTACCACGCCCAATTTTTCTTTCTCGTTATCATATTTGGTTATTGTAAAACAATTAAGCGTTTATTCTTTAAATAAGCATTCATGATCATTCTACAATGTTTTGCACCAGTTTTAAGGTTAATGTTGGTCCACAAGTGACATTAAGAAATGCTAGAGGGGGTGGGTGAATAGCCTTTTAAAAATTCTCTTTAAAAACCTTGCTTAGCAAGTCTACTGTTTAGAGTTTAGAAAAGAAAAAGCAAGCTTTTACAACTTTGTTTTTTTGTGCACCGGAAGTTTCTAACAGTAGGTTTGTGAAAACTTGTTTTAACAAATGGTTTAATGGCTCAACCGAAGGGTTTTCACAAACAGTGTGTAGTAAAGCAAGATAGCAGATAAATAAGACTGCAAGGTAAAGAATACACTGATATGGAGAGGTTCACATCTCACCGAAGTGAAAACTGTTGCATCCTCTACCACGTAGGTCATCCTTGAATTTGTTAAACCTATGAAGATTTTATTAATGATATTTGGAGTGATTACAAATATATCAATCTTGGTTTGATGAGATTACCAAAGATTGTCTAAAAAAATCTAATCTACCTAATAAATCTAAGTGACCAGTGTTTGAGTATTTAAAAAGAAAATATCTTAAGATTCTAATACTCTTTGATCTAAGCCATGTGAGAATATATATTTGCCTATGGCTGTAGATCAATTACAGAAATTACAAGACCAAGAAGACAAAATAAAAATAAATGTCTTGAATTTCTTCTAAGGAATTGTAGGAGCACTTGTGAATGTCTTCAAGAATTTTGTGCTCTCTTCTCTCTTGGTGCTCTTGGATAAGTTGTATCTTCGTGTGTAAGTCTTTATATCTTCTTTGAGCTTGATTCCTCCTATTTGTAGAGAGGGAGAACCTTTTGTCCATTGAAATCTCGAGGGAGAGAAGTGTAAAAAGCTGAAATTGGACATTTAAAATTGTATTGTACATATCAATTTTCTAGAAATAATATAGTCAATGATTTGCTTTGTCTGCAAGAATACTAAGAATAGAGTAGACAAATAATGTTATCAGGCATAAAGCAATGTAGAAATGAATAAGACTAGAACTTGATAAACAATCAGAGATGTACTTGCTTAAGCACGCTCTGGACCAAAGGATAACGGTAATATCTTTTTGAACATTTTGGTCAGGATAAGATTCTTAGTTTAATAGATAACTTTTAGTTTGAACTGACAATTTTCTAGGTGGAAAAATCAAAATAATAAAGTCTACGGAGTAGTAGACTTTAAGACTCTGATTGGATTGTTATGAAGGTTGCTATTTTTCCAAATAGCAAGGTTAGTCACTTATAAGAACCGTGCTGTCTTGGGACATCAATGTTTCCTTAAAGGTTGTTGTTACTAGGGTTTCTATATAAAGGCAATCTTATATAACATCTAAGTTATCCAAAAAAAATTAAGTTGTGAATGAGATCTAGTAAATCTAAATTTAAGAAATGCTTAGAAATTAATTAATTTTAACCTAAGCTTTATTTTTTTAACCTAAGCTCATCCTAACAGTTAACGATAAATTCTTCATCGGCGCACCTTCTTTTTTGTTCTTAGAAGACAACTCAAAAATGTATTCCCCACTTGGTTTCACCTTTTCCTTGGTAATCTGCAGCAAAGATGGAGTATTATCCGGTGAATAAGGAGTATTTTTGATATAAAATGAACGATAATGAGCAATTTAGGAGTGGCATTTTGCACCACCTGAAATTTATTTAATTTCAAAATAATTTTTTAATAAATAATCAAATTTCGTTACAAGAATTCAAATTTCGAGATAACAGAATAACTCTCTGCCATTTAATTACATTGAAATCAAGTTTAAAACAAACTTTTGAAAAGGAATTAAACAAATTAAAATATACATCAACGATTATACTATGTTTATTTTGCAATTATCAAAGTGGGATAAAATAAGCATACTCTATAATCAAGCCGATGTGAAAATATATTCAATCAATTAATTATCATGCTTATTGTGCTTGAGATATATTCATGATCTGCAATATTTATTTATCATAAAAGGACCTATATTGCGAAAGAAAATAACCTTTCATGATCATATAAACACTAATGGGACAAGTGTTTTAAATTCGTATGAACTGCTGAAAGGCAATACTAATATATCATGTATAATTGTGTAAATTATGAAATAAATATGAACATAAAAGCATGATGTTTATATTGTGTGAGGATTACCCAAATGAGTTGTTCATAATCATAACTTATAATATAGATTTTCAAATCATAGTTTGTGTTAGTACACAAAGCTTTATGTGTGAGTTTAATTCTTATTATGTTTGTTCTATAATTGTAGTATATTATCTTAGTAGTTTACAGACTTCAAGTGTTTCCCTACTTAATGGAACCAACTTCTATAAATGAAAAGAGAAAGTTGAGTTCATCTAAAAGTAATAAACTTGGACTTAGCATGGTTAAAAGATAACCTAGGTAAACTCACGGTTGAAAGTAGTTGGGCTGACATTATAGCTCACAATGCTTGGAAAAAATTTAACAGTCTGACCAGTCTACAGTTCAATAGAATATCAGTTCAAGCCAAGATTTAAGAAGAAAGGCAATAAAGACAAATATCGATTCTGTGAGAAATTCGAACACTTTTCAGAAGGATTGCAACAAACGTCGCCAATGGTACGAAAAGGGCAAGCCCTTGAGCTTCACAAGTTTTTTTCAAATCGAATGTGATTATTGTCTCACTTAATTGTCACACCTCGAAGCTCATGTCACGACCCTCGAGAAGTGAAGAATGATTGCCAATAACAATTGAATTCAAGGATTTGGGCCTACTTTTTTTTTTATATGCAAACAATAATATATATAACAAACTCGATCGAGTACTTCAAAGCTTTACAAACTTAAACAACCACCGCCTATAATTTACAAACTTACTAGTTACATAAATACATATATACAATGAGCGAAAGTGTTTGAGCAAAACATGAGCTCCAAAAATACATGTCTCATATGCTGACATCCAAAACAACCTCTAAGCTAGAGTCAGACCTCATCTACCTCGTCTACTACCCGGAAGAAGGAAGGAGAGGAAAGAATAGGGGTGAGCACAGATTGCCCAATGAGGAACCTGCCAACGGGGCTAGGATCGTGTATGGAATATCATTTCAATATAAAAAGACCACGCTACGATGACATGAAGATCAATACATTCAATCTCAGAATGGAAGAGAAACAAACCATAACAATGGATAACGATAACAAATCCATGACACTTTAGAGTCGGCTAAATGTATGTTCAATAGTCAATTTGACTCAATCATCAAAGTATTATTGCAGATGACACTTAGACTATGAGCCACAATATCAATACAACAATCTGTGGTAGTTCCTCTATTTTACAAGGAATTCAATCAATAAACTCAAAGTGTATGTGGTAGAGTACCAATAACGAACAATAAAGCTCAATGAATTGAACTATGGAGCAATAACAAAAGATAGATGGTTCAAGACCCATGTTTTTGATCAACAAGAAAAAGCAAGATTTTAAGGTTAATAAGAACCCTTATCTTAGCTCCAAAATAACTTCAAAAGAACGACTAACCTCGGCTACACACTTTAATCTAACATACAAAACAACACAAAAGTATAAGAAGCAAGATAATTAAATATGCAAGGATCACATTACATTATTCCATATGAACAGCTTTTAAAACTGTTGTTCTACTGTCATTTATGCATAATTCTTGATTCTATAAACATCATTATCATGTACATTTGAAAAGTTATACAATTTACCCTCAATAATCATTCAAATATGAGTAGGGATTAATTAGATACTACTTTTTCCTTATTAATTCTGTTTTTAAACTCAAGAATTCTGTATTGCTATTAAAACAAGGATTCTGGGCAAAATCATTGCAGATTTAACTGCAATAAATAGTTCACCTCAAAGATCTCGAAATATGAGTCAAGTTAGGCTCAAGAATCGTTTGATTTCGATTTATAATGAGCAAGTTACAAGTCATCAAAGTTCACCAAATTGGAATTCAAAAGCTGTCAGAAAATTACTAAATTACGGGGAGCTCTTGTTACTCTAAGAACCACTACATGGAATAATCTTAACCTGTGCTGCAGTTTTTCTTCTTCTTTTTTTCTTCATCAATTGAGGAGGATCAATAACAACCCAGCAAAAGAGAGCCATAACTTATCACTTAGCAAGAAATTACTTTAACTAGTTATGGCACTTAAACAACACTATGCACATGGAGTTAGATCTAATTCCATCAAATTCACAGGAACTATGCTAGGATAGAATCCAACAATCAAACACACATACATACACCCATATATATATTCACTTTCATAATCTAATGCAAACACACTCATACAGTACCCAAGAAAATAACAGCAACCTAACAAGCAACTCAACCAGCAACTCAAAATCAATCCACAAAATCATGAAGAGTTTAATCCCAAAATTCAAAATGAAAACTAACTTAACAAATTCATATTCTTCTTTGATTGAATCATCACTTTCCAACTTATAAACATACGGGTTCAATAAAAGAAAATGCATAAAACACTTGATTCCATAACCAATTCAATTATTAACCCATCATCAAAAAGATTCAAATCACCAACTGTCATGAACAAAACAGGGTAATGAACAAGGATAGAGAAAGAAAGTTCTCTCATAGCTCCAAATCAATTTCCTAAATAAAAAAAATCAGCTTAAAGAAGAACAAATTGCACTTACTACTGTTGAGTCAATTTCCTTTACTTTCTTCTTTCCACTTTTCTTCTCTTTTCCAGCACTCTCTCTCGTTTTTTCTTTCTTTCTTTTGTTTCTTGGTAATTATAAGTTACTATGTTTATCCCTACTCACATTTTCCCTCTCTTACTCACACAAAAGGGGAAAGTAAGCAGGAGGTGTCAACCAACCTGGAGGATAAGGAGGACTTATCAAACCTCCATAGTATGTGAAATGTCCTGAAAGCCCCTCATTGATTATTGAATGTCAAATATTTTCTAATAATATTTTATTAATAATGGGTTTGTAATAATATTTTATTAATATCTTTTTATCGAACTTGATGAAAATAAATATTATTTCATTTAATTATGATTCTATTGATTTACTAAATTACTTTATTTATCTTATCTAATCAATTAATTTAAAATGATATAATACAATAAGAGCATTCACAATCACGACAACATAATATCTAAATAACTTAATTACTCATTTAAAAATATATAAAAATTAAACAAACATTTAAAATGCAAATGCACATAGTGATATAAATGCGCAATTCGATCAATCAAGTTGCGGGGTATTACATCAATACTTGGTGAATTGATTAATGTGCTAATGTTCATGTTTCGAATTCTTTACAGTGATTCCTTATGACCCAAACTACAAGTTCAAATGAAAATTGTTTGCTTATTTAGAAGATCAAAACAAGGCTCTAGTTGAAGCTATTGGCACATATCGATTAGTTTTAGATAAAAGTTTTTATTTGAATTTGTATCACACTCTTTATGTTCCAATATTTTCTAAAAATTTGATTTATGTTTCAAAACTAGATAATAATGAATTTTGTTTTTGTTAGGACCTCAATCTTTTAGGGAAAATTTTGGTGATAAGTAAAATTACTACCCTTAGTAAATCAAAGGACTAATTAAAAGATTGATACATGACAGTCCATCATCCATTCATCAAGTCAAGAGTTAATTGTTGATAATTTCTTGATCAACAGTTAGTCCCTTAATGGACTAGTCAAATACATCACTCACAACAATGCATGAAGATTTTATTGCAACTAGAGAAATTGTGTAAACTACAAGAGAATTGATACTTCCATCAAAATCTTCGTGAAGACCTCTAGTTTGATTAGCTCTTGCAAACAAACCACTAACCCACTGCAGTGTACAAGCTCCATTGAAGACAGATCTGTTCATTACAAAACAGATCAACAGAGGAGGCCTTACAACAAGAAAGATAACAACAGTCAAGGCATTCATGAATACCTGCAGATTGGTTAGTTTTTGGAAACAAACCACTAACCCTCTGCAGGTGATCAAATCTTTAGATTCAAATTATTTAGGATGCGTTGACTCTAGAAAGTTCCTTCTTGGTTATGTTTTTCTATTAGCTAGAGGAGTCATATCATGAAAGAGCGAAAAAGAGTTCCATCTCTACATCCACATGGAAGCTGAATTTGTAGCTTTCTTTGAAGCCTCCATTTATGTTGTTTGGTTGTGAAATTTTACTTCTAGGCTTGAGGTTGTCTCCTCAATATTCAAGTCCATGAAATTGTATTGTGATAATAGTGTAGCCATATGTTTTTTCAAAATCGACAAGTATTTAAAAGGAGCTAAACATATAAAATTAAAGTATCTTGTCGTGGAGGATGAAGTTCGAAAATAAAAAATATCCATAGAACATATAAGTATTAAGCTTATGGTCGTTGATGCATTAACGAAAGCGTTACTACCCAAAACTTATATGGAACATGTTAACGTAATGGGTATTGAGCATGAAATATTTTCATATTATGTAAACACTTGTCTTTGTGAATATTTTGAATTCAATAAACTTTGTTTCTAATATTTTCTACTTTAAATTTAATGTTCATATGCATATTCTGCTTAAATAAAGCAGAAAGTCTTGAAATAAGACAATTATGTGAACTTTTTGTGTCAATTACATATTGTGTCAGAATGATTATTAATGAGGTGGTATATGGAAGAAAATATGTTGATTAAATGATGTACGCCCGTGCTGACTTACATTAGTAGTCTATCTAATATGATATTATGATAACCGATTAAATATTCACGAGTCTAATATTATGCGCGTCGTATGTACATTTTTTATTTTGATCATGTGTGACAAGTGAGAGAATTGTAAACCTTGTGTTCCACATGTATGTTAAGTGGGAGAATGCATGTAAAAGTTTTACGTATCACATGTATGATATGTGACGAATTAAAAAATAAAACTAGACTCTTAATAAAAATATGACGTCTCGATTAATTAGATAGTCACCCTACAAATAAGTCTATTTGATGAAAAGGGCATTAACGTAAATTTATATAACTAAAGTATGTCCTCACTCTGCCTTATAAATAAAATGGAGATTCCATCAAATCACACACATAATAGAAAATACATAAACGGGGAAAAAAAGAGAGAAATGAATTATTGGAGTTTCTGCTGCTCGATTTGAAGAGAATTCAAGGGGTTTTTCTTCTTTCCTAATCGCTTCCACTATGGATCGTCAAGCTAAATTTTCGATCCAATTATGACTATACTTACTTGCGTGAAATACATATTGTTCAAGATTTGTTATTATTTTCAATAATACTCTTGAATATATGAATTGTAATTTTTATAACAAGGAGTCAAATAAAGTGGAGGCATGAAATGAACATAAGGCGGTGAAATTAAATATATGAAATAATATATATAAGTAAATTTGAAATTTATTGAATTTATATTTAACTAAGTTTAGTCTGGAGTAAATTTTGTTTAAAAAGTTAGTTTGGAGTACTTAGGAAAAAAATTCAAAGTATTGATTGGTAGGATATTAGATATAAATTAAATGATGATGTTGACAAAATTAAAATTAAAATTAAAATTGAAGTACAAAATTTGAAAAATTAAATTTTAATTTTGTTGAATTTCATTTCCCCCTTTACTATTAGAGATTCTATTGATTAAGTATTTAGATCTAATTTGCATAATTGTCAAATTTAGGTTTACAAAATACTCCACTGACATAGGAACCATTTTTGTTGATAAAAAAAATAGTGGTGTTACTAATTATTCCCTTATTTCAATTTAATTAATTATGATAGCAAAATATTATAAAAATTTTATATTATTTTTAAAATAATTAAAATTAAACAAAAGGAGTACATTTTCATTTTTTACTTCCTCAAATAGTTGTAAAAGTTGAAAAAGAAACATATATATGTCGGTTCACTTAAGTCAAACATAATATAGTACTATTCATCTTCTTAAAATGACACGTCTCGAGCTATTCACGAGCTCGAGCTATTTTTCTTGAGTCAAATTTAGCCATAGAGCTCATTGCAAGTCTACCTATTTTCTTTTTTCAATACAAAGAATTATACATATATATATATATATATATATATATGCTGATAGGATCGCGTTTCGATATGAATCAATAACAATAGAAACCGGAAAAATCAATTTTAATTATTGAATTATGCAGAGATTAATGTTTGAAATTAAATTCTTATTTAAAAAAATCGATGATATATTTAATTAAATAGAAAAATTAGACAATTCTGTCAATTAAAAACTGAATTAGATGTGAATATAAATATTTATTTTTTTCTTTAACTTTTAAATAGCCTAATACATAGGGTGTGCAACATGTACCGTACCTAGAGAATGAAATGACAAAAGTTTGGTAGAAGGAAAAAGGAAAATAGAAAAAAAGAATTTTTTCCGATAAAAAGCTCATTTAAAGTAGAACCAGTAAAGTAAATGTGTATCATTTATTTAATTTGTTTATGTAGTATATCTAATCTTATACTTCTTTCGTTTCATTTTAATCGTCCATAATAGCGATATATTGTGAGAAGAAAATATAAATTTTGAAATAATTAAAATAAAATGAAAGAAGTATAATTTTAAAATAAATTTCAAACTTGTCAATTTTATGGCTATAAATGTGCAAAGAAATAGGGATAGTGGCTATAAATTGTGAGTAATCTATTATGGAGCCGGTTCTCCTCAATTATACTTTTTTTCAATTTCATTCGATACATATTTGGATAATTGGATGTAGGATACGTGGTAAATATTTAATCAAATGTCCTAAATATACTAAGGCTTGGATCACGAAAAGAATGTGATATGATATTTGATTTTTGATTTTTGATGGGTTCCACCATTTTTTCTCTCTCTCTCTCTCTCTTACCTTTTCACTTTAATCATTACAAAACCTTATATCATATCATCAAAAATTACTCCATCTCACCTTGCTGATTCAAGTCTAAATAATTAACTTAAATTAATATATTGATTATCTATATTTATCATAATATTCCTTAATTAAAGAAATTAGTAGCAGGAGACAATGGCTTCTGGGCTCAAAGATCACCAGTAGCAGGAAGGGACTCAACTTCTGGGCTTTTGAGGTCCAAATTTACAGTCTAATCCAATGATAAGCAAATGTAGGCACAAGTCTCTGGGCCGCTTTTTGATCTAAACATACCATGTTCTCCTCTACTTCGGGCTGAAAATTGAAACGTTAATTTCGATATCCATCGAATTCGATTCGAACATTTTCGATTTTCAAGCGAAATTTTTTAGTTCGAATTCCAAAATTTTGATTTTCGATTTTTCCAATTTTTTTTGGATCGGAATTGAAATCAATTTTGAATCTTTCGAAAATTCTGAAATTCGATCCGAAATATTTTCGAAAATCAAACTTCATTATTATGATTTTCGACTTTAATATAAACTACCGAATAAACACTAAGAGAATCAAATTCTTCACCTCACACACTCAAAGTAAAATCTGACCACTAGAAAGATATTTATGTTGTAAATAATTTAAACATATTATTAATGAACTAAAGATATTAGATAATTTTTGTTAATTTTTAAACAACAAAATACAATGAGTAATATAATTAACGAAATAATAGGATTAATGATAATCAATTTTTATTTCAATAAACTAGATTTCACAACTTTAGTAACGAAGTATGGAGCTTATTGTATACAACTTTAGTAAGTATACAATAAGCTCCATACTTAAAGTTTATGAAGTATACATTTGAAAAGGATACAAATATACTTTAGGGGGTCCGATCCCGAAGACTATATATGTTAATATGAAGTGATATAATACTGTTTACAATATAAATATGAGATGATATGAGTTTATGAATTAAAAGACCAAATTACCCTCATTATGTGAAAGGTTTTAATGTGATGTGATGAGAGAGAATGTGATGTGAAATGTTTGAATGTGAAGAGAAAATTGAGAAAAGAGAAGAGAGAATGTGATGTGAAAGGTTTGGATTGATTTGTGAGAGTGTGTAGGTATAGGGGTAATAGATGGAAAGTGTTTGATATTGATATACTAGTGAAAGCCCGTGCCCCGAGAGCACGGCAAAATATTTAAAATTTTAAATTAATTTTTGTATTTTTTCACACTATTTAAATTAAAAAGATATTTAAAAT
>JAOWAN010000043.1:3136950-3148298 GCA_028566635.1 Lobelia cardinalis
AAGTACAATATAATTTATTTAAAATTTTATTAAATTAATGTACAAAGAAAAATAAATGTTATTAAATATTTATTAAAAGGATAATATGTCCAAAAGAGTTTCAGATGTAGGTATTAATCATTCAGCTTTAGTTTTAAAGCTGAATGATTAAGACATATTAAGCTACTTTCAGATCTGAAAGAGAAAAATTAACAAACAGTCTAATTTCTCAGTTGTCTAAATAACTTACACTAAACCCCCATCAGATGTTCATTAAACTCAAACAAACAGCACCTATGTATCAATTGGTACATCGAGAGGTAGATGTTTTTAGTAAGAGTGTCATTTTACTTTAAAATGAAGGTACGATCATAAATATAAAAAAAAAATTAATTATATTCATATTATATGAGAGCGATTATTTGCAGAGCACACATATACTTAATTTAATATACAAAATTTTGTGACAAAATAACCTTTTTAAAAAAGTCTTTTATACCCTTTTAAATGAAAATTAACAAACTTATTACTCCCTCTATTTCTAATTAGGTATTAATTACTACTTAATTTACCATATTTAAACCTTAATTAGCTTCTCTCTAATATCTTAAATTTTATTTATCAATCACATAATCTGATGGGCTCAAGCCTAAGTGCTAGGCCCAACTCCTGATCAAAGGTAAGGTCCAACGGGCAAGCCCACTTCAGATAATATCTATCTCTTGTCGGCCAACATAGGCGGTCATGATCCAGCCCCATGGGTGGTCATGTGGTCGCACGAAGAACAATCTGAGTTAGTCGCCCTACGAGTTGTCCACCTTTAGTTTATGTCGGCCTACGTCGGCATGATTACATCATTCTGCCCTACGGGCGGCCATGCATTCTTCCTTCCTTAAGGCGGCCAAGTTCAACCCACCTAACCCACCTAACCCGCTTAACCTGCCATCCAGCTTCCCAAGGGGCATGAAGAAAGGCGGTCAAGTCTAAACTTGTTCCCAGGACTTGTATCACACATTATACGTGACAAGCATCCCTTGGATATTTTCAACCAACCCAAACTGGGTCTTTTCTTATTCAAAGTGACTGGGTCACATCACTAACAGTCCTCCTAATAAGGAGGATAGGATTTTCATATAACAGCTACATGGGACACCTCACCAATAGCATAGCTATCCATCCGAACCACCCTCTTCATCAACTATAAATAGTCTCATTCTACCATTTTATCAAGGTAATCACTCTTAACATACTAAATTGCTGTCCACAAGCATACACGCACTCACTACAATTAAATTCATCTGTGAGCAATCCTTGTTACGTTCTTCCCAGAGCTAACTTGGATTTCGCAGCCTTAATCCTACGGATTACTTACTCTTACGCTGGAGCGTAAGAGCGAGGCCCACGTATTGCTCATCACTTTAGGTGCTTTATCTCTTATCGCAGGTTAACTGAAATTCACATTTGGAGCCGCTATCCTGCCTACACGTGGATCGTAAATATCCGGGCTTGATTTAAACAAAAAAAATTAGGGTTTCAATATTCCATAACCGATCGCTCAGATATTCAAATCTGTAAAACATTAATCGGTCAATTCCAAAGAATTGTGGGTACTATATTTAAAATGTCCCATGAATTTCCTTTTAGGATATCAAAGGGTTAATTTCAATCGATCCCAAATCATAATAATCGAAAATTGAATTCAAGAAGAAGAAACGAAATTAGAAATAACACAAACCCTTGATAACTATGATGATGGCTACTGTTCTCACCGAAACGAGATGTCGAAAATCCTCCTTGAGAGGGAAGTTTTTAGTTTCTATTTGGGTTGAAAGATATCGATAGTATGATAATTTGAATATCGATTAGCTCTCTAATAATCATTTCCCAATTTTATTTTTTCTTATTTGGGGAGCTCAAATCCTTTGAAAGTAAAAATATAATTTTTGAGAAGAAGAAATAATTTGACAAAGATGAAAAAGATGCAGATGAAAATGAATAGGGAAGTTGGCACGACATTCTTATTTTGAAGAAGGGATTAAGTAGGCTTTCATGAGCTTAGTTCAGCGATAAAGCAGGTAGTAAATTCGGAATAAAGATCAAGGTTTGACTTCTCGCAGTATGAAAATTTTATTCATCCATTATGATGAGTAGCCCCTTGTGACCATCAGAATTCGTCCTCCTATTTATCAAGCTCTATATCATCTATCAAGCTCTATATCATCGTGATTTACCTCCTTTTCTAAAGTGTGAGACAATCTAAAAAGCACAATTCTACCTTTTAAAACAAAAAGGCATTAAATAGAAACATAAATATTTTAAAATTAATAAAATATTTAAAAATATATATTACGTGTAAAAAGTGGCTAGACTCAATTTAATTTTCGCTGTTAATATGCATGATTCAAAGTAAAAAAACATATTCCATTGGAAAAGAAATTTTCCATTGTATTAGTACAACTACTACACTTTTTTATCATTTACCATAGTTACATGGCAAAGCTTCAAAAAAAAAAAAAAAAAAAAAATCAAAGAGAGAAGGGAGAATACTCCAAAATTTCACGTCAGCGAACCCCACCAGAAGACCCCTTGGCCTCCGTACAAAAATTTACAGTTGTATCAAAAAAAGAAAAAAAACTTCTCTCCTCTCCTGCTCCATCGCAAATCTCTGATGCCATTCTCTCTACTCAGGGGAAACATATGTAGCAGTCCTCCACCCTTTTCCGTTGATTGGGACATATAGTGGAAATTAAAAATTTTCACTTTTTATCCGTTTTAGTTTTTATTTTTATTTTTTTTTGTGTAATTTTTTGTAGTTGATTTTCTTGATTAAGCAGCAGCAACTGTTCCTGGATGGAAAGGGTAATCCTGGGCATTTGTGTTTGGTGAAGAAGATTTCTCCTTTTGTTCTTTGTTTCTAAACGCTTTCATGGAAGCCTTTAGATTCCACTTCTTCTCCTTGGATTCATCTCTCTCAATTTGTTCTTCCCTGCACTCTTCACTACAGAATGGTGTGTCCCCTCTGCATATTCAAATTTCTAATCAATCACCATTCAATTCATAGAAATACCCATCTGGGGTGTACGATCTTGCTATTGTCAAATCACAAATGGAAGAACAGAAATTAATCACAAGTAACATCATGCATGGTAGAAGGATTCAGAAAGAGCAATTTCTAATCATTGACCAAGCATAAGAAAACCCATCTTGACTAGAGTAATGTCATGAAATCACAAATCACTGTTTGATTGCTAAGGTCAACAAAATTAGAGAAAAATGATTTTTCTACTTGAGTTCCTTGATGATCTTTCAAAATCAACACAGATCCAAATCGGTCCATGTTCCAATTTCCAAACCCACTTTTCCAAAAAAATAATCAAGCAGAAAATTTTCAAAGTAACCATTTTCCCAGCTTAATAATCGAACAAATTAAGAAAAACATCTTAACAATACACACCTGTACATGAAGATGTCGCGGTTGCCACCAATGGGTTTTTTGCAAAGGAAACAGGAATCCAAGAAATGGGGTAGTTGCTCTTCAAATCTGCCATCATAGAACCTTCCAGATCGTGGGGAAGACATGGAAGAATAAGAATTAGACAAGTTTCTGAGGCTGCCCACTCTTCTGGGCGGTGGAGGAACATGATAGAGCGGCCGTGAAATGAGGTGGTTCTGGTGGTGGTGTTGGTGGCCGGAAAAGATAGGTGTTTCCATGTTATCAGAATTAGCAATGGAGGCAAGACCAATGTCTTCTTCAATGAAACAAGGTCTTCTTGTAGGTGTGGAAGAGGAATCCATTAATGTATTGTTTGGGAGAAAAAGAAGGAGAGAGTGGGATATTGGGAGGTGCATGTGGGGTGTGGGGAGAGAGGTGGTGGTTATAAAGAGGAGTTGGTGAGGGAGGAGGAGAGAGAGTGAGAAGGGTGTAAAGTGTAAATGTTAAACCAAGGGGCTAGACTAAGGAGCTTGAATCCATTGGCTGATACTACTAGTACTACTACCCATATTTTCCTCTCTCTCTCACTCTTGTAGGGAGTAGTACAGTACAAAAGTTGCTGATGCCAGATGCTATTTGGCTGTTTTCAGAGACGTTTAAAGGTTTACTGTCCCGTTTCGATTTAATTGTCTTTGATAGTGATATATTATGAGAGCTTTATGTCGCTTTCAAGAAAAATTTTTTATTATAATTTGCGTATATTTTTTCTCTTTTTTTGACAGTAGTAGTAATTTGCAGATTTTAATTTTGCACTTGTTAACACTTTTTCTCCTTGGAAAAAAAAGTTGCACTTACAAGGAATCAGCAAAAGAAATATAATTAATATTTTAGAGATAATATGATATAAATGAAAGAATAATAGTATTATCATAAAAAATTAATTACGAAAAATATTAAAATCTAAAAATTAATTATGAGACAAAAAGGTTTAAATATGAGTGTTGTTAATGTTAATGCCTATGCTGCGAGAATGATATTATATTTTGATTATAAATTCATTTTTATCGGTTGCTTATTTTTATTCTTTTTTTATGTTTTGTATCTTAATTTTTTTATATTTATAAGAGAGGAATAGAAAGTAAAATGGTGGGATTGTGGGATCAAACAAGTGGAAAAAATAAAAGAAGTAAAGTGCATAAATAAATAAAAAGTGGATAAATTTTTGTATATATTTGTGACACTAAAAAACAAACTGCAAACATGAGTATCTTATATTTATTTATAAGGAATTGATGGAAATTTGAGTATTCCATAAAGCAATGTACTACTCCTTCCATTTCATAATATTAGTCCTTTTAAAAGTTAAAATTTATTTAAAAATAATTGTTCTTTTAGAATTTTGAGGAAGCTTTTACACATATTTTTCAAAAGTATCCTCCTACTTTCTCAACTGCCAATAACTATTAATTACTCTTTATCTCTTTTCTCATTAATAAAGAAAGAGTCATTAATGAGAGTAACTTTGTCCATATAAATTATTTTTTAATATATGTGCACAAGTCTAAAAGGACTAATATTATGGACCGATGGAGTAATTGATAATATTGTTATATTTTATTTTTTATCAATGAAAACTAGAGTAATTTATGTATGGTTTGATTGCAATCAATTGGGAGTTGGGACATACTAGTAATGAATTACAAGAAATTTGTAATTATAAGAATAACAAAGTAGTTAACGGTTCAATTAATTTTACAAGTTAAAATATACCTGAGCTGTAGATATTTCCTAGTTTCTGGAATATTGTACTTTTGCACTGTAACATGGTAAAAGTGAGACAAAACATCTATCATTTTTCATCATCCACTTTAAATTATAATATATCTCATGTTCTTACTAATATCATACTACATGATATTTTTAGTTAGATAGTAATTTTATTTTTAATTAAAATAAAAAACTAAATATGGATTTAAAAATTGCAAAAACAAAGAGAAGAGATAAATATGGGGTAGTTTGCACCGTTCATCATTGTAGTTTGGCCAAATTTCGTTGTCCCCTTTTAGATTTGGCCATTATACAGTGCCTACCTTTTTATTCATTTTATCAATTAATTTATATTTTTATATAAATATGATATAAATAAAAAATATTTTAAACATTTTTTTAAATGAAATTTATCAAATTTTAATATAGTTGATCACAATTATTTTTAAAATTAATATGTAATCAAAACTAAAGAAAAAACTAAAGAAAAAAAATTCTTGTAACATTAAAGTTGAATACACACATACATATTTTAAATATGTATCATATATATTAGTCAATTTCTTTTATGAAAATTATTTATAATTTAAAAATATTATATTATATTATTTTATAATTTTTAATTTTTAAATATAAGTATATTTTTATATACATGTATATGTGTATAAAAAATATATATGTATACATATATATATGTATTTTGATTTTAATCATAAGAGAATATTTTTTCATTTCTCTTTCCATTTCACGATGTTCATATTTCGAAATCAACAAATTCTCTCAAGCTAAATTCGATTTATAGTTAATATTAAATATATATATATAAATATAAATAGCATAGTTTTAAAGTAAAATTATGAAATAATATAACTTTACAAATTATTTTTGAAATAATGATTGACTTGATGTATATATGCTATGATGTGTAATAAGTTAATTATATAATTATACTACATCAATTTTTTATACATTAATTCAATTCATATTCCAAAATAATTCGTATAATTAATTTTCTATGCATTAATATTCTTTTATGATTAAAGTTAAGATATATATATAATATTAATATACGCATATACATGCACATACAAATATACTTATGGTTAAAAAGTAATAAATATAAAATAATATAATAATTTTAAATTATAAATTAATTATTTTTATAAGAGGGATTGACTTGATATATATGCTATATATGACATATATTTAATTATACATGTGTGTGTTCAACTTTAATATTAGAAGATTTTTTTTCCTTTCTCCTTTTATTTTTAGCTTGAATATAAATTAGTTTTTAATTTAAATACACCTAGTTTTAAAGTAATTGTGATCAATTATATTAAAATTAAATTATTTTTATTAAATCAACATATTCAAAGTATTTTTTGTTTTTATTGTATTTATATAAAATTATAAATTAATTAAATTAATCAACAAAATGGATAAAAAGGATAGACTCTATATAATGACCAAACCTGAGAAGGGGCAACGAAATTTGACCAAACTACAAAAGTGAGTTGTGCAAATTACCCGATAAACTTGCCCAAATAATGCACAAAGAAATAAAAAAAAAAATCCTCTTTGTGGTAATGAACTGATTCGGTAAGAAATCTACTTTTAATTTTATCATATAATATTTGGTGATAATTCAAATAGAAAAATACGAAAAATATTAAAAAATCATAAAAATATTAATAAAAATAAAAATATTAACTTGAAAGGTGGGCCTAGTGAAAGTTGATGGGATCGAAGGGTAAGGGTAAGTCAGTTGGTAGAGGCTCGGTGTTAAAAGCGTTCATTAAGCAAGTGTATTACACTCTCCATTCTGGAGAGTGAGGGGGACAAAAAATATATATATATAATTTTATTATTTTAGGAATTAAAAATTATTTGAAAAGATAACTGGTTAATTGACCCCATAAATTTCAAAATTTATGAATCTACAATCTTTACAATTTTCAGTATCCTAAAAGAATTCAAATTAATCAAAAAATTCAATCTCGTTTAAAATTTATGTGCATCTTTATGCACAGCTATGAACATTAAGATACTCACATATGTGCATCAAGATATATACCTACGCACATCAGATTTTGTCAGGGTAAGTACCGTGCCTACCACTCGCAACCTAACCGCACATGAGGTGCTTCACCCTTCCAACTATAAGTGTAACACTTCAGTTTGATCTGATTTGTGATATAAATTGTTAGTCGAACCCTATCATATCGATTTAGAGAATTTTAAAATTAAATCGAATTGTAAAACTAGAAAATCAAACTGAATCAAACCGATAAACTGCGATTTGATTTGTTTTGATTTATAAATTTAGGAAAAATCTTGTAATTTTTTAAAAATTAAATATAGTAAAAGATTTATAACAAAAATTTAAAAACAAAAATTATTTTTAACACCAATAAACTAAGATTCATGATAAAAATTAAAAAACGAGCTAATGTTGCTGTTTGTTTACATAATACTTAGCACAATATAATTATTTTTTTTTAAGATTGATAAGTTCATGAAAAAAGAAATAACATCCCAAGGTAAATATATAAAATTAAAAAGGATATATAAGTATATAAAAAATATGAGAGATATATATATGAATATATATTAGATATCGGTTTGATTTGCTCTGATGTATCGAAATCGTAAATTAAACTGAACCATATAATTTGAAAATTTCTCGAAGCATAATCAGATCTTTGTTGACCGAAACCAAATCAAATTTAATTTGATTAACGATTTGAGCAATTTGAAATTACACCGCTACTTCCGACCCTAAAAATCACCAAAAGGGTTGGTAGACATACGCGTAATTTCTGGCGAATAGGTATGACGAGGCCACTTCCCAAAGTATTTGGCCTACGGAATAGTTTCGGGTTCAAAACTTGGTTTGAGGCTGTAATCGAGTCCAATATGTTAAAATTTTGGATTTTCAAAATTGAACTTCTAATAATTTGAGTTTGAATTTTCAACTAATATTTTTTTAAAAATCAAAATTGAATTAAATATGTATTTCAGTTTCGAATCATGGTCGAGTAAAAATCAAATCCCTTCGAATTCAAATTGAATTCGAGTAATTTCGTGCTATTAGCGAGTATGACATGATGTTTGATAACTATTAATAATTTTTTTTTTTTGAATAAAGTGAAGTTTAATTCGAGTATTTGAGTACTACCAAGTTTCGATCGAGTACGAGCTTATGAGTTATGACAATTCAAATAGATTTTCATGAGTTTTGAGTGACGATGAAGAGAGTCGAGTTTGCAATTTCGAGTTTTCAACGAGTCGAATGAAACTCGACTTAAGATGTCGAGTTGCCAAATACTCAAATGAATTAATTTGAACTCAAAATATTAAATCATTTGTTATCAAATTTTAATTAAATTTGAATTAAATACATTATCGAATCGAGTTCAAGTCACATTTCAAAAGTTACACATTTCAAATTACATGAACATCGTAAGGCCATACTAGAAAGTTGTGAAGGGCAGAACAATACGGGGTGTTTTGGTTTCAAGTTACAGGACCGGACCTAAGACCCTACTTGGAATGATGTAAAAGTGCAGAAGAACAAGGGGTGTTTTGGTAATATTGAGAATTAGCTCTTTCTTGACTTTGAATACGTTTCCTTCGTCTTTTCCCGGTCTTATTGACTTTTTCGATCTTGTATTTATTTCGTCCTTTTAGAGATTGAAAAAATGGACGGTGCTACATGATTGCGGAAAAATAATTCCGACATTGTTAATTTATCGTACCATATTATTTGTTTTCCCTGAGATTATTGATTTGGTCATCCTATAATATATATTTTTTTGTTGTTCATTGGTATCAAGCACTATGTCCTTACTAATTCAGTCTGACATGGATCGCGCACCCATCATTGACGGGTGAGTCTTCCAACGAAAATTTTCTGCATATTGTGAAACTCGAACTCGAGACCTCCCTTAAACGAATCCAAACCGCTTACCACTTGAACCAACTCCGTTGCTGGTCATCCTATAATTTAGTTCCAATAACACTTTTTTTATAAGTAAAAATAAATGAAGCTTGCATAATTAATACAATACTTTTAGCCGCCCGGCGAATTTGAAGCATTCAATCAATTGACTCGTGTAGTCTCTTGTAACCAAAGGACGAATTATAATTTAAAGGGATCAATTCACTATAATTTGTAAAAAGAAAATATTTTTAAAAAAAATCTATTTAATAGTATTTGTTAAGGGAAACATGGCCCCATCAGACAAATAATGTGCTCTAATATATTCCCAACATCCGGGAAAGAGGACCCATGACAAATATAAATATTACTGGTATATATGTTTCAAAGATTTACGCTTGGATCATGAATCCGATTTTTTTGATATTTGATATTTGATATTTGAAGTCACATCAGTTTATCTCTCTCTACCTTTTCACTTTATATATCATAGGTCCCACCATTTTCTCTCTATCTCTCTCATACTTTTTTACTTTACACATCATAGGTCCCACCATCATCATTTCCATATCAAATATCAAATATCAAATATCAAACTCAAATATCGCACAATATCGAATTCCATATCAAAATATTTTATTCATTTTATTTTAAAAGTGACATTTTTTTTTCATAAAATATTACTATCATCGACAATTAAAATAAATGGAAGAAATATATCTTCTCCGTGTAATCTGTATTTTCTTTGTTCTATTAGAAATTTTAAAATATGCGTCTAATATTTTTTCAAAAGAATAGGATAAATGATTTGTATTCATAAATGTTATTATAATTTACCAGTATAATTGAGTCCACAATTTTTTTTTTTTTTTGTTAATATTAGTTAGTTATGACTTATTTTGCAAGAAAATTCTACTGGAACCCTTATTATTTTAGTAATTAATTTATGAACTAGCAAGATTTTGTGTAGAGACTCTTTCTAATAACTATTACTAAAAATATACACTTTTTTGCTAACTGAAATTCTAAAAAGGAACTATTTGTGTATGATAGATAATCGAAATATACTTTCTTCCATATTAATAATTATCCACAAAAATACTTTCATGCTTTTTCAAAAATATTTTATTTTTCATCAATAAATTTAATATTGATCAATTATTTGATTTATATTTATTAAATTTTAAAATTTAAAACTTCAATCATCGGATATTTTAATATAAACATTCAATGATCATTTTTATCAATTTAATATTAAGTAGATTTTATATATTTAATTAAAGTTAAATGTAATTGATCAAAATATTAAACAAAAATCTTTTTTATAATAACACGGAGAATTATCGCCCTTTATTTATATTTCATCACAAAATAATTTAATTATGAGTCGAAAGTGAAATGTTTTTATAAAAATCAATTTACTCCTCGGGACATTTTAGTAATACTACTTCAAAAACGGGAGTAAGGAATACGCAAGTAGTTATTGGCTTGACTGCCATGATGTGACCGTACAAAAGTCAATTACAAGCGCGTCAGATCCACGATAACGGGGCGAGTGACAAAGCGCGACACTAAACCGTACGTGTAACTTATGCACCCACTCCACGAACCCACTCAACTCTGATCGACTGTGAGTGTTAACATACGCCCACTCGCTAACATGCGCTTCACTCGGAAGAGAACAGAACTCTCCCTCCGGCTCTTTAACGTCACCCGCCTTTCACTTTTCGCCGGGTTCTTTTGTCCTCTTCCTTTGCCTTTCACATCCCTCCAAAAACGACTCCAAATTGAGTGCGGGGCCCAATTTTCATGAAAACCATCAGCTCATGGCCCACTCTTCATCATTGTGTAGCAGCCTAATTTCTTCGAAGCATCACTTTAATCTCATAGTATCACTCATGTACGTCTAACCTCATTATATTAATATAATACTATAATCTATCTTGTAAGATAGATCAGTAGAACTCACAACAAATGAATAGTAACTCTAAATAAATAGTAATTTCAAATAATGATAGTGTGTATTGGAAAATAAATGTTTTATTTGTGAGAGTGTGTGTGTATTGAGATTGGAAAAAGTGAGTATTTGTTAAGAAGAGAGAGATCTTAAAAAATGTTATATTTTATATGTAATGTAATTATATACATATTTTTATACATTAATTATATTTTATGTGTAATGTAATTATATACATATTTTTTATATTTTGTTAAATTATATTTTTG
>JAOWAN010000043.1:3159106-3171146 GCA_028566635.1 Lobelia cardinalis
TTAATATTCATAATTTTTATATTTAATATAAATTATTAAAAAAATAAATCATCAAACATTATTGCGCCGTGTCCGAGTACGTATTTACTAGTTAATTAATACGTAAGGAAAGAGAGCGAGCCCGTGTACCAATTCCCTACCGAATATAGCGCTTCCTTAATCCTTAAGCATACGTGTTTGTCCAAAATCCCAACCACCACCTACCCTAACGAACAATCACCAAATGTATGAATTAACAAAATAAACAATTTTTTCGCCTTAGGGGGATCAAATTGAAACAGAAACATAAAAACAAGGACTCACATGAAAAATCACTCCTCTCCAAAAAGCCCCAATGAAAAATCTCATGAAAACAACAAAATTGCAATCATAATTAGAAGAAAGAAGAAGAGAAAAAAGATAAAATTCCATTCAGATGAACAGAGTAGCCGTCGACAGCTCCAACAAGTCTGCCCGACTCTGACTGAACTGAACACCCCCCCACCCCCAACCCTCTCTCTCTCTCTCTCTCTCTCCTATTATCTACACCATATATATTCAGAGAAGCAAAATTAGTTACGCAAACCACAAAAACTCACCTCTTATACTATAGATTGAATTGGATTCGGTGTTTGTGATTCTGTTTTGTTTTCTGTTCACCGTACAAATATGGCGGAGACGGTGGAGCTGCCGAGCCGGCTGGGAATTCTTCCCTTCAAGAACAAAGTTTTGTTGCCTGGCGCGATTATTCGTATTCGTTGCACTTCTCCCAGCAGGTATTTCGAATTTCATGTTTTTCTTTTGAATTTGGAATTGGAAATTTGGATAGGTGTTTGTATTTGTTCTTTTTTAGGTTTAGTTTCTTGTTCTCGAGTGCAAAAAAGTTGGAATTGTAGTAGCTTTAAGCTAGAAGTTTTCATTCTCAAAAAAGAAGAAACAAAGATTAAAAGGAAGTTTGCTTTAGTTTTATTGTACTTAATTGAAAGATTTTATTCGTTACTTGTAACTACTAACTACAGGCTAGATTACCTGCGTTTGTAGTTGAATTACGGATATCTTCTTTTTCTTGCTTGGTTTGATTCATAGATGCAATTTTGTTATAGGTAAAAGTCAGTACGAGCACGTATCTAATCAATACTGAACACTGACTTTGTTTTTGCTGCTAATTTCAGTCTTTAGAACTGTTTAAAAGATACTGTGACCTTTGCAATTTAGTTTAAAATGAAGAAGTTTACTTTAGTTTTATTGTACTTTAAAAAAATGTATTTAGTTATGTGTAGCTGCTACATGCTAGATTATCTGTATTTTGTAATTGGCATATGAATGTTTGCCTTTTCTCCATTGATTCGGTTGAGAAAGGCGACTTTTTGCTAGCTAAAAGTTGGTATGAGCATGTATCAAATCAATATTGAAGTGGAGGTTGTTCTGCTTTAGGTGATAAGAAACTGCTTTAAAGATATTGTAACCTTTGTAATTTTATGAAAAGACAAGCTAATTTGTATGAATTTCAAAATTAATTGAGTGACTGAAAAAGTTTGAAACTGGGGCCATTTGTGTAGATGGACAGAGTGTTTTTGTGACAGTTTATATAGGAAGGTGGAACTTGGAAGTATCTTTGAATGGTGCCTTTTGTGCCAGCTGTATCTGATTTTGGTCTGTTTATTGGAGTGTAGGGTTGGGGGGATGCCTTGGTGTAGAGAAATATTGGTATACCCTTAGTGTTATCTTATTTAGAGTGTCTGTTCCAACTATGCCCCACACTAATGAGAGAAGTAACTGTGACTCAACACAAGGTGATTGTTATAATGCTTACATCCAAGGGTAATTATAAACTCTTACTAAAATTCTCCCTCGTTTTCTTGAAGAGTCCATTTTCTATATTTAACTTTATAGAAACATACATCAAATGGATATTCAAAAATACATACATTTATTTTGTTTCAGCCTTTCAGGTAAAAAAAAATCAATTTAAATATAATAGACTATGGATTGCATCTTTGTTTTAGGTAAAACATTTCAATTATACAATTGCTTAAAGTAGACTATAGATTGCAACTTTGAACTATAGACAAGTGATTTTACAATTAATCTTTAACCAAAATACAATCATGGTGTTCACCAAGTGAGCTTAACACAGAATGTGTCAAACTTAAAACAGCAAACTCGTAAATGCTTGGTCGAGTAACATTCAGAAATTTCCTGTTATTAGTTGTGCACATCTGTGAACTATAACTGTCGGCAATGCTACGGAAACACTGAAGTTAGTATTGTGCTGTTTGCAGTGTGAAATTGGTGGAACAAGAACTATGGCAGAGGGAGGAGAAGGGTTTGATTGGCATTTTGCCTGTTCGAGATGCTGCAGAGACGATGACAGTGGGTTCCGTGTTATCTCAAGGTAATTATAGATTCTCCCTTTTTCCAAAAAATAAAATAAAATTGCGTCAGTGAGCTGGTACCACGTTCTTTTGCTATTCAAGGTGTGGGTGCTGATATGGGCGATCGTTTGAAAAACCAATTTGGTGTATCAGATTCTCAGAAGGTTGATGGGAAAAGTCAACAGGAAGTTATCCACTGGCATACCAGGTATACTCAAAATGGATTGCTCATTCCATATTACTCCGTATTAATTTTCCTTCGAAAGCCTGCGTTTTCATCTGATTATTAACTCCCTAGTGCCTGTAATACAACTTCATAGGTTAGGTCTGTATGATTAATTCTGTTCTTAGATGTTGTATACCTTTTACCTTTGCCTGATATCATTTGAGTTATTTGATATATATCTTTTAATTATTAGGGGTGTTGCTGCTCGAGCTTTGCATTTATCAAGAGGAGTGGAGAAACCAAGTGGGAGGGTTACATACATAGTAGTTCTTGAAGGCCTTTGCAGGTTCAGCGTTCAGGATCTTAGTACTAGAGGACCATATTCTACTGCACGAATTACACCTCTTGATATGACGAAGACTGGTATGTCATGCAACTACAGTTTTTTTTTAACTTTCGTATGCTTATCTTCATGATATGACAAGACTGGTATGTAATGCAACTACAGTCTTTTACTTTCGTATACATATCCTTGACATTACTAATGGTGCACGTGGGTCCATGCAATTCAGAAAACCAACTGCTATTTTTTCCCAATCATGTTTCGTCAAGAAATGATTGTCATCATTAGCTTGAAATGCAATCTAATTCTGCATCAGTGATTTCTTCTTCTTATTCCTGGGTTTTTATTTTAGTTGTCGCCTTTATTACATGGGAAAGGTAGAAGGTTATATAATAATGTCCTATTCAGTTTTGATCCTTGGAGTGGGAAAATTACTGCTGTATCATCTAGTATGATTCAGACTTGGGAAGAATTTGCCACTATTATAGATGTTTCTACAACAATTGCCATCACCAGAGTGTGGATCTCTCTGTCTGGTAGGGTATTAGTCTTGTACACATTTTTTGTTCTTTAGATACATGAAAAAGGTTCTTTAGATGTTTAGCCCATGGGCCGGTACATTTGAGCATTCATCTTCTTTGAGCTGAATCAATGTTGAAAGTAAAAATAAATAAGGGAAACAGGGAAATTTCGATGTTAGCTGTTAACATTCTTGTAAGGGTCAGATGTCTTTCTCTTTATTGGCCAGGACTTTGTCCTGTCTTGAAGCACTCTACTTGGTCTAGCTGGACAAAACAAGAGTGGTTATGAGGCAATGCCTGAGAGATAGGTGGGGAAAATAGCCCGTTAGCTTGGTGAGAGTGTTGATGATGGAAGTTAGAAGTTTCTCGTGGGAATGTTTCTATTGTGCCGGTGGTTTTTTGAGGGTTGTTTTTGTATACATTTTTTAGATTATGTACTAAAGGTTGATAATTATAATGTACATTTGGAAGTTTAATTTAACTATATCAAAAGACGATTAGATAAAAACTGAGAATAAGCCATCCCCTAGTGGCAAAAAGAGAAGCAGAAAAGAAGAAAAGACAGTGGTAGAAGTGAATGAAGGATTGCACCCCAGTTTGTCGAAAGACCCACTACCGTATTATACTTGTTCTGAAATGCATACACATTCTAAGAAAAAATCATTAGGATTCTCTCGTTTACCAAAAACCTACTTTTAGTAGAATACAGCGCATTTGTCTTGTCCCTTTCGTTTGTGTTGTGGGTGCGTCTGTCCAAACAACAATGTCCTCTGCACCAGAGACATCAACAAAAAAGGAAAGTGATGTTAGTGCAGAATTCAAGCACTTTTCTTAAATGAAATAGCTGAGGATGCCCTTTAAACCAGAGATTTAAACCTCAAAGCCATCGTTACATGTAAATTGAATATATGCAAAGATATAAACTTATACAGAAATCATAAGATTATAGGCTCCTGTTTGTGGATTTGGTAAAGTATTTGATCAGTGCAAGCTGATATGAGGTCAAGTGAATGCTTTCATTCGACAGCTATAAAGTGTCAAAAGAATGTTCATAAGTTTCTTTGGAGATTATGCTACCTAAGTCTAGTCCTTAATTAATGCCTGTGGGAACCTAGGGCAATGCCTGGTCTTTTCATATTATCTTCTTTGGTACATTATTCTTCATTTTATAACTGCAATTAACTGACCTACATTGTACAAATTTTGCTTGCAGTGCCAATGTAACTTGTATTCTTCTCCTTATTCTACTTCTTTTTTTCCTCTTTTTCCGTCAAAAGTCGCTTCTGTTAACTGAAGTTAGTTAGAAAAGTTCAAAGATAAAAACAGAAACAGAGCAAATAAAGAGCTTCCAAAACTGTTAAGATTTGACTACTCATTTCCCTTTTTCTTTTTGGGTGTTGGGAGTTGATAACCTTTGCTCCTCTATTTTTGGAGTCATAATGTCTTTGTAAAGAATTGCTATTCTTTCTATAAATCTATTTAAGTCCTACTTGTTGATGTGATTTCTCAATTCATTGGAACTTCCATGTTCCCGTGCACTTTAGGTCAATCTGAATTCTGCTTGCCCACATTTTAATTCTCTTGCTTGTCTGCTCTAAGTTTGTAACAATGTTATCACTGACATGTGCATGTAGAGAACTAGCTTTAAGCCCTGATGTGTCAAGATGCTGAGTTGCTTCAGTTTTATAATCTTAATTAGAGATGGAGCAAGTAGAACAAGATCCAGATTTCATAGCATTGTCTCGCCAATTCAAAGTCACTGCCATGGAGCTTATCTCTGTTCTTGAGCAGGTATCACTGAGACTCCTTAACTTTCTATATTCTATCTTAACTACGTAATTGCAAGCAGTAGTGACAAGAAAGAGAACAATGAAGAAAATAATCTCGTTAGGGCTTCTACCATATGATAAAGATCATTTTTATGCTATCACAATCCTCTTAGCTTTATCTTAACTGATTGGATCGTGGTTTAGTACCACCAAGAGTTCAATGATTTACTGCTTTTACTAAGTTGCTTCTGTTGGAGCTTGTGCACGATCTCTCTGTCGAATAAGGCGGCTGTAACAAAGAAGCTACTTAGTAAGATTGTCGAGGCATGTATTGGGGTGGCGGCTCTTAATTAAAGTACATATAAACAATCTTATCGTATGAACTGATGATCTCCTTGTAAATAAGTGCAACACCATCCCCTAGTATGATGCAAGATGGTCGTGCCCAATTTGTTTTACTTATTTATTGTATTTCTTTTATTTAGCAGGGATTTAAGTAGGGATTTAGTTATGGTAGTAATTGTTTAGATAGTAGGTATTTAATTATGGTAGTTTGTTATTTGTATTATTTTTGTAATTTAGAAATTTACTTGGTCAACAAGTTTTAATTGCTCTTTAAAGGAACTAGGCTTTAAGGGAAGAATTTGATGAATAAAAAAGTTTATAGAACATGTTCGTTCGAAAACCTAGATTTTCTCTAGGAATGAGAAACAGGATTCTCAACCAATATTCGGATCATGATACAAATCTGGTGTCAGTTTCTATTGTATCGAATCGTTCGAATCTTCGGAGGTGGCCTCGATGGTGGTAATTGTGTCGCCTTGCAGTTGGTGGTGCGCAAAAGAAACCTGCATTAGTTGGTATCAGACAACTAATGCAGATTACTGGGTGCACCAATGATAGATTACTAGGTGCACCATTCAACGACATGACATGATTACCACCACCGAGGCCACCCGGAACTGTGTCATGATTCGGGCGGTTCAATAATAGGATACAATAATCACCGACATTGGATTTCTATCACAATTCGGATACTGGTTGAAATTCTAGTTTCTCATTCCTAGAGAAAATCTAGTTTTTCGGAAGAACAAACACGTTCACATTTTTTTATTAATCAAATTCATCTTCCTAAAATGATTACAATTAAAGCCTTTAAGTAGGCAACTTAAACTTGTTGACCAGTTAAATTTTTAAGTTAAAAATACTAAACTACAATAATTAAATACCTACTATCTAAGCAATTACTATTATAATTTAATTTCTATGAAATACAATAAATAAGTAAAACAAATTGGGACCGAGTATCCCTGCATCATAATATGTTTGCGTTTGCATTGCCCAGGGCTCTTCGCCATTTACAACGCGTGTGTAAACTCCCCCACCAGCCCCTAGCCTGCCATAGCTTGGCCTGCCTCGTCTGAGCTGATGGGCAATTAGACTGAACCAGACAATGAGAAGAATAAAGCCCATGGTCTTGGGCCCAGACCAACATTAAGAACTTCAAAATCCGCCTAGCACATCCCATCCCTACCAAAACTATGCTGTTTTAACCTATGTTATATGGACCCTTCACTTTTGCCAAAGTACCCGTGTCCGACACGACATGGGTGTGGCTGCTTTACACTACATTTGGTCTAAAAAATTTTAAGTTTGGAGAATCCAACACTCGGATCCGCACCCATGTCGGATCCTCGTAGGTGAGTCCAGGTAACATAGGTTTTAATATATATATGTATGTATATTTCATCAAAGAGAATAATTTAAATACTATTAGTAGCTATTCGCCTAATAACGCAATATCAAATTATCAATACATCATTAGTGTTCCCATTGCAGCATGATAAATCAACATTCAACCCCCCAGAAAAAAGAAAAGAAAAAGAAGTTCCCAGCTAGTAACTTTATGGAGCATTCAAATCACAAGGGAATGGGAAATCATTTGAATGACGCAATGCAAGTCATACTTCAAGTTCTAATATTGTAAAATTTCTGCTTTAAATTTTAATTATATGACAGCATCTGAAGCTGGGTAAAAGGAGCATGAAATTTGGGAAAAATTGCCAATTTTGGCTAGCAAACTTGACAGCATAATTGAGAATTTGGCCTGCCTAATCAAACTGCTAATTGGACAGTCATCTGGGCCAATAAAATAGCCAATTAGGGCATCTACTATATTCTTGAGCTTTAACTTTTTATTCACACGACAGTTATCCGTTTATAGCTCGAGTCCGCCTTATGCCCGTGTGAGCCCGCGTATAGCCCGCCATTTAGAGTCCACCTAAAGTCAACTGTACTGGGCTTCAAAATTTGTGCCCCGTGGCTAGACGCGCTGCTACCTGGCTGAGCCAAAGCCTATGGCTATTGGGCCTGCGCACACTTACATCAACACTCAGCACCGTAATTCGTAAGTTATGTCAAAATAGGGCATTACGTGTTAGTTCTTCTAGTTGTCTATAAATGCGATAGTGTGCATTGAATGTTTGTACAAACATCAGAATTTCATTAGAAGCATAGAGAAAAACTAAAGTTCCTATCGTCAGCGTTCCAAGTGATTTTGGCATATGAATATCTGGGATGTCCATGTACTTTGTGTAATTTTGTTGCCTGCTAGTCAGAATGAAAATGCTGGCCACGTGCGGAGCATGACTATTTAGTGCCTTTTTTTAATGGAAAATTGTAATTTCCTCAGTGAGCAATTGTACCTTATAGATGAAGGTAAAACCTGTCAGCTCTGTTGGAATAAGAATATGAATTTTCTAGCCGTTAAATTTGGCATGCTTTGTTTCCCAGCTATTTCTCAACCTTGCATCAACAAGTTTCTTAATTTTTTGGTTTTTCTCTCTCATTGGTCCCACAATTTTGCTATCTATATCTCTCTCTTTACTTTAATCATTACAAAAACCCAAAACTCAAACCAAAAAATCACCCATCCAAACACAACTATTATTTTTTTCGTTCTTTCTGTGCTTCTGAATATCATGCATGTGCTTGCTTCAATGCTCTTGCAATTGAGTCTTCAGTTGCAGGCTTAGTCGGAGATGTTTCTTGAGTGAAAGCATTGTTACGAATACTTCTTTTCTGCTATGTTTGTCATTTGGGTGATTGCGGAAGGATCTGGCATGACTTCCATAATGCCGTTGCTGGAGATAGTTATTGCTCTTATTGCATCTAATCTTTTGACTGATCATGGTGTCGACTTTGACAGTTCTGCATCTGATTTTATGTTGCAGAAACAAAAAACTGGAGGGAGGACAAAAGTTCTCCTTGAAACAGTTCCTGTGCACAAATTAGCAGATATATTTGTGGCTAGCTTTGAGATTAGCTTTGAGGAACAGCTTTCTATGTTGGATTCAGTTGATGTAAAAGTTAGGCTTTCAAAAGCAATCGAGTTAGTTGACAGGCATTTACAGGTAAACCTATGGATTTGGTGATTACTATACGTATGTCCCAATCTCTTTTGTTCTGGAAATATTGGAGTGACTAATCATGTGATGGGATTTGTGCTTGTAACAGTCAATTCGGGTGGCAGAGAAGATAACGCAAAAAGTTGAAGGACAGCTGTCGAAGTCGCAGAAGGAATACCTTCTTCGTCAGCAGGTTCCTTCTCTCAACTAAACTAGAACAATTGCCCAGAAAATGACATTGAAGTCGTAGTTGGAGCATGGAATAGGGTTCTATTTGCTTTGGCTTCTGGATTTTTATTACGAAGCAGGAATTTTGTATGGCTTTGCCATAGTTGGCAGAGTTCTTTTCTTGCTGACATGCATTATTGTTTTTAATTCCTTGATAGTTCTACTGAAAACATAATGGTCCTCCCGTGGTCTGTGTGCATTTCTATGATCACGTATGTCCATAATAAGGGAGTCCATGAGTAAAGAGTTAGAGCTATTTATCCGGAAGTCTTGGTTCTTAGGCTATTAATAAGTATTTTAGGAAAATCTTTTTTCAGTAGCTCACGATGTTCTTTATTGATGTACAAATGTTGCTCGATAACACTGTTAGTGCCTATGAGAACCAAACGTTTTCCAGTCTTTTGGTATTAATTTTTGGTGATCCAGTTTCAATATTTCTTCTTACCCATACACTTTGAAATATCATCGCTCTAGGTTTTAATGGAAGAATATTCAGTTGGTGGGCTTCTGATAAATTTAGTCTATGCACTTCTGTGGTATTATCTTTAATTAGGTCTTCTTGATACCCCTCTTATTGGTCTACTTCTTCTTGAACATACTCCAGATGAGGGCTATTAAAGAGGAGCTTGGCGACAATGATGACGACGAAGATGATGTGGCTGCCCTAGAAAGGAAGATGCAAAATGCAGGAATGCCACCAAATATCTGGAAGCATGCACAGAGGGAGTTAAGGTATGTAGCTTGTAATTTTTACTGTAAGGAGAGATTCTGGTTTCTTATTTTGCAATAGTGAATTATAATGCCTTGAAAGGACTTTCTCGTTCCTTCAGGATTGTTGGAACCAATAGATTTGTAAACAAGCTGTAGAGTTCTGCTTGGACATAAGATGGGAAACATCGGCTTTAGGGATTAACTGTCGATACCATATCCACCTGCAACCTTGTAGATATAGCTTTTATCACTTATGAATCTCAAGTTGGCTTTCTACTTTTAATCTCTACCATGTATGCTTAATTTCAGGAGACTAAAAAAAATGCAACCTCAGCAACCTGGATACAATAGCTCTCGTGTTTATCTCGAGCTTCTTACTGATTTGCCCTGGCAGACTACCAGTGAAGAACTGGAATTGGACTTGAAGGCTGCAAAAGAGCGTCTTGACAGTGACCACTATGGTTTAGTCAAGGTCAAGCAAAGGATTATTGAATATCTTGCTGTTCGCAAGGTTGGCCAATCATCTAATACTTCCCTGAATTGTTCCTGTTATATTGGTTCTTGAAATTTATGCCGATCTTTATTTGGTTGCAAAGTAATGAACTCGGCATTTGGCAATTCTTTTGGACTAAAAATTCGTAATTCGGGAATTATTTGGAGAAATTTGATAAAATATGGACATAAATAGATAGAGCAACCAAATTCGTACTGTAATTTGGTTATTGTTTGGTAATATTTGGAAAACAATTAAACATGAATAGTTGACCAAAAATAATGCAAAATATACATTTAGGAGTATTTAATTTTGATCCGAAAGTGTAAATAGTAAGTCTAAAGCAATTAAATTTACTTTTTGGATTATATTGTTTAGGTAAATATTGATTATTTTCGGATAATTTTTTAATTGGTACCTTCATTTTTGAGTAGTATAATTGTCATAATATAAGTGCATATAATCATGGAAGATATGGCATTGCTTTTTAAATCCCTATTAACTAGGCATATGATTAGAGCTCCCTTTCCTAAATAATTTCCTGTTCATAGCAAAATTTGGCCATGATTTCAGAAAATTCAGGAAAATATCGCCCAATTATAAAAAGATCGCGGTTTATTCGTGATTTGTGTGTTTTTAAAAATATCGCAGGTAAATTGCGAATTATTGAAGAATAATACAAATTTTGTTACTATGTTGGTTGCAGCTTAAACCAGATGCAAGAGGCCCGGTTTTATGCTTTGTTGGCCCACCAGGTGTTGGGAAAACGTCTTTGGCATCTTCAATTGCTGCTGCGCTTGGGAGAAAGTTTATACGAATTTCCCTCGGTGGTGTTAAGGATGAAGCTGATATTAGAGGGCATAGGAGAACTTACATCGGAAGCATGCCAGGACGTCTCATTGATGGATTAAAGGTGGAATCTCTTATTAATGATGATACTTGTGATGCATACTTCATTACCACTGCAACCTTGGGTTGGGATTCTGCTGAAATTGTATTTACTAGTCACCATGATATTTGAGGGTTTAAATATGGATTTAATCTGTCAGTGGAACCTCTCATTGTCTACGTAAAATAATGGAGTTCAGACTATTGAGCATACAGAGTATGGTAATGGATATAATCTGCTGGGTCAATTATGATCTTCTTGTCTATATCTAGATAGGGCCTGATGTCGTCTTAGCTCTTACCTTCTAAGTTACGGTCAAATAGCAACAGTTCATCTACTATCCTAATGATTGTTTTGTTTCCAAGGAAGATTAAAGTAGTGCTTCTGTATGGATTTTCAGAGAGTAGCTGTTTGCAATCCAGTTATGCTGCTGGATGAGATTGACAAGACAGGTTCTGATGTTCGAGGTGATCCTGCTTCAGCCCTATTGGAGGTTCTTGACCCTGAACAAAACAAGACATTCAATGATCAGTATCCTATTTTCAAATTGTTTGAGTGAATTATTTAGCAAAGTTGTTTTCATTTCATAATTCCATTACTTGGCTAGTTTCAAATTATCTATTTTGTGTTTCACACTTTTAGCCTGGTTCTAACTTATAAGATTCGCCTTGAGAAAGCAAAGGAAGCATTTCCAGCCAAAAGAATCTTTGATTGCATTTAGAATGTCCTTCGGTTATCTTTTACGGAAGTAATGCCTCATCAAATTAGGTCAATAATGACTTGCATTTGCACGGCAAATGGTCTTTGCATATGGGAAGTACTTTACCACGTTGGTCGGTACGATGATATCAAATTCGATGAAGTGTTATCTTGCTGAGCGTTATCCCTGTCTCACCGTCATTACGCCTTTATTTAAGGTTATCCTGGGCGTGTATTTCATGGTGTATAAGCCTGATTTTGGAGTCTCTCTCTGCATGACTTTACCAGTACAAAATACAAACATCTTAACTGTAGCATTTGAACAAAGGTTTGGACCTATATGCATAGGTCGGACCCAGTAAGGGTCCCACTCACTCGGTCTGGGAAGGTGAGATGTATGCAGCCTTACCTACATTTTGGAGGGGCTCAATCCAGAACTCGAACCTGCTATCATAGCGTT
>JAOWAN010000043.1:3190166-3201325 GCA_028566635.1 Lobelia cardinalis
TTTGGTGGATTTCTTGTCCACCTTTCTTTGTACATTCTTACCCTATTAATAATATTCTTCTTTTATCCAAAAAAAAATGTAGTAGGAGAAATTAATTAAAATATTAGATGAAATTAAGGTATTAAGTGGAATTAATTAAAGTAAAATGGATGTAGGTAATTTTGTAAATTTTAATTATGTAAATGTATAATGTTTAATTTTGATTAGTTTATAATATTTAATTAGTTATTTGAAAATTAATTAAATTAAAATGGGTGTAGTAATTAGAAAATTTTAATTAATATATGATTTTTAATTTAATTTAATCATAATTAGTGATTTAAAATTTAAATTTAATTGAAAAATATAATATAATATTAATATTTTACAAAAAAAGTTAATATTAGTACAAATTTTACAAAAAATAATGTTTATTTTAACAAATTACAATTTAGGTCCTATAGTTTACTTCGAGGCGGAATGATATTAAGGCCTTTGAAAAAATCACGTGTTTTGCACGTGAGTTCATTTTCGTTAGTTTTTGACGAAATCCGTCCATTTTTCCCCATTTGGCAACAAAAATTTAACTTCAGGGCTTAAGTCGCAATTTCTGGACCGGGGGGGAGGCTTTTTTGCGAGCTCACGGAAACTTTATGGCCTAAAATGCGATTAACCCAAAAAGAAATTAGGTATTCTATGCGGGAGAGGGCAAGAATCAGATTTTGAGTTGCAAATATTGCTGTTGATTTTAGATTGGAAGTTCTTAACCATAAAAAATTATTCCTGCCAACGAGTGGAGTCTTGGAATGGCGACCAGAAAGAAGGTTGCTTCTAGATAGATTATCATCTCAATCACAAAAATCATGACAGCAAGGGTGTACAAATTCAATACACCCTCCGTCCCAAAAAGTTCATCATGTTTGACTTTGCACATTGTTTATGAAATGCTAATAATTGCAGTCTATTTTGAGATTCTTTTTCTGAATTTTCTCTATTGTAAAAGTGGGGTATTTAATGAGAGGCATAGTAGTAGACTAATACTCCCTCCGTCCCAAAATGAGCGACAGTTTTTGTTCATTATCGCTCATTTTGAGACGGAGGGAGTGCAACGAAGTGATTCATATTTAGAAAGGGGACAAGTATTTTGAGATATAAAAATAGAAACCAAGACAATCTTTTTGGGATGGAAACGGAGGGAACATTATTAATTGGAGCCGAAGAGGGAAACAATCAGATTTTAGGTTGCAAATATTGCTGTTGGTAGTGGGTGGGAAGGTCTTAATTACAGGCAAGCGTTCTTTCCGAAGAGTGGAATTTGAAATGGTGACTAAAAAAAAAATTTGCTTCTAGATAATCATCTCAAACACTATACATTATGATATCACGCATGTACAAATTAAGTTATATTCACAATATGAAATCCAGGTAAAAGATTATGGCAACATAATCATTACTATATAGTTTCACATCGTTATACAGCTTGTTAGTTCATTTAATGTTAAATTCTCCACAGGCATAATTGTGCTCACCACTAGTTTGTGTCGTTTAAAAAATTGCTCCCCACTAGAAGTGTTTATCACATAGTACTACTTCTGACATCTTCACTAAAAGGTACCCTCACAAGGAAATCCAAGAATCCAGATTCTGGAAGCGGCACTATTAAATAATATACGTAAAAGGGTGACCAAGCATGTCCTCATTGGACATAATTTAATAGACTGGAAGGGCTAAAGCCGCTAAACAAACTAACCACTTAGCATTTTCTCTAGTAACCTTGTGCGCGAGACATAAAACAAATCTCAGCAGCTCAATTTTCAGCAAGATACTAGATATCGTTCAGCATCTATTTTTGTGTCATAATGTGCAAAAGATGACACGGTAAAAAAGACTAGAAGGTAACTGATCCTATCACCCGACAACTAATCTACTACACTAGTGCATGCGCCACATAATAAACTAAGAACCATGCATTTAAGCTAAGTAATAATAGTCTGTTCAAGAAATTCCTTAATTTATCTCAGTGAATATAATGCTGTAGCAGAATATTTGAACCATAAAATAGATGCATCAGCTTAAATGGTCACCTACATACGGTGAATTACCTTGGATATTCCGCAATACATTCCATAGAATCAGGCTGGGGAAGAGTGAGGAGAAAATCACCAGCCACTACCAAGATACCCAGCTGATAATAACCTGTAGCAGTGGCTTGGAACCATCCTAGCTCAAGTTGAACCCCATGAAACTCAAGCTGGGGGTTTCCATGACTTCTTATCCAATTAATAACAGGAACTAAGGCAGAACGGATTGATCCATGCCTTACCGTTCTCAACTGGGCATTCAGACCAGCCACCAAACGGTTCCAGACAGTTGGTGGGACATGCTGGTTCAAAAGGTACGCACTATCATATTAGGAGGGAAAAAAATGCCAATGACTAATCATAAATGCAATATATTCTGACAGAAAAATACCTGGCCAAGAAGATTCGCGAGCAATGTGTCACTGTGTAGATTGTAGGGTGACATATAGCTTCCAGCTCCACCAAAAATTATGCACATTGGGAACCTCTTCTGTATACTTGTTGCGATGTCTAGACGCTTCTCATCACCACCAAGGAAAAAATCAATGTAAGCAACCATCAAGTCTGGTGTTGCTCCAACCTGCACAATTGACTCTCATCAGGAAGAAAAAGATCTTTGGATTCTAAAAGAGACCATTTTTGAAACAAAGTTGCTAGCTTATTTCTCTTAATGGTAAGCTGGCCCTGAAGATTGTTTGAGGAAACATATCTATAACCATAAGCTTGAAAGGAACATAACTGAGGGCACTCAAAAATATCTCCAAAATGTGTTTTGTTTCTGTAGAACCACTGAAATGCATTACGACTCCTATAAGTTTCCCTATAAGATGCTAGGGAGTTACCGCAAGTGGCCCTTTGCACCTACCGAAGGGTGTTACATACGAGCAAGGGGCATCACATCTACACCTCGGTGTGATTGATATTCAGCAAGGTGTTCAGTGCACTTATAATGGTTCCAAGAAAAGGAGATAGACTCATAATTATAAAATTGGTAGTAGGGGAACAAATAATTAAAGTAGTTAGCGCCTATGCACCGCAAATAGGACGAGAACAACATAGTAAAGATCAATTTTAGAAGGATTTATATGAATTAGTTCATGGATACCTAGAAGCAAAAACTATTTGGTTGAAGGGGGGGGGGATTTTTAATGGTAATGAGGGAGAGGATCGCGTTGGGTGTGATTAGTGCAAGGAGAATGAGGTTTTGGGGATAGAAAAAATGGTGGCTAAATTAAATTTTGTTGTTGCTTCCAGCTCGCTGATAGCAAATACATGTTTCAATAGGAGGAAAGAACATTTGGTAAATATAAAATTCATTCAATGGATGGGTTTCCTTAATGGTGAGTCTTGGATTTTTATGTGGATGTGTGTGTGTGAACATTTCTCCCCAACTTTCCATCCTGGCCAACGTAGAAGTGCACGTTACTGGTTAGTCTGTGGCCTCACAGTTAGAGTGTTAGACTGATATGATGTCTAACCAATCAAACGCGCTGGCACAAATGTTGGGATCCTTGGCGTTACTCGTTAGTGTGTTGTTTGTATTCATAAATTTGGTTCATCTAATGGCAAGTCTTTAGTTGCATCTGTGTGTGCGTATCCCAGGAAACGAGCATTCCCTCGAGGCTGGGAAGAAAATGACCTCAACAGTAGCATGAAGAAATAAAAGGTCAAATTTCAATCATGCAGATTGGCAAAATCAGGTGAGGTTCTATATTTGACTAGTATAAGTATGGACTATCCCAGGTATAAAGTCTCCTCTGCAATGTTTGAAAAGTTGGTGGAATGGCTATATAGGATACATGAGAAATAAGCCAAACCTTCATTCCTTTGTATAAAGCTCTTGATCGACAGGAGCGCAGACAAGAATGATCATATTCAGACTTGACATATTCCTGAAGACGATTGATTTTATTTCTCCTACGCCACTGCTTCCAGGACCAGGCACAAGGATACGCAAGGACTGAAAGTATGCTGTGCACTGATCCTTCCCACCAATCATATGCAGCAACTGAGTTGATCTCATCAATAAATCTGTTAAAAGCATCTTCATACCTACATCTCAATATATTTTTCACAACTCAAAAGAGGGAAGAAAAGACAGAACAATACAAGCTGCAACTGCAGACTAATAAGAAAGTACTTCAGTAATGGAAAGTTCCGTTAAAAGGCTTCACCCAGGAGTGTAATAGGGAATGGTAAAAAGAACAGTGTAAGTAAAACTGTTGCCTGAAAACCGCTTTAGAGATTAACATTCACATAAAGTTTTGGTGGATTTCTTCCCTAAATAAGAATAGCATAAGGTACCATATCAAACCAATTTGGTAATACAATGCTAATATGGAAAGTCTTCATGGAGATATGACTTCTTACACAATATCAATAATTGCATTGGGGGGAGAGTATGGAAGATGCCAGGGCTCTCTGAATGTATTGGGGCCCATAAAGTACATTCTGTAAACATGACTTTGAGTTTCATCAGCTCTGGTTCCTCGCACCTAATCAAAATGCACACATTTATGTTAAGACTTGTAACAGATAGTGCGAGAATACCTATACATAAAAAATATGTTCCTACATTATATACCTGAGATAGGGAGAGAAGAGAAGGGAAATGGTGGTGATTGCGGTGTTCAACGGAACTTGCATTCTCATAAGAACAACTAGCACCAACGAATTTGATTCTCAAAGTACTCAATAGCATACCAAGGAGTACCACCACACATGACAACAGCAGGGCAAAAGGCCAGGGGCCTCCAAAAGTGTACATTACCTCCTCAAGAGGGGTATAGCAGTTAGGCATTCTGTACTTGTCCGATAGACATTTATAGGGGCACGGAGACTGAGTAACTCCTCCTGCAACAAATGTTTCTTGAGTCGAGATTATCATGATAAAATAAGGATACAGGAGGATGCACATAATAGCATGCTATAGTTACCTCGCACGTACACAAAATAAGCACGACTAGGAAGCTGGTCAAGGGAGCAAGGGGTGCAAAGACTTGCATCAGAGCCTACAACATCTTTGAAAGTGCCAATTGGGCATTCCTGCACAAGCCATTAAATTATAGACCCCATGTACCAAGAAAATCAAATAAGCACTGCAGAGATAGCACATGCACAAGGATATGACAAGGAAGGACATTACACTAACATCAACCAAATTATTTTTACGTGAAATAGGCCTGGTAATAAATTTCAGAAGCATCAAAAATTGTAATTGAAAATGTAGTCTTTCACCTAAACATAATGATGTTCACTTTTAATTTAATTTTGTATTCATATTTTTGTAGACAAGAATATGAGAATAATTAGTAACTTATTGCTAAGAAAGAAAAACTCCTCTCCATAATGACAAGACTGCCAACTACAAGGGTCCTTCAGTTTGGCCAAGTCAGAAAACAAATAGCCAATGCACCCATATCCACGTTAAATATTTCAGAGAAAAACGTTTTACCATTCAAGTTTTTATACCTCATACTCAAGATGACTAACATGGTTCTCTGGCAGTAATTGAAGATCAAAGTATGTTTCTTCAGCTACTTTTCTCTTAATTACATCCCCATTACATTCTTCATTCTTCTACATTAATTACAGGAGTGAGGAAGCAGCAACAGCTTTGACATGCTCAATGATTAGGATTTAATTGATTATAAGGCTTTTAGCTAATTAGTATACAAGGAAATTGTGCTGAATATATTGTGTTTGGCAGGTTCACATTTGTGCTTCTTCAAGTTGTTTCCCTGTTAGGTATGGCCTGAATACCAGTTTCTAGCCTGGGTACATTCCGAGGCAACTCTTAATTGATCAAGTGTGTATGCACATACCAATTACCACAACAAAGTAAGACAATTGCTTTTTTTTTTCCATTTATACAAGCTGCAAGAATTATTTTTAGTTTACAAACAAAGTCAGATTTCACGGCATGCTTTCTCTGGCTTTCTTCACCAGTGGTTTGGTTTTCTCCAAGAAGTTGTAGAATGGTGGCTCAGTTCAGTGGGGAAATCCTTACAGGTAAGGGAGAGGCAACTCAAATGAAGAGGCAACACCTAGATGGATCTTAAGCAGAATCAACAAGAGTGAATCTTACAAAAATATACAAGAACACTATAAGTATTAGCTTAATCACATTATCTTCATCAATCACTGATAGAGTACCTTATTCACATGGATTACACATATAAAAGACAATCTTAGTGGGATGGTCAAGGTGCCTCATCTCATCCATTTGGTTGTCAATAATTAAATTATTTGCTTTCTGAAATTAAGAGAAATATGATGATGTTGATTGAGTGCTAGTTTGTGTCTGATTAACTTGATAATTTTCATTCATGTTTATGTTACCAGGATCCGTTATTTTTGCTATAATACCCTTGTCGACACAACCCAGCACGACATAACATGGGTATCGCCGTGTGGGCCAGTCACTTTTCCACTACATTGATCGCAAAATCATATAATTTTCGTAGATCCGGTACCAGGATTTGCACCCATATGGGCTCCTCAATAGACAATTTCAGGTTTTACAAATGACATCGGCAATTGAATGGTTAGTGTTTTTTTTGTAACTTTATGGTGATGACTGATGCAAGACCTGTAAGATGACGCGATGTAGAAATGGTAGCTGCCAGGAAAAAAAAATAACTGCTCGACTTGAAGGTTGAGGTTGGTTGAAGGTCTGCAAAATTGAAATCCTTATCACAATTTTCTTATTGATTTCTTTTCTGTTAATGAATTGATATAGTACTGTTGAGCGTCTGATACATGAAATGGAAATTGTTGACGCTGATTAGAAAATGGCCAACGGAAAATCAAAGCACAATGGAACTTGGATTATGATTTCAACTCGGTGAAAGAGGAACTGAATTCTGTGAAAGCTATGAAGATACCAAAAAGTACAAGCGACCTAGCGAGCACCAGGGTGCTCGATAGTGGGGTCATGACCATCCAGAGATCAACACTTAGCAAGATATTTAGAATATAACTCCATGACTTGCGACCATCATCATGCTCGGCAAGCGAGCTCAGCAATGGAAGAACCCTCATCGATATAAGGGGATTCTCCCCTGGCGCAAGGAGGACAAATGCCCGCAAGACAGGCATAAGATCATAAAGACCAAGGTGTGTACACGTAGTGACCACAAACCCTTGGCGACCACATTAGTGCTCAGCCTTAGGCTTAGAGAGATCCAGGGGGAAACCTCCCCATTAGTCGACGACCGACCTTGCTTGATACTTGGTGAGCAACTTGGGCGACTAATATAGCTCGAGACCTTGCGAGCAACACCGACCATCTGCCACGTCGACCACTTATGACACATACGAGCACTTTTGCTCGAGAGTCCGTGTATATCACGGAGAATCTCCATAATTAATGCAGAATATCTCATAGAGATCCTTTCCTTTTATAACTGTTATTGAGTTACCTTATCTTCAGAATCCTAGGAGGAATCAACCTCCTCATAATTATGGAAGGCGGCTAAGAATCCTTCTCATGCAAAGAAAAGGTCTCTTCTATCTCCTATAAATAAGCCCTACCCCGTAGGCATAAGGTACACACTCTATTGCCCCTAAACTCTCCTGTGATTATGCTCTTGTTTTCTCTTTAAAACTTGGTGCTTACTCTCACGCCGGAGCGGTTTAGCAGGGAAACCCCCCTGCTCTGTGACGGTGTTCTTGTCTTGCAGGTTATGTTGCCGGTGTGATACGCCACCAGCCGTCCCCTTGCTCACGCTGCCCGCCGGAAAAAGTGTGCATCATCAAGCTATGAATTATACTCTTTAGTCTCGGTAAGCACTAGGATTTCTTTAGCAAATTTATACTTGAAGGGGTTTTGGGCCTCTTGCCATTGTTCCCTAGAAGTACTTTTCCTTCAATAAACTTTAACCACTTATTTTATGATTATTAGCTCCAGCTTATTCACCTTAAACATGTCATTTCTCAAGTCTTTGTCACCTAGTACATGTATTGCCCATAAGTACTACACTAAGAAACAAAACCTCTTAACAGCTTCATCGTGTTTTGAAATTCAGATTCTAGAATGTATGTGATTCACTGCTTTCTGGCTTTATTTCCATTATAATGGAGAATTCTTCTTCTTCACCCCTCTCCGCAACCTATCAAGCAATTCTCTCTTTGTCTTTCTTTGCATATTCTGCAATATCTATCTCTCTTCTACATCCTTCCGTAGCGATACTCGATGATTGTGCCTACATTACTATAATCTATCTCTGTCTTTCTTTGTCTTCCGTAATTTCAAAGGCTAGTAACAGATGTAGTTGATTGTGCCTACATTACCATAATGTTCCAATAACCCAACCAAATTGGCTTCATACAACTTAAACAGGAGTTTGTAGAGAGAAAGACTCGATGTTCTCTTGAAGCTAAAAAGGAGGATGCTCAAAAGAAAGCAGATGATTGATGTTAGCTCTGCCAACGAGTAAGGGAGTAGCAGATGTGTAGTCTCTATCTTCAGAGGAAGCAAGTGTTGAAAAGTTGAGAACAAGAGAAAAAAGAAGAAAAAAGTTAGCACTGATAAATATCTGCAGTTAAACTTTACATTTATGACACAAGTTAAAAGGTATCTTCAACGTGAAGCGCTTAAAAAGTGGCCAGGTTATCTGATCACAAGCGGGCAACTGGGTGACAATACTACCAATTACTACTATTAGTTTTAAGAAGAAAATAAATTTATTAGATCCAAAAGATAGCAACAAGGAGAAAGCTACGCTACAAGATGAACAAGACTGAATGCATAAAACAAAAAAAGCCCAATCCCTCTGAAGCACCGAAATACGAACCACTCAAACAGTTCTCCATCCTGTCACTCAAAGGGAGGACAAATAAAACACTCTATCCCACAGAAGAGACCGAGACAAAGCCTGATTGCTGAAAATTCTTGAAATCCTCTCGGTCTAATTACACCATTGGGCACCAACATCCCAAGACCATCATAACTATCTTTTATTTTTGTCTTATTCAAACCCACGAAACAGAGTCTGGAGTAGACATCAGATAGAACCTGGGAAAACCATTCTTCATCAGACACTTCAATTCATCTGTGCCAGAGAAACCAAGCAATGCTGCAAGGTATAAACAAATTATCATGGGGCTTGGAGGAATTTCTACACAAAACACACCAGTCTGGGGAAGTCTAAATGTGCCAACACTCGTATGAAAGAAAGAGCAAAATTCACTTGTAAGGCCTGTGCGCTTGCAGCATGTCGTTCACGTTTTGTTCAGAGTGACCAAATGCTCTCAACTAAAAAGGCACGCGATCTGTCTTGATAAAGGAGGAAATAGGAAATGGCTCCGGAGCAGTACCAAATCAAATGACACAAGTAGGAGCTACATGAATATAGCTCAAAACCCTCCAATGCACGGGCACAGGAATCCTGGAAGCCAGTGAATTGTACTCTGGAAAGAATAATCTCTAGCATATTGGCAGCCTTCATTAAAAACTAACCCAAAGGCAACGCCAGCCTCCCATGCACGTGCCCGAATAAAAGTCATCATTTGAAGCCAAATGAACTGACGAGAGACGAGCACTTGCACTCGTGTCCACATTCACTTATAACAACCAAATTGCATAACCTAGTGTTCCTTATATATATTATCTGGACCAGATTAAGCCCAACATACTCAAAAGAGACACTACACACATTAAGAATTTTTAGAATATCTACTTTTGGAAGGATTTGCAGCTGAACAAGTTGTGAGGCATTTGACAGTGGTACGTCGATGGTTTTAGGTTAGAAATATTGCTGATAGTTTTGGATTGGAAGTCCTTAACCACTACTAAACTTCCCTCACAAATAGTGGAAGGGTGAAATTTTTATCTAATGACTCTTCGAAATGGATGTCTAATGATGCCTTTTCCTCCAAAATTTGATACAAAATCAGAAGAAATCAGTCTTGATGCAGGTTAGATAATGAGCATTACTTCTAAAATTGGTTTTGCATTCTCTGGACCACTACACTTCCTTAGAGTCATTTTTCAATTTCTTAGAATATCTGATACAAGGTGATTTTTAAGGAGCATAGGAAGGTCAAGCAAATGCAGGGATATGAAGGAGTTAATACTTAAATACAAACACACATGAAGGAGTTTGATTCAAACACTCAGAGTGGATTTGCTGTTATGTAAGAAACAAAAATAGGAGGAATCAACAAAATAAAGGTATTGAAATGTTGTGATGATGAATATGATTTGTGTATGTGTGGATTCAGATGATTGGAGGTTGTTTATGCTCAATTTGGGTCTCAAAAGTCCTTTAAGGTGGATGGTATGATTAAAAGTTAGCTATGATTTGCATTTTGGGGTGAGTGGCCTATGCAGAATATTCAGTACGCCAAACAGGATCGGGCATATCGTATTTTCGAACACTGTTTGAAGTGCTGAAGAAAGAAAAGTGGGTTTCAACTGGTGTGTAGGGATGGAAGCCTGGAAAATCTTATTTCATCTGTTTCTTTGCTTTTTAGATCGGTGTTGGTTAGGTTGGTTTTGATTGCTATATTTGGCTTTGTGAAGCCTTGGTGTGACTTTCTTTTTAATTAATAATAACTTACTGTTGGCGAGCAAAAAAAATGAAAAGGAAGAGGCAGACCTAGAAACATTGACTTATTTGGAAGCGTCATTTTTTAAAGATTATTGTCATTTAGTGGGGTGACTTGCTAGAATTTAGCTGGTAATGTTGGCTAAAAGGAGACATATGGTGGACTAGAGCTTTAATTTGTTGGTGCAGTGTAGTGCCTTTTCTCTTAGCAGTAGGTTTAAACGGGAAGGCTGATTCTCCGACTGAATGAGCTTTGGTCTTGTGCCCGAAGGCAAGTAGCTTCTTTGTTCACATTCATCGGTACATTATTTCTGGAAGCTTTTTTCTCTTTCTATTCGCATACTTTGGATTAGAAATATTCAATTTGCTGAATAATGCTATTAATTTTGTAGAAAGACATAGAAAAAGGTAACAATCCTCATACCAAGTTCACAAGAAGAATCTAAAAGTTTCGGAATCTAGTCTCTTAGTAGGGATGGCAATTTCTCGGAACCCGATCCGAATCCGATGATGCCCCGCCCCGAAAAATCCGATTTTCTCATATTTT
>JAOWAN010000043.1:3201425-3213467 GCA_028566635.1 Lobelia cardinalis
GTCCGGGGCGGGGCGGGGCGTAGCCGGATCTCGGTCATTGCGGGGCGGGGCGGGTGCGGGGCGGGGAGTAAGAAAGTCGGGTCGGGTCCGGTTTTAGAGATACCCGCCCCGTTGCCATCCCTATCTCTTAGGATGGTATAAGGACTTCCAAAGAAGAAATATGCCTGCTTCCTTAGGATGTTATGAAGAAATGCCAAGTGTTCTAGATGCACATGCAAGATTCAACAAATGAAGAGCTAAATTGACAGCAAAGGAATAAGAACGACAAACTAAACATACCGTACAGAATACACCATAGAGCCCCTTAGGGCACTTCTTTCCTGTGACCGTACCCTCCTCTCCACACTGACCATTACCATCACCAAGACCACCTCTGTGTTACATGAAACATTATTTATATTTAAGCAACTCACCGTACCGTTATTGAATGCTAATGTAACATCAGAGGTTTACCACAAGATCACAGTAACAGTTGATTAAGAAGAATTGTCCAATAAACAAAATGAGAATGCATTTGATGAAATGAAGGAATGCAAAGATGATATAGGAAGTCTAACTTCATTTTTATTTTTTTGGTTACAGATAATAGAGTAGATGTCTTACTATTTTTCAGATTGAGAAAAGATCTTATGCTTCAGCATCTTTATAGCGTTTTCATGATCTCATCATCAATGTATATTGGGTTTTGATTTTACACCATGGGGCCCATTGCAAATCCTAGCTAGTAGCTATTTTCTTGTTTCTATTGCTTTGTTCTTCCTTTTGTCCTTTCTTTGCTAGCTTTCGTGTACATATCCATTTATCAGTGTCGTATGAGAGGACAGTGGCCAGCATAAATCATTGGTTATTTTCCAAATAAATAATACTCTCCGTTCCACTTATATTGACCACCAGACAAAACACGTGGATTAAGATCTGATAATAAATACATTCAATTTTAGTCTTCTTTCCATTCATACCCTTATTAAATATTAGTTTTGACTCTTAATTACTCTTGGCTCACCTCGTAAATAAAGTTGAAGGGTAGGGGTATAATGAAAAAATGAACAATTAATATTCCATGAAACTTAAGTGGCCAATATCTTTGAGACATCCAATAGAAAGTTGGCCAATAAAAATGAGACCGAGGGAGTAGGATTGTGGAGAAACATAGATATCCATTATTATGGAAAAATTAGCTCCTTACTCGGCACCAGGGGAAGTTCAATTGATTAAAAAATACTCATGTTTTTTGTTCACCAGTAAAATAGGCTCTTAAGATTCCACAAGGTCTGCCCAAGTACAAACATTTTTTATAAATCAAACCACATATAATAGCAAAAAACCAAATCGGTTCACATTCTTAGGATCAAGCTAAGTCTACCAAATTATCACCTGAAAGCCATTCAATATCTATCTGAACCTAAATACAAGGGTAGATCCAAATGGCACCAGGTGGGATTAGAATGGCAATTTCTCAAAACCCGATTCGAATCCGTGAATTCCCCCCCCCCCCCCAAAAAAAAATCCAATTTTCTCATAATTTTCTAAGACCCGATCGGGTTACCGGGGTGGGGGTCGGGATTAGGTTCTGCTCCACCCCTAACCTGCCCCGCCCAAATAGTGTTATGTACAATTTTTATTATTGTACGTAGTAAAAAGTGAAAAGGGATATTTTTTCTTACGCTCGGAGTGCTTAAATTGAGTTAGAAATAAAAATACAAACTTAAAAAATTTTAAATTTAAGTTCAAAATTTCAAAAAAATGAATTTTAAGGGGAGTGTTCAGGGCGGGTTCTGGGCGGGGAGTGATAGGGGCGGATTCGGTTTTAGAGATACTCGCGCCTAACCCGCCCCGTTGCCATCCCTAGGTGGGATGTCTGTCATCACAGAGTTTGCCAGAAAACTACTTACTCCCTCAACCCACTTCAAGAAGGATACATTTTTCAGGTAATTCCACCTGAATACGGAAACTTCCCTTTTGGGTCATCCCTTATGACAATTTTACCCTTCCTGTTTGCAAAGGATAATTGTGGGGCACTTAAAGAATTAACATGTTTTCAACCTTTTTCTTAATTTACATGTATAGTCAAAGTGTCTCTCTTGACGTGGGACAAAGGGAGTACATATGATCTTTCTGCAGCATATTCCAAACTGGGGCTTTAGTAATGTGGCGCAGCCAATGCTCAGCAACAAAAATGGCACTGAAAACATCTGTAGGCAGCCCATCATTTATTTTATTTATTTGTTTTACATTTACAGAATCGTAAAACACATGTAGGCACGTGTGTCTGCGAGTGTCTATGTAAAATCTGTATCTATTTACAATAAAATTGTTCATTTTAACAGTTTCTCTAAGAAAACAACTTGGTGCAAAAAATTTAATAGTATGATTCCACGAAAAAAGTAAAAGTAAAATTTCTGACTGTTGTTATATTGGAGTACAACGCAGTAAGGAAAATATCCCTTGATTCAAAAGCTTTTTAATATAGATCAATGCACAACATTATCAATTTCTATGCAAAATTTTAAGGGTATTTGCATACGTACCTACTGCTAATGGTACCATCGATCAGTGCAAGAGGAACATACTCATAACCACTGCCAATTGTAGACCAGTGAAAATGAACTCTTCCACCACCTCCACCACCTCCACCATCATGGACACCATGACCCCCACTAACAGATAGAGAGGAGTTTGCTACTAGAGCTACTGTTTGTACAAAGAGAAGTACTGTTCCACCAGAACCACCACCTTGTCCAACATTCAGAGTACCAACACTGTTTGTTGTTGATTTTCTGTAGCTTTGACCATCAGCTCTCAAGGATCCATATACATCCAGCCTTAAAAGTGGCCACAGCATGGACCCCAGTACTGGTAAAAAAGAGGAAACAAGAAAACTTGGAAAAGTAAGGCTATGTTTATGACTTGACACCGACAAATGTTTGAGCTAGAACAATGGTGCTTAACCAGAATTACTCAATGATTATTCTGTTTATTCACAGTAGTCCACTAGGCACACCATTTGGGTTAGTCGCAACATAAATGAGTGAACAGTAGTAGTTGCATGAGACAATGTGATAAAATGTCAGCAGTCCACAATTTCTGGTCATTCACATCCATTCATTCAGGAGCTAGAACCACAATCTCACTAAGTGAACAATAGCCATATGGAAAAGCAGGGAGACAGCAAATCCTGTCAATAATATTAAAAGTACTATATTCAACAAATAAATCTCATTAGGTAATCCCATTCTGGATTCACATTTAATAGCTAATCCAAACACAAGGAGCAAACCTAGCTAATGTGAGGGGTGTGGACTCATAGAATTAGGGTTCTGTTCCGTGGAAAGTTCAACAATAAAACATATAAGGTATCATGTAGATCTGGAAAGAAATCTGGAATACATGTCCCCTCCTAGTGATTGTAAATGATGCCCAAGTAACTTCAGTATCTTTTTCTTTTTCCCATTAAGAAATAAAACAGAGGCAGATGGAAGAAACTAGAGCTCGACAAGACAAGTATCCTCTGAAACAAAATAGATGGCATCATTGAAGATTAGCCCCCCCCCCCCCCATTCGTTATGAGTATTAGAGCAGCTCCCGCTAGACTCCCTAAGCCAAAGTCCACATAAGAAACAAAATAATATCCTTGCAATAGGGCACTGGAACACTATGACTCAATGGATTCCAATAAATTCATAACATTTCAAATAAACAAACTTTCTACTTTGCAATTGAATCTCGTAACCTGCAAGACCAGAAATTCAATAAGCATAGAGCCCTTTACTGTGGAAGGGCAAAGCTTTACCATTAGGTAGAGTGTTTAAAGAACAGGGTGGGTATAAGCCTCATCACGCAGGCCAACTTGATGCACTTGATAAGGGTAAATATGAATCAGATCTCATTTGAATGTGAAATTGTAATACTACTGGCGATGAATTTTGTATTGAACAATGCTAAAAATATGAAATTTCGAGTAAATCACTGTTACAGGCACGATCAAGACACATAAAATCACCATCACAGGTGTAACCAAGACCATGTAATCCACCATTTCACACAATCAAGATGCAAAAAAACACCATAACACACAACACATCCAGTAAACCACTGTTACATGGCCTCGACACAGAAAACCACCTTTACAGCAACGACAAGAGACTAAACTAAAGTCCCACAAAGTATGTCACCTGAATCCTTATGCCAAAGGTCTTGACAAGACATGAGGTGGGTGTCGCACGAAATTTTACAGTATTTAGTGCCAGCTCTAAAAATTTTTGAAGGATCCACCATATGGATCCGCACAAGTATTGATCCTCATATTTATTCGAGCTAACATGGCTGACAAAACAACCACTTCCAAAGCCTAGCCCAAAGCCTCGAAACTCCATCCAAGCTCAAGAAGGAAGAACAATCTTCATCCACCACATGCAACAATGTCAACCCTGGAAGTTTTTTTCGATTTAACACCAGCCAGGAAGTTGCCAGAAGAACATCAGAATCACCTCAAATACTCGGACAGCCATCACGACTCTGACAACCATCAAGACAAGACCGGAAGCGGTAAAAGCCGGTGAATCAAATGGTAAGAATCTGGCCATCGGAGTTCGAACTACCAAATGGAGAGAGAGAGAGAGACAGAGAGAGCCCAGTGTAAGGTTTTTTCATTTTCTAATTTTAATTAGATAATTCTCGGGACCAGGTCATCCTTAACTTACATGGAATGCTCCTGCTTATTTTTTAAGGTTATTGCTGTTTGGTCAAACCTTACTGAAAGTAATCCTAATAAGAAAGAAACCACCAAAAAAGAGGACCCAACTGTTTATGTGGAACTTGACAAGGAAATATAGTCACACATGAGCACAGAGGATAAATATGACGGAAAGATGAGAAAGTATGGTTTGCATCATCCTTGTAAGGGGTGAACTAGTCACTGGACTATGGATGTCTTTACCCTCGCAAGCAAGTAGAGAATTTCCTTAGGCCTCAACAACATAAAGTTCTTAGTAAGGCGCTAACTTGAATTAACTCATTAATTTAGAATAGTTAGGTTTTCAAAAGTGCATTTCTCATCTCCTTTATTTAGTTTTCATTTGCAAAAGGACTTGAAATAACTCCTTTCCAACTTGATCAAGTGCATCTAGATTAGCCACCATTTGCTTAAGCTCAAACCTAATCTTTGCATCCATTTCTCAAGATTCTTCGTTGAAGGCAACAAGACCGACAAGTATATCAGTTAGGAGAAGTAAAAACTTCAAATGAAATGCTAGAAGTAGGGGAAGACCAAGACTAACATGCACACAAAAAAATGCCTTGGACAGAAGTAAATAACAATTTCTTCTTGTTGTTGTATTTGTCAGATTGAGAGAGAGAGAGAGAGAGAGAGAGAGAGAGAGAGAGAGAGAGAGAGAGAGAGAGAGAGAGAGAGAGAGAGAGAAGGATGGAGATGGGGAAAAGCGAATCCTACAAGAAAGGAGTGGGGATAGAAGACCACTAAACAGGCAAAAAGCAGCTAAAAACCAAAGATATAGCTGCTCTAAAATCCTGCGGACTACCTGGCAGTAAATCCCTATGTGAACTTCCCACATCTTAACCGAAGAAAAGCAAACAAACTTAAATAAAAAGCAGACAATAAGAAAGAAGCAAATAATAGGAAAACCCTTAATGTCAAAAATTATGGCACTCTATCCTTCATTCAATGCGAACACTCCAAATGAAAACGAACACCTGAGAATTCTAATACACTTGATCATCCTTGTCACTTCAGGATCTCAACCACTTGTGATCAAACAAATCTTGGGTGCCTGATGGCCTGAAATGGAACTCATTGCAGAAGAAAACAAAGAATTTCACAGTTTCCATGTGACCTTGCAATGAACAAAAAAATGAAAACCATGTTCATCAAACTCACATGCACAATACATGAACTTCAGAACATAAAGCTTTTCAATAAAGCTTTCTCCATTGCCAATATATAGCAGCATGTTCCCCTAAAAATCAGGTCTCTAACAAGTAACACCATCTCTAGTCATAGAAGGAAACGTCATCTCTAGTCATAGAAGGAATTTCAGCGTTTTCATCATTTGTAAGAGATAGACAACATTATTTGGTTAGAATAAGATTAAGATGGAAGACCAGTTTAACGGGAAATAAAGGATTTGTTTCCTTTCTATTGCACCCTTGATGTTTGTGATGGCATATTGCTCATTATGGCCATAGAAGATTCCTAATACATCTCCATCCAAAAAAACTGTATCAGAGAGCCCATGCAAAAGATCCTCAGGCAAACATGTATTTCCTCATTACCGCATTATTTCTGGTATGACTACCCTCCCATCTAATTCATTCATTATCAAACCAGTCAATTGTTCACTGCATAAGTTCGGAAATTTGGCAGAAAATTTGCTGCATAAGGTTTAGAAGTTACTATCTGAAGTTCCTACTATTTGTATTCTTTCTCTTCAGTTTGCAGGATAAAAACAAGGTTACCAAGCCACCACAAAAACCCAGCCATTTCAAAGGGAGAGCAAGATGACTTCCGCAAGCCATTTTTTGTGAAGTTGACTAGCATGTGAAGATTCCATCGAGATAAGATAAGTAGTAATGTTTTAGGAACCATATCAAAATAATTTTAATATATGTTATTCAGAAGCTCATACATTTTAAGACATGCTTACCAATCATTCCCCCTCCTGCAACATGCCCAACAGACTCGTTAGAACCTGACGTTCCGCTTCCCAACTCACACGGGAGATCAGCTCTACCATATATGTCACCACCTTTGGTCCACCATCCATTGAAGGATCCAGATCCCCCTCTTCCCCCGTGCCCAGCACCACCTCCAGCTCCATTTGAATAGTTCCCCATACCAAAACCATTTCCGCAACCTGCAAAATAACAAATTTAGAAGCTGAGGAAACCATAAAAAGAGTGCATACACAATTCTTTTAGAAGTTAGATATTGAGTTCAACCAAGAGATAAGAAATAGTTAGCAGTGGACAACAACCTCATTTCAGAGATCATTGCCCTATGCTTCTATGTTATACCTAACTCAGATGCGGTTATCATGCCGTCCGTCTCCACAGTGACAGTCCTAGCTCTGTGAATGTGAACAATACTCCCCTTAATAATGCCATAGACAACAATGTCCTCAACACGACAAATCTGACAAAGTTTTACATGAAAGTGTAAGTTAGTCGCCCAGTAGTATGGAATCCATCAACTTGAAACTTAAGGGTTCCAGTTATCTATGATTTATTAATTTTTCCACGGGAAAAGAATTTAGTGCACCAAATGGAAAGAATTAAAGAGCGTAAAAAAGTGGACCAGGGACACACATAAGTAATGTGAAAAAGTTCCACGAGGGAGCAGGCAAAGTGAAAATAACCCATGGCTACACATCAGACTGAAACAGCCTTCCATTCAATGACCCTAATATAGAGGCACCCACGAAGTCCCATGGGCAAGCACCACCAGAATTAAAGTATGAAACCGTCCTTAACCAACAGACAAATGCATTTGCCGATCCCTAAAATATCCAAATGTTCGATGATAACAAGAAACTATTACACATCCAGAAAAAAAATCTTCATTCTTCATGACGACTAGAGCCTTGACACAACAACAAAGCCTTAATCTCAATCACGTGGGGTCGGCTACATAAATCCTTTCCGCCATTCCAAGCGATCTAATACCAAGTCACCATACAGACCACGGCCTTTCATGTCTTTCCGTATTGCCGATGTCCATGTTAACTTTGGCCAACTCCTACCCCTAGCTTGATTTAAGACTAATATCATCACACTTCCTAACCAGAGCACTAAGGGGCCTACGTTGTACATGATCAAACCATCTTAGGCAGTTCTCTCTCATTTTCTCTAATAGGAGCTACTTTTACCGGGCAATAAATTATCAGCAATCAAGGGGATTGAAACCTGAAATTTGTCAAGGACCCAAATAGATCACAACAAACCTGTTGTGCAAGAGCATTGTACAAAATCATAATCATTAGACTAGCTATGCTGCTTGTAAAGAATGTCAGCTGAAAGACCCTTACAAGGCATATAATCCCTCCTAAGCCACTAGTTTTCAGCCTAATATGCACTAGAGCCCCTACAAAGCATTAAAGTTGAAAGGAACCTTAGCTTCCCAAATTAAACCAGCTGACAGGAACATAGAAGGTTTTTAGGAACGGCTGAGATTGGCTGAAATATTTAGGAGATACCAACCCAGGGCAAGAATCCAAATCCATCTATAACAGATGTGATGGAGATACATATAAACCTAATCAAGAAGTTTTTGCTCATCAACTAGAAAACCAGAAGCCGAGGCATCATGGGAAATTGACAAGCAAAATGTCAGCACTAAATAATGGATCATACCACTACCAAGTGTCTTTTTAAAACCTTGGGAATGCTACTAAGAGCAAACATATGAACAAGATGAGTGCACTGAAACGTGAATGCTAAGATGGATATGTGGTGAAACTAAGACCTAACTAGTAAAGAAAAGGTGAGAAAATAATTTCACAAGGTAAGGTAGGGTTCTTAGAGCACCAGTTAGGAAATGTTATAGTATCAATTTCAACCAAGCTAGAGGTAGGGAAAGACCAAAGCTAACACAGGGAACTCATTAAAAAAATATATAAATAAAAAGATAATAAGGTATGTGGTCTATGTGATGACCTTGCCTTTGACCGCAGGCCCAAAGTGATTAGTACTAAAGCTCAGTTGAGACTTGAGTTGAGTATATATTCATTTTTGGATGGAAAAGGAAGATTTCATCGTTGAGAAAATAAGAGGTGGATAAGAAATCGACCATTACAAGTTTACAATAACACAACAAAGCAAGCCAAAACAAAATATTTAACTAAAACCGAGGCTGCCATCTTGAAGTGGATCAACTCTTTTACACGACGCTCGGACATGAACTACCAGGGCACTTTACGTATGAACTATAAGTCCTCCTGGCAAAACTAAAGACCCTATACTACTCCTCCAAATTTACAGCTCTCCACAATTAACAAAGGACATCAACAAAAGCATCTCTATGATCCCTTTGTCTCTCTTGCGATTGGATGACGCCACACCCCCGTTTTCATTTTGTCTACAGTTTTCTGTTTGTTTTTGGCTTCCACGTTTGTCTGCCTAGTACATGACTTATTCACTGTTATTTTTATTTATTATTATCTTCGTAAATTATTCTATTGAACTAGTGAAATTCTTCATTTATCAAAACATGAAATGGATTTTTTTTTAAATCAAAAGAATGAAAGAGTACTTTATTTAGATCATAGTTGTTAAAAGAAGGCAATGAGGCTCACCCTTGGGCCTCACTTGGCTCAGGTGCACCTAGGTCAGACTCACATGAGCTCACTTTTAAGCCTCATACGAGGTGACCGGACGGTACTCTTCTTTCTTCTTGAACTCCACTTGTCTTTTCTTTTTTCCTTTTCTTCTCAAACTCCCTGTGCTATCTGCTTGCTTTTCAAAACCTTTTGTTTGTTTTTTTCTTTATATCCTTCTTCGTCTAAAACTGCAGTTTCTTCTTTATTTTGCAAAATAGAGCTAAGCTTAAATGAACAGAGCATACGTAGACTGTCTTTTTCTTCGCATCGACTGCCCTTTTCTGTCTTCGTATATTTTCTTTCTTTATAAAATCACCCTTTTTTATTTACAAGTGTGAGCAAATTATTAATTTCTTCGTTGTTCATTTTCTTTGATGAATTAAGGTGCAGTTGAAACCAAAACTAGTTCAAGGAAAGATCAACCTTGGAAGTACAAATTAGGACCGAATAGTTGATACCAATCCAAGAAAACTGTTTACTCAATACAATACTAAATTCCAACTGTTTAAAGCTATGTGCTTCACTTGCTTGAAGCTTGCGCTTCGTCTTGCGCCCAGTGCTCCAGAGGTCTTTTGCGCCTCGGTTTCTCTTTCACCTTTAATAACTATGGTTTAGAAAACCGTCATATCCACTATTTCAGTATGGAAATTGCTAAGAAGAACCCTTAGGAATCCAAAAATGGAGACTTAAAACATTTGGAATCCACATCGTCACAGTGAATACATCCATCTTCCAGTGGTTTAATGTGGATTTCCAATGCTAAAACTTGCTATTTTTGGATTCATAGTGAACTTGTTAGCACTAACCCTTTTAATATAGCTAATTACACTCGAGTTGATAATTTAGCCCAAATAAAGAATGATATATTACCTGTAACTTATTGAAGCACAATTGCATAAAACAAACGCCCAAACTTGTAAAGAAAATCCCACAAAAAGTTTAGAATACAGCAACTTACTTGAAGTGAAAAGGACATAGTGTAATTGACATGGCAATCATCTGGTGGAGTTAACAAATCTTGTGGGCATGTCAAACTCTCACAATGGGGTTTGGTCACCCTACACAAAGGGCGAAATAAAAAGGTTAAATCACAGTTGACCAATGATTAATTATAAGTGCATAGCAATGAAGCAAAAGTCTACTCACATGGTTTTACTATTAGAATCATCTAATGGGGCCTGAAGCAAAGAACCTGGCCCAACCTGTCAAGTACAAAAATATCAAAAGCCAAAACAGCTAGAAACAAAAAGTACATCAAAGCTAAAGGAAATGCATAGCAGCATTGCAATCCTTTGCCAAATCCACTAAAGGCAAGCTTGTAAAAGCTCCGAAACGGCGAAACCTCACACCCAAAGAGAGGCCTGAAAAGAGATCTTCTCCCAAAGAATGGAAAACGATAACTCATGATCCCTAAAGGTCTGGAATTTCTCTCAATTCAAATTTCAATAACAAATTGAAGACTGCTCAAGTCCACAAGATTCTAGCATACCCTGCCAAAACCCGTGTGTCTGATAAAACACACATCCTGCATAAGAGGGATACAACAATGTTCCCCTCTCATTGCGAAAAAATAACTACATATACGACACGCCACAGGGCTATGTAGAAACAAATGATCGTGAGTCTCACTGCTCTTCAAACACAGAAAAAGGGCAGTCTAATGATGCATCATGCAGGTGATTGAGGGTCATATCACTGAAAAAGGTCAAGTCCGAACTCCACCTATATTTGCAGACAGAAAGCACTGAGGTTTTAGTGATGCACCAAGCCAAGGTCTCAGACAGGGATGAGACCTAATAGTGAAAAGAAAACACTCTTAGGGTAAAGACTAGAAACAAAATGTTTTTGGGAAACTCTTACTGTTATATTATAAAATAAAGAAAGGGAAAGTCTTTGCCCTTTGATTGCATCTCCCTGACCAGTCAACTTTAGATGTCCCTGACCATACACCGCCAAGTTTGTATTTGAACTGATGATTGAGTTTTCCTGCCAAAACAAAAAGAGCAGAAATCAAATCCATCATTTACAGAATTCCTTTGTATACATACAGAGATTAAGAAAGTTTAAATGATCGTACCGTAAGAACAATGAGATTACGAACTTCTAGGACAGACACAGGCACATCTGTGCTCCCACCACCGTCAATTTGGATTACGGAGTTCCACATGAGTAACATTTTGACAGATACTCTAAGTGCACCATAGACCTTTATTCATGGAAAGTATCCTTCTCAGAGCAGCATTAGGAGAAGTGGAATATTTGAAAAAACTAAACAGTTGGAAATTAAAAATTCTGACCCCACCTTTATACATGGAGGTAATGGAAGCCAATGAAACCGATCATCATATTATTTTCTTTTGAGTCAAAGGAGAAACAATAAACATGATAAGATTCAATCAGACCAACCCATGGAGGCAAAGAAATTAAATCAAAACAAAAAATCTCCCCTACCCTCCTCGGACTAGAAAACCGTAAAATGTAGAATACCCAATCAACACCCCAACAACGTAAATCTCACAAAATAATGAACAGAAAAAATATTCACGAGAAACCAACTGAAACAACAATTAAATACTCATTGCAGAACATGGATCAAATTCTAGAAATGCCTAAATGTTGTTTTATATCAGCTTGTTGGCCTCGGAAACATCTCTCTCTCTCTCTCTCTCTCTCTCTCTCTCTCTCTCTCTCTCTCTCTCTCTCTCTCTCTCTC
>JAOWAN010000043.1:3222972-3241516 GCA_028566635.1 Lobelia cardinalis
CTACGTAAGAGATAAAGAGGGAAAAATTGCTAGATTTAATGAAATAGCAAACATCGAGATTTTTACCATTTGATTTCCAATGATCACAAGGGCCAGGTCATTGAGTCTAAAAAAATTAAAAAGTTTAGTGTACCAAGCTGTCGGATCACAAAGCACAAGGTAGTGACCCGAAAATAATTAAAACCACAGGGGACTCTTGTGTAATTTGCCCTATTTGTAAAAAGTAAACAAAATTGGGCCCTATTTTGAATTCATGAAGAACTATCTCAATCTTTTCTAGACCCATAAAATGATTTACAGAAGAAGTATGAAAATCTTCAAAGTGAGGGAGGTTATTGGAAACAATAATTCTAAAACTTTTTTGGGTATAAAGATCGTTGCCTCGACTGTTGAGGTAAGAGATGATTATTTTGTTCTTGATTCTGTAATATCATCCTCCGCTTATTATAATCACACCATGATGACAAATTTCCTGAGAAACATGGGGGTTAATCTAGTCTTTATCCGAGATGTTACTTCGTTTCCTCCCTTGTGAACGCAAATCGAAGATGAATATTAATGGTAGCTGCAACCACAGAACCATGAAGTGCAGCTTAGGAGGCATTATGAGATCACTAAAATTAACTGGAGAATGGAAGCTGAGAGCTTCATGCGATTATGGTGGATCTTGGAATCCTGTTTTCTCAAGTATACAACAATGTGTTCATCGAGACGCACTCCATAGAAGAAGCCAAGAACCAAACTGAAGGAAGGAAGGAAGGAAAGAGGAGTCTCACCCTCTTAACGCTCTCCTTGAAGACATCTGAAGACTTCTTTGTTCAACTAGCGACACTATCTAATACACCATTAGGGAAGGGAACAAATGTGCTGCTTATTTGGCAAACATAGTAGCGAACCAGAATGATATCAGACGTTCATATGCAGGGCTAATGACCCTCCTAATAACAACTAGCATAAAGAACTGCAACCCCAAGAGCTTAGTTGTTTTTTCTCTTTTTTCCTCGGAACAAATAAAATATATATTGCACATTTATCTAGCTCATTTATTTGATACTCTCCGTCCCAAAATAATAATTCAATTTGTGCCTTACACTAATTTACATAATTACAAACTTACACCAAAATTATTGCTATTTTTAGAGAAAATATTATTTTGGAACATACAAATAAGAAACATGAATTATTTTTTTTGGGATGGACACACAAATGCCCCGATAGGCACGTTGCGTAAGATTCAAACTTGCAACAGCCTACACACTTTGTAAAACCATCATGGTCCACCCACTAGAATTATAGAATAGGTCACGGTCACCCCCCGGAACACCAAGCTGCTTATGTTTGTGTACTCTTTACGACAATGCAATCCTCAATCTAACAAGAGATTTAACTTCCCTTTTATCACACAAAAATAAATAAATAAATAAAAATTCAGGAGATTAACTACCTTGCAACAGACCCACCAAAAAGTTGACATTTCACAAATCTGCAAGTCCAGACAAATACGGGTGCAACGAGAATCAGAAGCACGAGGACAGAAACCTCCAAATCATTACTCAATCAAACCCGCTTCACAAGATAAATTGGTCTCGCTAAACTACACATAAATACATACCTATCCAGGTCCTGCAGGTAGCAGTGTTTGCACATACACCCAAACACCCTCTAAATGTATCACCATACTGTCTGTTCAAATAATATCTATATGAGAGTATCACACATTTACATGTCCGGAAGAGCTGAAGGGTTTTGCGTGACTTCCCCAAGCATGCTGTACAAAAGTTTACAGTGGCAGCTGCTTCTGTATTTTACTTGTATGTTCCCTGTATGTTAAAGCTATCAATCGGCTCTTGTTCTTTTTTACCAAACCCTTCTGACAAAACCAAGCCATGTATATGATATTTTCTCCCCCAGATAACGAACGTTGCCATCTCCAAAAGTTTGAGTAGATACTTTAGGGTTATCCTGCTCTTCCTCCACCGCTCTTGATCTGCTGCCCATGTTCCCACATCACACTAAGTCTGATTCTATTACCTTAGAATCATTCATGAGTAGTTGTATCACCAACTCACCTCCATTATTCAAAACCCTTCACCACTTGCCAGTTAAGACGGATAACATTCGGTCACACATGGCTGGCACAGATCAAGTTGCAGATTGCAAAAGATAGACTATAACCCATCATGGATATGTTGCCTTTACCATAAACTCTCAACCATTATAATGGACTTTCTGGTTTTGGGAGCCTGGTCCCTGCTGGGCTTGCTGCTGCTGCTGCTGCTGTTGTTGTTGCTGTGTCGCCTGCATATTTAGTGGCTGTGTGTTGTAGTGTGCGAATGGCTGGGAGTAGAGAGGATTCATCAAACCCTGCAAAAAGGAAACAACGGTTAACAGCCCATCCCAGCTAACAAAAAAGAACAGGCTAAATCCTCAAACAGGAGGGGACATGAATGTTTTGCAGCAAATCAGCACCCCATCAGATATTTGAACATTCAGGACCTATATCAAAGTTTAATCGATTTTTAACCATCGTTTCTGATTCAAATGTTGGACCACTATTTACAAAATCCCAATAACAGATTAAAGAAGACCTGGGTCTGAAGAGGATTGGCAGGACCCACACCAAAGTGGCTCTGTGAAGCATCATCTTGTGATGGATCACTGAAACCGACCTGCGTAAAAAGGCCTTGGGAACCATGAGCCATGTAGTCCTGCAATGACATTCATAAAGTTCAACCAAGGTTAGGCACAATATCTATTCCTAGCGACTTCAACTGATTATGTTCACCATAACTTTAAATATCCTCAGCATACAAGACCAAAGCATTTCTCAGATCCGGGTGAACAAACCTGAGACATGAAATCGTTTCCTGCACCAAAACGGGAATAACCAGCTTGAGAGTTCTGGTTTAAAAAGCTTCCTGGAAACCCACCTTGGGCTCCTTGTGTAACATAATCAACAGTATATCCACCTTGAGAAGCCTGCAGCATATTCAACTTCACCAATTAAAACAAGCCAAGAAAAATGCAAGCATAGAACAGTGTACCATCCCCTTTCCAGGACCCCAATCACCACCCAGAACCAAAAAGTAGCAAAAGTGAGCATATAATCAAACAGTAGAAATTTATAACCATACACCAAAAGCGATCCCATTCATTACCTGTGTGGAGAATTCAGCGACATTGTATGGAACATGAGATCCCTGGCTTTTAAAATCATCACTCAAGAAATCCTGACAGTTAGACAGTGAAAGATGTTTAAGATATGAAACCCAGTAATCGATCACAAAAATGGATGTGTTCATCTCTGCCTGATCATACCTGTGACATGCTGCCAATAGAGAACCCGTCGCGGAATGCCTGCCCTGGTCCTTGGGTCATCTGTCATATACCATAAGGATCAGCCTTGGGCTTTATAAAAGGAAAAAAAAACAATCCAAACTAACAGTAGAAAGTTGTAGACATTGGGCGGGGGTGCGGGGAACGTGGAAAAATACTAACATTAGAAACATATCCAGGTTGAGACAATGGACCGCCTACTGATGGCTGGCTAGTTGGATTATCCAGGGAGGGAAAGTTAAAGTTGGACCCCATACTTCCAATTGGTTGCTGTGAACCTTGCTGATGTGGCAAGTGACTGCCAATTGGAGCACCAGCGTTCCCTCGCCCAGCCCCAAAACCACGGTTTCCTGGCTGAGGAACATGAGGAACACCTCCAACAGGTCCATGTACAGCACCGCGTGTAGGTATAGCATATGGTTGGGGAGGACCACCATGATAAGGTGGAAGAGGAACACGAGGCATCGGATAAGCAGCAGGATGCAGCCCAGGCTTATGGGTACCATTTGGAGGGCCAGGTGGCATATAAGAACCTGCATTAAGATACGTCATTGTCAATACTCTAATATTGCATTAGTTAAGAGCATTAATGCAATGGGACAAAGATACGCTTAATACATCATTGTATTACGAAAATTAGTTAACTAATGCGCATAATTAACCACCCTACTATCAACTTCCTCGTCCTACGACATTAATATTGAAAGTACAAATTAATAAAAGGTGATTATCAATATATACCATACCCCTCGAGCGACTGTTTCTTCTATCAGCATTCGGACTTGATGAAGTAGGAGACCCAAAGCTGTCATTAGGCACAATTCCAGGTCCACCACCAAAGAAAAGTCTGCGATCATTGTACATCTGCATAATAGGAAAGACCAAATAACCGAAGGCCTCAAACATCATCCTTCGATGTTTACATAAAGGAGAGCATAAAAATCCAGCAAGAAATTTAACTTACACATCAATCATATGTTTACCTTTTTTGGCTTCTGAAATTGAACCATACTCTGCTTCAAGTTATTTAGTGGTCCCTCCACCAAACACTCGTGCTCCTGAAGAAACAGAAGTCAAAAATTGGGAACAAAAATACAGACTGGAATTAAGTACTATAAATCATACTGAATCATGTGACCTTAACAGTACATAAAAACCAACATCTCTGCCTTCTAAAATAAAAACCAAGGACCAGAAACAAGAGCTTTATAAATGCGCCATTAAACTGTATCCGATTCAACTACAATATATTCCCAGTTCAGCACACATTAACTTAAATCTTAACACGTTTAACTAGCAGCATAATTATTAAGACAGCAAGATGATACCTTGTAGAGCGTCAATAAGCCATTCCACAGAGGCTGCTTGCTTAAAACTTTAGGATTCCCTAGGATGACAATTCCGTAACGTGCACGGGTCAGAGCAACATTTAGCCTGCGAGGATCATTGAGAAATCCAATTCCCTAAACAAAGAAGTCGGCAATCAAGATCAGCTTCTTTCTATTGTACAATGGAGCAACATTTAATGAAGAGCAATGAGCACAACAGGAAATTGTTTTAAGTCGACGAATGATTCTGTTGACTAATCAAGGTTCCAGTCAAATTTCTCTTCATTCATGAAATTTATATTTCCAGAAAATAGTTTACTAAAAGTTTCAAGAGGAAACCAATAACTATATGCTATCTGTGTGAAAGAACACTACACCAAACCTGTGCTTTTACAGAAGACAATTCTATACTAACTATTCGTCTGCATATGTCAACATGCTGAGAAGAAAATCACCATAACATACGACAACCAACCTGATGCTCATTACTTCTCACACATGACAAAATAATGTAATCTTTTTCCCGTCCTTGAAATGAATCTACACTTGCAACCTGTAAAAGTTGATTAAACAACACTTCCCATAAAAACTTTCTATATCAATTTACAACGGAGGAAGATGTAAAATATTACCTCTATTTCCTTGTAGAGTTGCTGCCTTAGAGCACCATTTCTCGACATATAGTTAACAATGTATGCCCGTTGGCCTTCATAAGGCGTTATAACCCCTATCTGTAAGGTAGAGAGATAACAATCAAGTGATATCAGGCAAAGACGATGTAGAAATTATCAACTCCTCAACTCAACTCAACCTTTATCCCAACTGCTGCAGTAAGCTACACGAATCCTTTTTCACAATTTTGTTCGGCAATGCAACGCTACTATACAAACCATACTCCTTTACCTCGATATTTATAATGGCTGTCCATATCAAGTTAGGTCTTTGATTTAGCCTCGTTGAAATGCCTCTAAACTGATAATTAGCGTCTTTGGCTGGCACATTCTCTTTCCACATTTCAGTTTTAAAGATATGATTTAACAACAAATTTAATAGTCTCTAATATACTTCTTCTACTTGTCACCAAAAATCAAAGGACCCATCGGAAGAAATATGATTAAAAGAGTAATATTTCTAGAGCGATGCATAGCCTTTTTGGCAGAAACCCTCACTTTCAGCCTCCCGTTGTTAGCATGTGATTTTGCCTCCTTCCCCATGTATTTCTAAAATGCTATTTCTACTTACCAATACAAATAAATGCAAACTATAAAATTATATAAAACTAAAATAGACTGTACCTGACTAGGAACAACACCGCTCCTTAAGAAAGTAGTTACAATTTTTTCAACATTCGCAGCTTCAGTTCTATTTAAATAGGAAGTTCCACTGGCACTAATTTCCTCTTGCCCCATCTACAAGAAGTGTATTTCAAATTTGTTACATAAGAATAAAGATAAACAATAAATCAAGTACGACCGCACATAACCTAACTAGAAAAAATAATCCAGAAAGATGTTAATTGACTCCTTCAAACAGTGATGCCACATCAAACATGTCCACTATCACTGTGTAACAGACTGATTAAGAAATACATGTACGTGTAAAGTAAAAACTGCTTCAAATAAATTCCAAAATGGTACTCCCTAGTCCCTCCGTCTTGAGTGTCGGTTTTGAATAGTCAACCTAATTTCTTGTTATAATAATGTAATATATGTTCAATGTGTTTTAGATTCTAAAATTCCAATCCATATAAGATTATAAAGTAAATTATCATTAACATATTTTAAAACTTGGCAAAATGTTTAATTTTCATTAAATATTGGTCAAAGTTTCGTTGGCCAAAAAAGCCGAAAACAGGACACTCACTAAGAGACAGAGGGAGTAGATAAAGATGCTATATCGTAATAAGAATTATGTCTGGCCTCAACGTTTGTGAGTCAAAAAGATGTCTACATACAATTTTGTCATAAGCATTAGCTGAAAGCTTGTCATATTTTAAGGATAACTCAATCATAAAGATGAGAGAGGCAGTTTACTATACCTGAACATAGAAGAACATGGGACGATTTGGCACAGGCCAAGGGAAATCAATGCCTGGTGACTGCCTTTCATTAATGGTAACTCCATTTTGAAGAGTGCCCTCATAAAAACTATTAGAAGGAAATTCTGAAAGGGATGGATGCATGCGATATTGAACCTGCGATTTGAAAACCGAAGACATAAAATCAGTGTCTGATGAATTGTCTAGACATGGAAAATATTCTTTCACCAAAACCATTCCAGTAAACCCACTCCTCATTTTCTTATATTTCAATGCCACCTGTATGAAACAGGAGAAAGCATCTCTCATCTTTAAAGATTACAGAACTCCCATCATCATTAAACATCTCTTGTTTTACACCTCTATCAAAGATAATATTGTCCAAATATTCTGCCAAACATCCATTTCTTCGCTTGATGTAGCATCAATATATCGTAAAAAGGGAGAAGTTGGAGTTCAAATAGCTGACCCTTATGATGAAACTGGCACTATCATATGTGCAACATATTCTTGCCTGAATTAATTGACTCTTAAACTTTGGGCAACAATCATGTCGCAGCGAAGTCCATCCTTTTTTTTTAATAAAAGAAGAAATATCATTGACAAGAGAAGAAGATATAAAGAAGGCGAACAAATCTCCCAAAGTCAAACCATGGAAAGCACCAAAACTCCTAGCTCAAAAAGAAGACTGCCCAGTGATCTTCTCCCACAAAAACGAAAACGATAACACTTGATTACTGGAAACCCGAGTTTCCTCTCGATCCAAATGTTCAACAGCAGAACACAGCGCAACCCCGCAGCAAAGAAGCATCCCTCGACCGACCAAAACCCAAATGTCTAATCATACTTTCAATACATGTAACTCCAATAACTAGTTAAGAAAAGGCCAAGCAGTGGTGTAGTGTGGCCACAACATATATTAAAAGGGGGTCGAGAGTATTTTAGGGATCAAAAATACACCTAAACTTTTGCATTTGACATAGAAAATGATAAATTATTTCTTTATTTTGATTTTGATTTTCAATAAAAGGGGTCAAAAATAAGAAAATTTTATCATCGGTGGATAGAATTGATTTTTCAAAAGTTAAAGGAGGACAAATGACATATTTTGAAACTAAATGGGGTCAACTTCTCTAAGTTGATAAAAATAGACGTGTGTATCATTAATGAGATTTAAGCATTATTATGTAGTACTTCACCATTTATACTCTAAACACCCTCACCATTTAGTTCTCTAAAACACCCTAAGGCATCCTCTTAAAAGGGAAAGTAAGATAATAGACGCAATGCTTTTGACAAAAAGAGTTTATACAAAGTCGAACACTGCAAATCAAGCATAAAATAAACGCATCTACACAGATTACTCAATTTCACTGTCATTTGATGTCTCCACGGAAAGATAATATAATCTTTTACCACATTTTGTGTTTTGAGTTGCTTTCCCAACTCCCTTCAGCACAAAGAAAAGGGATAGAGCTTTTGAAAAAAGAGAATTCCTTCTCACCCAAGGTAACCAGAAAAATAGCAAGCAGATGTCTACAAAAACATTGTCGAGACTATCACCTGCAACCTAATAGGTTTCACGCCAAGGAGCACAAGTCGTTCGAATAGGGATTGGGCTAACCCAGCACGAGCTGCTTTCTTGCACATAATTACTGGACCAAGCTGGCAATGGTCGCCAACAAGAATCACCTAAAACAAAGTTTACATTAGAATATATGTTTTTCACAGAAATACAGAAAAATGAATTCAACTCATTGTGGTATTTACCTGTTTTGCCCCAAGAACCAAAGGAATAAGACACTCGGGCTCAGTAGCTTGAGTAGATTCATCGATAAGCACCTATAAAAAAATCAGAGAATGTGTAAACCACAACACCAGCATAAACAAGCAAAAATATACCATGCAAGTCATGTATTTAGCTTAAGATGCAATTCAACCTGACGGAATCTAAAATTTGCCAATCGAGGATCTCCAGCACCAACGCAGGTGCAACAGATAACATCAGCGCTCTGAGAAATCTCCCTCTCTGTAGCCCGCTTCAGTGCTTTATATTTCTTCTCATCACTGCTGGACAATTCACCTGTAGAAGTTAGAAAACAACAATCCATCAGCACACGTCCAGTTCCACACCATGTAGCAAATTCTATAATTAATTTGCAGATAAGAACTGCGACCACGTCACTCTTATTTTAATTTAGAAGCTGTATGGAAATGGACGTGAGGAAGAAAAAAGGGCAAAACACTACTTGAAGTGTTATTTTATTCAGCTGACATCGCATATCACGAAGCCCAAACAACCAGCATATTATTTTTGTAGTATGTATTAACTACCCAGGCAATCATCAAAAAAAAGCATACCGACCATATCAGAGAGTGTTACTTCCGGATATGCATTTTTTTAAAATCTGTACGATTTCACAAAATCATGATTGAAATTTCTATTTACAAACCATGCAATTCAGTGCAATACTGACAAGCAGATTTGAGCTAGCTTAATCCTATAATCATAATATCCACACTTAAGGAACAGAGACCAATGTAGCCACAAACAATTACTCAGTTGATAATGGTAAAGCAATAGATGCTGATATCAACCAACATCAACTCAGCATGAAGTCACCTTCGAAGTGCAGAACTTAATATGTCACTATACTGATAGTTTCGACGCAACTAAATAAATTACGGAAAAATTTACCAATCGTTCATCAAACATACATCAGAATGCCCAATCCGTCAATTGTAAATTAAGTGTCCTCCCAACAAAACAAACTTGGGGATAACTTCCAACTTACAGCCAAGAATAAAATAAATCATAAACTTGAGACTCAAAAAAAACATTACACTACTGCAAGGCTAGACTTGAGAAAATCATTCCGGCAAAACCCCAGTAGAAAGATGGATGCCATGACACTCAAAAGAGAAGCAAGGGAAGTAAGTCGAGGGAAATTCTAACCTTGTTCATCTTTCAATTGCTGTAGCTTGTGGAGTTCACTCTTTTCAGATGTGTCCAGATGGCGAACCTGCAACGAAACTATTTTAACACACACTCCTAGTACAAACGAAAATATAAAAGGTATATAGCAACATGCGAACAAACCTGATAGTGAAGGGTTAAATGCTCAACGGGAGAACTAACTGCTTCTCTTGATTTCGCACATAGCCGAACAACCTTGTTGAGAAACATCAATTAGATATACACAATCCAAAATATCAAGGACATTGCAAACAGGCAAAACTAATGTCTTTTAAGTTTTAACTATTTCTAGAGACAAGTTCCAGACACCTGGACCACACACCGAGATAGCACACTTTTGGAAGCTACATATACATGTATACATACCTACATATGTTTATAACTACAAAGAACGTCTGAATCAATTAAAATATATATAATACCTGACTAAATACAATAATGATACCTTGCAGCACGAGCTTTTTCTAGGGCAAGGCATCGGGGAAGCAAGACACTAGATGTTTACATGTATACTGTCTTAGTTTACATGATTATTAATCATACTTCTCTCAGATGTGAAGTATAACAGCATATATCCCACTCAAATCACGTAACAAGTCAATTGCCTATATTATTAATCATAGTCTCATCATTACTATTGAATCACATTTTTTTTTAATTATTGGCAAAGATCAGGCTTCCAGAAACACACTGCTTATATTAAGTTCAATGAATCAAGCTCGGCGTAACATGCATCTTAAAAGATCTGAAGTTGCCCAAAAATAAAAAGAAAGATCCATATCCAGAATAACTAGACAAAATGAAAGCTTTCCAAAAAATACACATAGATACATAGAAACAGACAAAATGAAGAAACAGCGAAAATGAATACATGTGTCCGATGCAGTGGGGGACACCTAAGTATCAGTTACAATTTGTGGATTGTTCCCCACGGTATGGAGTTATCTACAAGCAGTATTCAATTGGTAGTAGTTTTTTCTTGGTGTTTCTTTATTATCTTCAGGTTGTACTGCCATTCGAATCTGTCTTGAGAAACAATTGTCAGCAACCAGATTTCTTGTTAGAGCTTTGCATCACAATTGGTGTGCTTGTAAGTCAGTGTGGGTTGTCTGGGTTATTTTGACCTAAATTAATTGAGGCCAGGCCCCAGTTTGCTTGGCCTTTTGAACCGATTTATATCTTGTACTAGTCTTCAGGTTGGGCATAGAACACAAATATTTCAGCCAACTGTCCAAACATGTGACGCGCGACACCTATCTTAGGTGTGATGCCTACGGGAACCTAGGGTCTGCAGCCCAGGCCTATCTTCTTCTTCACTTCCTCCTCCACTCAGTTTTTCAATTTTCCTGCACTTGCAGTTCTGAAATCAGAGCTAAACTCCTTTCGTTTTCTTGCATACAGAAGACCCTATCAAATCATGACTTAGAGATCAAACCTTGCATCAGTTCTCCTATATTGCTATTGACAGTTTAAAACAACCAGTACGCTTGTACTGCATCAGCACCACTGCCACACAAAGACCCCATGAAAATTTAAGCCCCGCTCTCCAAGAGAACTCTGCGATTCTCATTCATTCCTCTTTGCAGTTTAAGACAGTCATACACTAGTCTTCATCAGAGCCACTATCACATGAAACACTACCTAACTAACACATGAGCCCCACTCTCTACAATGAAAAGTCACGAGTGAAAATTAGGCGATTTACAAAATCTGCATAGCAGTAAGCACCACACACGGCATGATATAGACGTAAAAAACATGGCTGGATAACATGTGGTAAATGTCTTACCTTCAAGCCGGTAGCACTTATCTTTTCAGCTAGCTGGTCAACAGCCACATTGCTTGGAGCGCATACCAAAACCTGATTAAAGTTTGTTACTATCATACAATGGCATTCATTATTAATAATAAAAGGAAACACGCAAACCAGTTTACCTGTCCTTGGCCTTGTTTGGCCATATGATACACAATCGCTGCAGAAGTGACGGTCTTCCCAGTACCGGGTGGACCTTGAATTAAACTTATCGGCTTCTGGAGGACACTTTTAACAGCAAAAACCTAATAAGCAATGGAGCAGATCAGATGCAGTCCATAAAAATCATCGACATATAAACACCGAAAGACAACAAACTTTAGGGATATAAGCAGTAAAAATCATATTGACGGACAAATTGGAAGTACATTATCTATAAGCCATAAACCCACACGTTCAGCTAATCCTAAAGTCCTTCCAAGGCAAAGGAAAAACAAAAAACAAAACAAAAACAGAATATACCTATACTACAACGCCCTAATAATTAAAGAGGATGATGACCTTAATATTACCAGGTAAATTGCTGCAGTCAAGAGAAAAAGCATCTGAGTATTGTACACTGCTGTCATGTACAAACCTACCATACTTGATGTAACCAAAATCAGCTAATAGAATTCGTTCTTCTAGTATTACACAAGATATATACATATGTGGTTATTCTCAACCAATCCAGGTTCACCCATTAGATCAGGTGAAAAAGTATCAACCAAGAGCACCAAAGAAAGCGACTTTTTTTCACATGAAGTATCCAAAACCATTCATTAATACATAATAAAACTGCACAGATACCCAAAACAGAAAATACAGCAAAAAAAGTTGGAGCTGCTTCGCTCCCACTGCCACCCCCCCCCCTGGACAGCATAAGATTTATGATCTCTACTCCAGCGAATGACAGGAGGCGACTGATACAAATAAAGGACGACACATACACACTTAAATAAACTGAAAAATTTCCGAGTCCCTACCACAGCATAAATGAGATGAATGTCAGAAGAGGAAGTTGTGGAAATTGGCAGAATTACACAGGAATAATTAATCTTCATTATCATAATTTGGTACTTATTAAAACTCTAAAGTGTATGAAAGTCCCCAGGTTATTGAGTCATAAAAACTTAAAGAATTTACTTGTGAGTTTTAGTATGAAAATTGCAATTCTGACCCTTTTATGCTGTCATACTAGCCTCTTATGCAATACATCTCTAATGTGGTATGCTTATTATTGTGAACAGCTTAAATGCAAGGCCATTACTAAAAGTTGCCATTGACTAGGTGTTGTCTGAGAGAAACAAGTGGCAGCAGTCTCTTAAGGTGTTTCGCAGACATGGAGACATCCTAGATAACATGAAGCCTAAGATTTTGTCATTTTGTGGGAATGTTCTGTGTTTAGCATGCTCCGGACCACATGGTTAGAACGCAATGCTAGGATTTTCAGAGATCAGGAGTTGCAGACTACTCTACTTTGGGAGAGGATTGTGTTCCAGGCTTCGCTCTGAACGAGGAGTTTAGGGGCTTCCCATGGATTGTCTCTATTAGATTTGGTCAGAAGATTGGAGAGCAGCCATGTTTTAATTTCTTTCCTGTATTTTTTATCATTTTCCCTTTGCTTTTATTTTGATGTATTGCTGATTCGCCTTCTTTTGTAATCTCTCTATCTAAACTATCTCCTTTTATCAAAAAAAACATAACAATAATATGGAGCCTAATAGGGAGCTCGCAAAAGCTTATTGACCATTCATTTCAGCTGATTAGCCGTAATGTATTTTGGTAATTTCTTCCCATTTGTTTAAATCAGGTTTCTTTTGACGTAGGAGTTTCTAGGATATGGTTGAGTCTAAATCCTTTTTTAAGGATTTATGTTTTGAATAGTTTTTTAGTTTCCAATTAGGGCGTCCAACTCCATTTGGGTTGAGGAATAGGTATTAACCTATGTGTAATACATTCAGTTCGTTTGTAATACTCCAACAGCAATTAAGCTTTGTTTTCTCGTACTGTCTGGTAAATTTTCTTGGGTGTGATACCCAAGATTGCTACCGTGTGAACCACAGCTTTCTTCTTCTCGTATCTTACCAAATTTACTGTTCTCAGCTGCTGCTCATAGTGCCCAGAAAGCCCCTGGAATCCTACTTTCACAGCTCCAAACCATCCTAAAACCCTAGCCATTTAATTCTACCAATTAAATCCCTTGAAAAAGTCTGCTAAAAGTTATTCCTCTGCTGTGTTCTGAATCACTGCCACGCGAATTTCCCCATACTGTCCAACATGGCTCACCACTATGTTAACTAGGGCCATAAAGAGATCAGGTCATGTCCATCAAATCCTCACATTCCAAATCATAATCTTTCAGCTAGCCAAAATGTTCCATCTGTATCTGTTCAGATTTCTATTGATAGTCGAATTAAAGGAGCATCTAAGATCAAAAAGAAGTGACTGAGGCAGAAGTTTACCTTTGTCTTAATCAACTACAGTCCTAGTTTACCTTTTGTCCCAAATCATCAATAAGACCTCCAATTCCAGTAACAATATTGGAAGAAAGACAAAACTTACTCCCTCTGTCCCACCTACATGAAGAGGGGCGCTCTGACTAAATCCGCAAACCAAGAAAAGGGTTGAAAACCCATCAATTCCCTGAAATACCCCTCAACAATATATCAGTAATTATCCTTCACAAGGAGGAGGGTAATACTATCAATTTACATGGATTTTTTCTCCCAAAAAGGAAATGCTCCTCCTCAAGTGGGATAGCAAGTAGGAACGTGTCCCTCTTCATGTGGGACGGAGGGAGTATTATACATACAGATCAGAGATTTAGAAATTAGGAGAGCAAGCACATCAGCTTAGAGGTAATCAGATAGTATACTTAACTTCAATGTTAATAGACTCAGATGTCCTGAATCTGTTTCAAGTGAGTTACATAGTATTCCCATTATATATATATGAATATATACTCAACTTTCTCACTCCTTCCCCAAGTACAGTTGCTTTTTGCAAGCTAAAACTTCAATGGAATGTTAGTCTGTTCGTTTAAAACTGTTATTTTAACAATGAAAAAACAAAATTTTAATTTGTACACAATTAGAGAGGTTATTATATGGGATACCACTTAGTATTATACATTCTCTACAAGAAATTTCTGAATCTACCACTGGACTTCTGATTGCTAGTATTGCAGGCAAATGTAAGCGAAGAAATTTTCCACAAATTTAGATACTGCTTCGAATAATTTGCTGCCAGCTGCCCTTTTACTCACTAATTTCTTCTTCATGGCTCCAATAATGGGAATGCTTATAACAGACGGACTCTCCTATTAGTTCTCTGATATGAACAGATGGCCATTGATCTTTATTCACTTTGAAACATCTGCTGAATTCCAATCAGCAAAACTGCTCATAAGCATCCATACAAGACTTCTCTAAAATCAATATTTGACATCTATACTCATGCAGTAAAGAGCTGCTGCAAGCCCTCACATTACGGTCAAAACTCTGAAGAAAGCCTGGACATTACAAAAATGTTTTAATCCCAGATAAATCTGTATAAGATGTCAGTATGGCACAGGACTGCAGAGATTTTCGTGTATAGGATTTATCAAAGGCTCACAAATAAGAGCACGCGCCACAATTTCATGCAACACCAGCTTGTAAGAGGTAGGAAGTCCAATTTATAATAATCAACTTACGCGTCTACCAAGGGAACAGATAACAACTCCCTATATGGCCAAAACACGGCACCATACAACTGTACACTTAATAAAGTAGGGTTGCAATTCCTTGTAATCAAGGATACAAACCCATGTCAGATAAACCATTATATCCACCAATAAGAAGATACAGAGTAGGGAACGAACTTGAGATGCATTGAGCTCTGGAAGACCAGGTGCGCCAAAACGGCGAGGTAGTGCATTACGAACCATCTGAACCTCAACTTCATGGCCTAACAGGTGATGGTATATATACCTACATTGATTCATCAATATGAGCACATTAGTGCTCCAAATCAGGAGACGATCTTCATTATCTTGACATGTAAAACAACAAATTGAACATGTTTTTTGTGAGTGAGTGTGTGTGACAAGAACGGAGCGAGATAAGTCCAACTGAACAAAAATTGACTTAGCCATGTGCAAAGAAAAAAAGGACATACATATACATAGAATCCATGTAAGAGATTGTGTACATACTATTAAGTGGCTTTATGGATTTTCAATGATTATCCACACATACTTGGGCTTCATTTACCTTCGTGGTTTTTCATTTTCTTTAGACGTTTTCCTTATCTTTTGTGGTTTTTAGCTTTCTCACTCATCGGCCCCACATTTTTTCTCTCTATACACTCTTACTTTTCACTTTAAGCATTACAAATTGAGGTCAAAAATCACAAAACCAAGCCAAACTTTTTATAAAGCCTTAATGTCAGTGATTGACAACTGTGTTCCAGATGTTTAGGATCAGTGAGGATCACACAACAGATATACACAAATGGATATACAACTCAACTGATCACCTAATCAGAGATATTTACTATTACAGATTTCTGAACTACAGTGGGGACTAGGTGACATCATGCATGTTCCTATTCCATGCCTCGTACAAAAAGAACAGATTTTAGAATGGAAGAGAATGAAAGTGAATAGCATTGTCCACAAATGCGTACTCTCAACAGATTCAGCAAGAACATGCAATGACTATCAAAAAATAGCTAACTCACCCGCTGACACTTGTTTCATCCACCGCAAAGGTCTTCATAGCCCCCTGCATCCTATCAAAACTGGTGCTCTTCCATACAAAATCAACGCTAAACCCATGGTTCACGTCAACAGGAACTCCCTACCATAGCGAAAACAACAAAAGTAAGAACAGCTGAAAGAAAATGGATCGACATTACCAATGTCATTATGGAATTACCTGACTAGCTCGAAGCTCCAGAGCAACCTCCTCTTGTGCAGTTAGTTTAATCTGAAACAAAAATATCGGCCCACAGAATGAATACCTTTAAACTGAACAAAAGAACATCGGTCAGAAACCATTTTAACACATGCATTGCTATCTAAGGTCCACTTAATCCTTAAATCTCATTGATATGAACAAGAACTGAAAAAGACCATGCCTATATACATATGGAGAGTCTGGAAGGAAAAAGGAGAAGGAAAAAATAATGCAAACAAAAACGTAGCATCCCTTACCACATGTCCAACAGACTGCCATGCTGGATGAACTGCATCTCCAGAATAGCGCAACCGCAACTCGTCACCAGGTACAAGACGCAATTCATTGTCCTCCTACAGCACAGTACTTTGATAGATAAATACCTCACAACTTCCAAAGCAGGGAAGTAAGCAACGCAATAATGCCAATAAATGTGAAGATCAAAACACTCAATATAGCACCTTTGGGAAAACAAAGTATGCAATACGCTTCTTGTTCAGACCAATATCCCACCGAATGGTGAGATTATCTTTGCTTTGAGATTCCTTCATCATCTGTAAAATGACCAAATATGCATAGTGCTCAGAGGGAATTGATACTTATATGGTATGGAAGGTATAAACCATTCAAGGGGCACAGAGGAAATGGAGAAATCAGGGCAACATAATGTCAGAATTTTGTTTTGTCAACATCAGAAGAGCAACACGAACTGGATAAAGGGAACCAGAAAAAGGAACTAGAAGAGTTCATTCTTACTTTATCATAGTCAGCTTCAAGTTTAATAAGTGGTGCAAATACATTTTGATACTGCAATAAGACCATGGACAAATTTCAGTACACACTTGTTACATCAAAACATACTCTGATTTCTTAATGTTAACATTCTCGTGATGTTCGTTCGTGAACCACTGACTAAGATGAACAATGAGACATGGCATAAGAACCTGATAGGCATCTTCATACTTCAACACTACCGGCTGAGGTTCATCGTCTACACCAGGCTTCTCAAGATCTTCCAAGGTAGCGTCAGGATTTGTCTTCCAAAGCTCTTCTACCTTATTTATTTGCTGAGCACTGATCTGGCGTGCCCTCAACTGCTCCTGTTCAGATGGAACCTGCAAGATAAAACTAGTTAGCAAGTTAAGAGGCCGAAACTCGTACTCACAAAGCAAACAAGGGGTTTGACCATAAAGGTCTACACAAAACATATAATATATATATATGTGCACGTGGACAAGGTTGTGTATGTGCTTGTGCACATATACAGATACGTGACCATAGACAACTATATAACTGTAATGATTATATCAACCTTAACAAGCCATTGCAGGAAACATCTATCATCGATAAGGGGACACCATTGACTCAGGTCCCAATTCATATCCTTCAACGCATTCACGTTAAGACAAGGTTCTCTGCAAAGAAGAACAACCACACTCTCTGTCTTGGCAGAAATGAATCCGAGAAGGAAGACATTCCGGCATCCACAATTATAACACTCGAGAATTGTTTCTCCCAAAGGACTGTCTTTATGAAGACAGACTTCCTTGTGTTTAGCTCGTACCTGCAAAAGGATATAGCCAAAAAAAAAATTGTCAAAAAGCCACCAATTATATAATAATCCTGTTTAAATACTTCATGATATACCGGAAAAGCGTAAAAACAACTCAACTCGGCATTTTTCCTGAATTCTAGTGCACAATTACAATATTTCTAGCAATTTTGTTCTGTTTAAAGCACTGCCATCACCCAGCCTACACTCATATCCTTAAGGTGTTGTCCAAAATGTGTGGTCTTTCCCCAACCTTTTTATAACTTTGATTTAGAAAGTACAAGGGAGAAAGAAATGGAAAGAATCAAAGCCATATTGATTTTAACTATAACCGTAAACAAGTAAAATCGAACCCTAGTGAATTTTCTCCGAAAACAATCATGTCAGGTAATTGATGAGTCAAGTCAGTTCCCTTTTGGGGCTGCTGAACTCAGCTCATCATTTGATTCCCCGGAATGCTCGCAGCCAACCCGAAAGCCTACAAGGGATTAGTGGGAATGAGTAATATCTAGGAGAAAGTGTCAATAATATGGTAGAAAATCCAAAAACAAGGGTATACTAAAGTTAATTAATTAGAC
>JAOWAN010000043.1:3259549-3277810 GCA_028566635.1 Lobelia cardinalis
AAATGAAAGCACCCCTCCCATTTTCACTCCTCATTTCTCACCCCTCCTATTTCCCCTCCAACCAAACACAACATAAACATAATAAACACGGGGGACAACTTGATAAATGTTCCCTGAATTTTTATGAGGTTAGGTCGCCTCAGTCACAGAATAAGAAAGCCATAGCTGAATGGCAACACATGCTTAGTTAGACAATAATCCAACCAACCAACCAACCAACAGTATGTTCATCAAGAAACAATAACCCAACCAACCTTCTCTGTCGATAGAAAAGACCAAGGAAAAATGAATTTGGGTTGCAGCTCTGAGATTTGCAAGTTTTGATATTGATTTTGTAAGTTTTTGAAATTTTGCAAATTCTGGAAACAAGGACAGTGGAAAATTTTGATTTTGCAAGTTTTTTGCTGGGTTTTGTTTGATGTTCGTCGAAGAATTCCATCGCCGCCGGAAACTAAGGAGGTGGCCGGAGTGAATAAGGATAAAATAGAGAATTTCCTTCAAAGGTAGTCAAATGTTAGAATTAACGGTCAAAATTAACTGTTGACTAATAGAAGGACCATTTATGTTCACATTTTATGAACTTATGATAAAATTGACCAAGTACAAAGATAAGTGACTATCCAAAAAAATCAAAAAAGTTCCAGGGACCATTTATGAAGTTGTCCCTAAACACAGTTTTCCCAAATGATAATTTGAACTGACAATCAAGTAAAGTAAAAAAGAATTGAGATGAACAAAGAACTTCACCAAGCATCATGATAAGCATCATAAACTTAGGAATGACTTGGATTACCAAAAGCATACGAACAAGCAGAGGGATACAGGTTTAAGCCAAACAACTTGTAGAAGGAATATACGCATTATGTAGAAAATGCTTGAAAAATATGCATTATGTATATATACATACGGCTTCCAAACTCGTGCTAAAGAGTGACATGATGAGTTTTACCCTAACTTGGGCATTGACAGAAACAATCCCACACTGACCATTGTAGAACTTGGGCCTTGGCAGCATTCCCTTTTGAAAGTGGGGTGATCCAGGTTTCTCAAGGCAAGTCAATAAGCATTTTGTCCTGAAGAGCAGTCTCTGGTCATATAATAACTAACGAGAGAGGGCCTGATTGGAGTGCTTCTGAGACCAGAATACTACTCTTTATGCGTGGTCATGATTGGCAAATGGAGTTTCCACAGCTTAGACCCAACAAGGCATGTGGAGTTCTCAATGTGTATAATTCATAAATGGATACTCTTCCACAAATCCCAGGCAATGCAGCAATCATCTTCCTCTTCAGTTCCAATGAGCTCTATTACTCCGTTGTCCAAAAGACAATGATAGGAGTATTCTCCCATTTCATTGCTCTGATTTTCCGCAAGTTCTGAACCACTAACATTGGAAAAAGTATCCTGCCAGAATCACAAATCATTCGCACACCTCTATGTATCACATCTCTTTTAAACGTACGAACATCATAAACTTTGTGAAGCATGATGGAGGATCCATTCCAGAATAAGGGAGACAAGATGGGGGGGAGGGGGAAGAGTAATTTGCAGCAAGCCTCTCAATCAAAACCTAACATGAGTCCCAATTTTAACTCCTCAAAAGGATATTAATTCAAAACGCTTTAATGCCTCACTATTTCTAAACAAATGAAGGTGAACTAATTCGGATAAAGAATTTATAATAAGGTAACTATGAACCATACAAAAGCATTTATAGTAATGAAAAACCTGCTGTGGCACTTTCAGTACCTGCCGCTTACTTCTCAGCTTGGCAAAGAGAAAAGGACAACATATCCCAACCTGTCACCCACCATCCATGAATATTTCATCCACCGTAGAGCGTGAAGTTGAAGTATCATCTGCCATTACATCCTCTCTGTCTCTTGCAGTATGTCAAGAAGTATTTCTCAAAACAGTAGTGTTGACAAGGTTTTTCACCAATCCACAATTTTCCCTGTCAGGGGTAGAGAGAAACAATCTTGCCCCAGTGTGAAGGGTGCAATTTACATCAGCAGAGATGGCTACATAGTACATAGGCAAAGCAGAAATTGAGAAAGTAACGTGGCCAGCTTTAAAAGGATTAAATGGACATAACAGTGCATAGGGGAAAATGACATTGGAAGTTTGTATGTCATGAATGCCAAAAAGAAATATAAATAGAATATGTACAGTATCGATGACAAGGTCCTTCTATACGTTTATTATATATGAAATATCCATAGCTAAACAGTGCTTCACACGCATTGTCAAAGTGCAGAGATACGAGCTGGACAACATACACAACGTACAATAGCTAAGCAAGTCTGTCACACGCAATATCAGCAACACATAGCCTTCTGTAACAGTGAAAATACCCGCTGATGAAAGAAAAGTGGGGTAAATAATAGCATTAAGAAGTACAATGCATAGGACTTATCTTATATCTGTGCCGCACTAATTGCTTCTTCATTTCCATCATTTGAGCTTAATGACAATTGCTTTTCCCTTTCAGCATCATTCCCATCACTAATGGTTGTCGAATACTGATCTGGTGCCATCGCATTTCTCTTGTAATTCCAGACAAGCATAGAAATGTAATCCTGAGGCGATATAAGACCTTGTTCTCTCAGGCAATTTCGGTTCTCCTCTATAGTTTTGGGATCATCGAGACTTATATATTCAAGTAATGCCTTCTCATGCTCAGGCCTCCAGCCATTCGGAAAGGGAGTGTAGTCAGTTTCTGGAACTAGTGACATTCTAGTATATTGAAGCCCTTCGATTGATTCCACAAGACCCATTCTTAGCAAATTGTTAAACTCTGGTGACTGACCTTTCTTCTCCTTCAAAGGACGCGCAAGAGTCTTATGCCCAATCTTGTAAACTTTTGCTCGTGAGCGAAGCTTATATTTTGCAGCATATAATTTTGCAAGTGAACCCCTTACTATATACGAACAAAAATTGACAATTTTTTTTCTGTTGTCAGCGTATCTATACCATTCAACCATTGTTGACAAAAACTTATTCATCTGTGCATTTGTGTGAGCTTGAGTGGCATGGAACATTCTAAAACACGGCTGAGGATCCGGATCTCTATCCCCCTTAACATAACCCAACTTCCTGAACTGTTTAATGCACTGCTTTAGGCTTGCTGTAACTGACAGCAGAGTTCCCACACCCTTCTCACTAATGATCTTCCCTCCTGTTGCAGTATATCGCAGAGTGGGATACACAACTCTACGGCACAAAACATGATCAAGAAACATTATGCCTTTGGTTATATGTTCGATAGGAAGGCTCTCATTATCGAGCTTGAGCATATATTTCTGATCGCAAAACTCGATCAATTGCTTTCTCAGAATAGCCGCATCAGCCCTAGGACCCCTAACTCCAATCAAAATATGGCCGCCATAACGGATATAATCTATCTTGCGTGTCTTATCAGGCCCGCTCGTGGGAACAAATTCAGGCCAAGATGTATTTCCTTGTTCAGACTCCCCATCAGGACTATTCCAAATCACATCACTTTTCGACGGTTGATATAACTCTTTAATTTTACCCTCCATCCAACGATCCAGTTCGTCAAGGCATATGTTAGCCAAAAGGGGGCTCAATATACCACAATGGCCCCAAGAAGGATTTTTCTCCGCCTCCTCCGGTGCAAACCCGAAAAACGACTCCAACCAATATGGATCAGGCTTCGGCTCATCTTCAGCCAAAACTCTCTTTTTCTGATACTTCCTCTTTGTTTTCTTCTTTTCTACCGGTGGACTCGTGATAACTGGAGTAATCAGCGCTGACTTCACCAAATCAATCACCATTTTATCTCTCACATCCCTCATCAAAGCACTGATAACCATCCCGACACTCATCCCATCCAACAAAGTACTCACATCCCCCTTTATATACCACAAATAACCTGCAAAGCTCCTCCTAATAACCCTTAACGCCGTATGAGCCGTCCGCCCTGGCCTATACGCAAAGGACTTCTGTGAAAACCGAGCCTCATAAACCGGCTCTAAAATCATAAACAAAACCTCTTGAACAATCCTATCCTGAAATGGGGACGGCTGAGTCGTAGTCAATATTGCCCTAATTTTCCTTTTCGACAACGACTCATACTCAACTTTGTCCTTAGGCGACTTAATAAAGAACTCTAACCTAGCACCCCACTTGAACCTACTATCAAGAACCGCATTCCTAAGTGCCAGCAAATCATCCAGCGCCGACCTCTGCACAGCGCTACGCGGCATATACGCGCCTGTCTCATCAGCACATACCTTCTGGTAAGCCAACACCCACAACTCAAATCTCCTAAGATAAGACGCCAAATTGGTAACAGTTCTTTCGGGATCCCGGAAACTCTCTATCCACATTTGTGAACAGACTGCAACACCATCTTCCTTCATTAAGGTGGATGGGTTATTGGGGTCATGGGTTCGTCGATTATGGGGGTCATGAGTTCCTCGTCGATTATGGGTAGAAGTGAACATGAATGCTCTGAATATCGAATACCCATTTCTTGTAATGATTGAGATATTTGAGTAATACCCTTTTCTTGATGAAAAAATTGAAGGGTTTGTGAGTATAAGGTTAGAAAAAATGGTAAGGCGGCGATGCATTTGGGTTAAATGCAAAAATTGATTTAAGGGATTCGAGAGCTTACGAGTGATTGAAAAGCGTAGAAATCAAAACCGTGAAGATGTTCGACCGGTTGAGCTTGATTGCTTGATTGATTCTTTAAGAACTGAGGCGGGGAGTTGACAACTTTCAGGTTGGAAGCGAATTTAGGAGGGAGAATAGGTTGTAGCTGTTCTGTTCTAAAACCCTTTGGTGGTAAGAACCCTGAGTGGGTTTTTCCCAACATTGTGCAGCTGATTTCCGGGTTGACCCACGGGTTTGAATTGGGTTTACTTTGGCCCACATTTTTTTCTCCTCATTGTTTAAATGAAGGGATTAGCTCTATCCCACTGACCCTAGGAGATTAGCATTTTCTTTATTTTTTTAAAAATATCTCTATTTTTTAATTTTTAATATTAATTTAGAGGGGTAAAATTATTAAAACTATGTATAAAAAATATGTTTGACTAATTAATCATCATTTTATTGCCCTAATCAATGTTTCAATCATTGTATATCTATTTTCACATAAATTAAATGTATAAATAATTTTGATAAATATATAATTTGACACTTTTACCCCTCCAAATAAATATTAAAAATAAAAAATGAGAATATTTTGGAAAAATAAATATGGAGGCCATTGCTAATATCTTACAACCAGTGGAGATATTAGCTAATCACTTAAATAAAACAATTTTTGATTATGACTACCTCTGAAATTAGATTTCGGCTCTTCTATATCAAACATTGCCTCATTTTATGTTATATCTTCCTAAAACTTCATTCGTGCCCTTTAAAACGTGACCCTAAACTTTAAACCCTAAATATTAAATAATTAACAGGACTCAATAATTTTTAAAAGCTGTGTGACAAGAGATGGGACAAATATGTAATTCAAATTCCTAAAGTTATCCTTAATAGTACAATGCTGTCAAAAATATTCAATATTCTTTTTATATTAGTAGTATAGTTTAATTAAACATCAAAACTATATCAAGTTCTTAGTTTTTTCCCCCTAAAATATTGAAAAATAAGGAAAATTAAATGGAGTTTGCTTTTGTGATGTAAAGACTGTTTAGTAACTTGAATTATATAATACTAGTTGGACTAAATAGGAATTAATGTCAGTAAGATTGCTACCACTGATCTGGACATCCTGCATGCAAAATGGTCTATAATATTCTATATATCTAGCTTTATTATAGAGCATGCCAACTTGCTAGGCTTTTTTCTGGTGGAACTTGTTGCAAGGAAATGGGTGCTCTGACAGTTTTTTTCTGAAGGGTTCTTCTGTACAAGTAAATCTATCGTGAAACTGGCAACCCGTCCGATCTTCTGGTTGGATTCGAGAATGGCACGACCAACAACGAACACAACTCCCTTCATGGTGCTGCTTCACATCTGCATATATAAAAGCTGACTTAATTTACTGGTTCCGCATCTTTGGAATGCAAAAGGAAGTATATATATGAAGAGCACCACTGCATGCCTGCCATGGTCTGAAACAAAGAATTAGTGAAATCTTACTAGTTGGTTAATTGCTTAATTAGGGCATATATATATATATATATATATATATATAGATGATGGGGATGCTACTCTGCGTTATCTTCAAGGAACAAGATGGGATCCCTCGAGAGAATTACGTACACAAGGCTAGGAAAGAAACCATATATATGTCAAATGTACATATATATATATATATATATATATATATGATTAAACACCATATAGGGTCATATACAGATGGATGACAGGGATGAGTACTTGAGCTTAATTAATTAAATACCACAAGTTGCTGGAGTGAGAGCTCCATCACCAATCACCGTACATGTTCCAAGTGGAATTACAATGAGCTAGGGTAACAAGTGATTGCGCAAGGGAGCTTCTGTCAATAGTTTTTTTGGGTTTTGAGCGCAAAGGACCCATTCGAGTGTAATACATCTCGTTGGAATCAGATTTCAACATTGGGCAGCTGACAGAGCGTTTCCTCAGGAAATTGATATGTTGTCTGAGATTGAAAGATAGCTAGAGCAAAAATACCACGTAGCTTCTCCATGATCATCAGCATAAAGGACGATGAAGACATATTTGATGAGAAAAAACAAGGCTAAACTCCAAATGATCATTAGGCTATGGAGTTCCACTTGGTTGCCTTGGCTAAGGTTAGTGATGCTAACAGAAGAGAGAACTCGAGTCAGAGAAGTCCCGAGGTCTCCATAGATAACTCCAAGGAATTGGTATGCTGACGTAAGTGTCTGAATTGCAAGATATTCCTGCGTGATCACAAACCAGAACATTCAAACAATATCTTATATGCGCGCGTGTTTTTTTTTTTTAGGAGTGCTTATAATGATCAGGTCATTCAATTCCAAATTTTACCAATATGACCATTACACTCCCTTCAAAAGGCATTCAATCAATATAACACTGTTGTTGCTTAACTGAAATAATTATGTTAATACTAACAATGTGATCAGGTAAGAAAACTCGAAAATTCTTCAGCCTGGTCAATATGGTAATCACTCTTTAGGGAATGACTCAAATTTTGGTGAGAAACACATTTGTATACCAAGTTTTTCTACAAGTACTCTAATGCAATTGTGTTATGTTACAAATACAGTGAATATTTGGTGCATTTATCATAGCGCTTTGTTTCCATTCTAAACATTCTCTTATAGCATTGGATGAGAACAAAAATACTACAACAGTGATCTAAGAGGTGATCTTTATGGACTTAATTGGATGCAGGTTCGTTTACCTTAGTTTAGGTGGTTTGAACTTTGAAGTTAAGGGGATGAGTTTCAGGAGTGGCATTTTCATCTTCTTTCCACATTTTGATAGTTTTATCAGCTTCGCAGCTTACGAGCCTCGTACCAGGGACATCATAGGAGAGAGCATAGATCCCAGCTTCACAATCCTGCGAGCCAGGCTGAACAATTGTTTGAGATTGCTGGAAACTGTAACCACTCTTCCAATCCCAGAACCACAAACTTCCGGTGTCACCTCCTGTAGCCATCACACCTTCTTCGTTGACCGCCAATATTGCGTTAATTGTGGCTTTCTGTTGAGAGAACATGTTCTGCAAGAATTTTCGCCTCGGAAGGCTGAACTTTTTGATGTTGTCAGCTGATGCAGAAGCAAAATCTTGATGATCAGATGGATGCCGGGCCATTGCCCGTATAGACTTCTTATGATGCGTAAGTGTTGACATTGTTTTTGCGTTTCTAAGATCCCACAACTTTATGGTTGCGTCAGATGACCCAGTGACGACTTGTGGGTCCGTAGGTCGCGCGAAAACTGAAAAAACAGTACTCTTGGGATCATGCATGGCCCGAGAGGGCATGAATTTGCAGCTTGTTACGGATGTCCCATACTCGGCAGACAGAGTCACGGCTGCCAGTAAGCAAGATGTCAAGAGTGGGATGAAGAGCCAGGCAATAAACACCAAGGAGATGACCATGATAAGAACGGATAACCTTGTTCTGTTCTAGGTCCAAGCATTTAACTAGTTTGTCGTCGCCGGCTGAGAACATATAAGTGTGTTTGCTGCTAACAGCGAGGCCTCGTACTTGGCCCGTGTGTCCTGTAAGTGTCAGCTTCAACCTCCCTGTACCAACGTCCCATAACTTGATGGTGCGATCAGCAGACCCGGTACCAAACCAATGATTGCTTGGATCAAAAGCAATAGATCTCACCCATCCTGAGTGACCATGCACTGATCACCCTGTAATTTTTCCACGGGGCATGCCACGCCGGACGTGGCCGCCACCTGCTGCTCCTTATTCTATCCGATATAAGGGCGCCTGAAGTCGTTGATTCTGGATTGATCCTTTTACGAACGGGAATAACTACTGCAGCAGTGCTTTTGCCAGGCAAGCTAGAATCGAGCTGGACAGGGGCTTTCGGTCGTGCCTGTAGCGATTTTTGAACAGCAACCAAGTCTTGTGAACGGGCCCTATCTGGATGATTACCAATGCTTGGTTTAGTTTACTAACTGAATTTGGTTTGGTTTAGTTTGACTTAATATCTAGGGGTGAAAATGGTTTGGTTTAACTAAATTAATAAGGCTTGGTTCAGAAAGTAAATATTCGCAATATATGACAATAAATTATGGTACATAATATAACATATGATGATATTTCGATGGATTTATTGCGTTTTAGATTCCAAAATTTACTTAAAATTATAATTTAGGCCCCCAGGTTCCAAACTTCGCAATTTAGGATCTGATGTTTCAATTTTGTTGCAATTCAATATTGAAAAATCAGAGCCTAAATTGCGAAGTTTGGAACCTGGAGGCCTAAATTGTAATTTTAAGTAAATATTGGGGCCTAAAACGCAATAAATTCTATTTCGATAAATATGTTTGAAAATAAAAGACTTGGTTACCCCTCTTTGTATCGGATAGGACAAAAATTGTGTAAGAGATGTATATAAGTATAGGGATATGTATATGAAAAAAATGTAATTTCTTATCGGTAAAAATCAACGATATTATTTAGCCACGTCATCGAAATACAAATATCGACCGCATCAAAATATCATGATATATGACTTGATGATCAAGCCTAAATCATGAGACAGCATGTAAATAGTCTGTATATATTGGAACAAATCGAAAAAGAAAACCAAATGGCAATGGTTCTGTTCAATATGGTTTGAACCATTGCTTGATTTTGTGGTTCAAACATCCAAAATAAAATTGATCGTACATAGTCCCAAATTCAAAAAATTTGAACAAATATTGATTTTATTAAAATGGCATATGAGCAAATTGATTGTAATGCTTTCGAAGAATGTGATCATTCGAAATAATAATGAGAAACAAAGTATATTAGTACAAATATAAATTATTATAGATATATCGCAATTGATCAAAGAAAGAGTTCATTATTTTAAATTTAGTGAGAAAAAAAAATAAAGAAAATTATGATATGAGAGGCCGGGGATGAATGATGGTTTGACAATTTGATTTGATGGTTATGTTTGATGGTTGAACTGCAATTTATTAGCTAAAATAGCAAATCAAACAAAACTATTTGATTGGACGAAAATTCAAATAAAATCAAACTATATACAGAAGAAGATTAAACAAAATTAGTCGATTCGATTCATATCATGACTCGACGGTTTATATTGCCACCCCTGTTACTAATTTACTATCTAACATTTTCACTATGTAAGACATGTAAATAATGATATTGCAATATCTAACCATTTTTTTTTTTAAGTGCGCCATTGATCATAGTATTTATAAAGTACTTCTCTTTATAAGAATTTGTTGAATGGAGAAAAAATACTTTTAAATAAATATTTTTATATTTACAATTAATTATTAATTAAAATAGAGAGTTGTAGAGGATGTCAAGATTAAATCGGGTTGAATGAAATGGAAGTATGGGTGATCATGGTATTGTTTGGTTCGGTTTTAATCACTTTTGATCAAAATTGCAATCAAACTAAAAGTTCAGTTTTATCATTTTTTAAAACCGAAATCAACTCAAGAACATGAAAAATCAATAATTTGATATATTTTTCGGTTCGATTTTTATAAAGTTTCAATTTTTTTAAAAAAATATGTAATTTTCAAAATTCAATAGGTGATAAAATAAATTAATAGAGTAGAGATTTGCAATCACTAAAAAGATAAATTTTATGATTCAATTTACAAAATTTAAATGAGCATTATTCTCTATTATTAAAGTTGAATGGGAAAAAATCGAAAGTAAAAGGAAAAGAGTGAAAATTTATATAAATACAATACTCAATATTATAAAATATAAATGCATTGATAATATAAGTGTATATAAGTAATTAACTAAGTAAAAAAATTAAATATATTGTAGTAATATTATCTCGGTTCGGTTCGTTTTGAAAAGTGTAATATCACGGCTAAAGCGCAACCAAACCAATATTTTCGGTTTTGATAGTATTAGAAATCGAAACTAATTAAACAACATTGGTTTGATTTTTTTTCAATCGGCTTCGTCGATTGGGTTCGGTTGATTCGATTTTATATTTTTTGCTCAGCCCTAAATGGAAGAGTGCATTGAAATGTTAATTGATCGGCGTACACCAATAAATTTAAAAGAAATTTTTTATAGGAAAATGGTTAGGTTTGTGCTATTATTCGAAATGAGTGTTGAGCTGTTAAGAATGAACCGCTAACAATTTGAATGTAAAAAATATGTGAATTCTTATATAGATGTGTGATAAAATTATAAAAGATAGGATTCATATGAACAAATATGAGAATCGGTAAAAGTAGCTTATATAATAGAGAAAATAAGAGAGAACTGCGTAAAAAGGTTTGGTCATAACCACGTTTGCCTCTAGTGCTTCAGTTAAGAAGTGTGATGATATTAATAATTTTTCTTTAACATCATGAAGGAGAGCAGAATATTAGCCCAAAACATTTTGCGAGCTAGACTCGACTAACTTATCAACTTGAAGTAGAGGAGCACCGACAGTGGAGGATCCTCCCACTATCTCCAAATTCACTATCAGAAAAAATCGAATTAGCGACGGCAATTAGCTACAAAAAGCCGTTGCTAATTGTTTTTAGCGACGAAAATGCTCAGTCGCCTTCCGTCGCTAAAACTTCGTCGCTAATAGCGACAGAAGTTTTTTTAATTTCATCGCTAAGTTCTCGTGAAAATAGCGATGAAAACTTTCGTCGCTAATTTTAATTTAAAATTAAATCAAAAATAAGTTTAAAATCCACTATAATATTAAAATATAATTAAATGAAAAATAAATCAAATTTCAAAATAGCGACGAAAATTCCATCGCTAAATAACAATAAAAAAATCATTTTTTAATTATTTTCGGTCAAAATTTAGCGACGGAATTTTCGTCGCTAATATTAAATATTTTATTATTTTTTAAATTGATATTTTATTTTATTTTTAAATTAATATTTTTAATTTTAATACACATTGAATAACGAAAAGTAAATTGACAAAGACATCAAAATAATTATATAATTACAACAAAATTAAATATATACAAATATCAAATTCAAAACAAATAAAATGTATCCAAAATAAATATAAACATGTCTATGGGGGGGGGGGGGTTCCAATTAGGCTATAAGAAAAACAAATCCACTCCGCATGTCCGATTTGGAGCGGACAACGTTGCCAGGGAGTCTGAGGAGGTGGCGACCTGAGTCCGTAGATGATTAGCGGCGTCGTAAATGGAGGAGGCATGTCATATGGTTTATAGTAACCGGCGGATCGAGCACCTTCTTCAAATACGACGAGATCGAGAGGGATTACCCAAAGAAATCTTTCATAGGTGTGTACATGGAGGATCGGTCCTCGACTCAAAGAAATCCTTCAACGTATGGAGGATCAGTCATATGTTTCCAATTCAGATCTTCAAATTTGGCAAGATCGAGAGGGATTACCAAAAGAAATTCTTCATAGGTGTAGACATGGAGGATCGGTCCTCTACCCAAAGAAATCTTTCTGCACATGGAGGAGCGGTCCTCTTCTTCGGCTTCAAATCTAACACCTTCTACAAATTCGACGAGATCGAGCGGAAGAAAGAGGAAAAAGAGTGGGATCGATGGATTTTTTTTGAGAAAATTCCTTAATTTTAGGGATTTATTCAAATTTGAAAAAATCACGTTGAGAATAGGAAATAAGTGCATGTTATTCAGTACGTAGGACGGTAAATACTTTTAGCAAAAAGTACTTAAACACTCCATATACCAATTGACATTTTTTTTCAGTTATAAAATTCATTAAGCTCCTAATGGAATCTAATTTAATTAAGTTTAATTTTTTGTGTACTTTTATTTAACTAGTACTACATCACTTTTCTTGATTACTATCCTATCATTCTTTCTCATTTTATGATTTTTTTCGTGTTTTTTTAATTAATTAAATTAAATATATTGGTATTTTCTATCTTATTTAATATTTTCTATCTTTTAAATAAATATTTTATTATTTAAAATTTAAAATTATATCTTAAATGATTAAAATGGGGTTTTAGAAACATAGGAAAGAGGATGAGAGGAGAGAAGATTTAGATTCAAATGAATTAGGGTTCGATCACCGAGTCTATATGAAGTGATATTGAGAAATTTAATACTGTTCACAATATGAATATGCGATGATATGAGTAATATGAATTTATAAAATAAAAGATTAAATTACCCCCATGATGTGAAAGATTTAAAAGTGATGTTAGGAGAGAGAATGTGATGTGAAATGTTTGAATTTTAAAAGATAGAAGAGAATATGATGCAAAAAATTGAATTAATTTGTGAGCATGTATAAATATAGGGATATATAAATAAGAAATAATATTTCATATTAATATATATATCATTAAAGTAATCACAAAATATGATACAGAGCTAAGCCTACCTGAGTTAGGACAATTGATATCAAAATCAGAAACTGCCGCGTAATTGGGTTTTCATCAGCTATAAATACTCCTACTATCGTAAGGTTGGGGAGAAATCTTCATCTTGATTCTTCCTTCCTTCCTTCCTTCCGGAATCGTACGCTACGCTACGGCTAGCTTCAACCCTAAGCCTAGCGTAAATTCACCCCTTCTGATTGAGACTACTCTTTCCTCCTCCTCCTCCGATCATACATACCCTAATGCAGTCATGCCTCCCAGTTCAGATTTCTCTCCCAATTTCCTCCTCATGAATCTCTCACCCTCTCTATTTCGATTTCGTTCCGTAATCGATTCTTTCTCCATTGCCATTGAAGCCTTTTCTGAACCCCTCCTCTAATTAAGCCTCCCCTCCCCCATCAAACCCTTCTCTTTTCAATCCTCCTGATCGACAATTCGTCGATGAGGAAGATGGTGTAGCTGAGCGGTCACCGGACGGCAGGTACATCAGGTACGACGAAACCCTAGGTTACGGCGCGTTCAAGGTTGTCTACAAAGGTTTCGACGAAATCGAGGGTGCCGAAATCGCCTGGAATAAGATTACTGTTGGTGACGATATTGCTCTTCGAGATTGAGCCCTTTCCGAGGCAACTCTTGCCAAATTGCTCAAACATAAAAACGTCATGCGTTGTTATTCCTATTGGTTTGACCGCGAGGAAAAGTCGGTCAACATGATTACCGAGCTGTTCACTTCTGGGAGTTTGAGAAAGTTCAGACAGCAACATAAGCAAGTTGAGTTGAAAGCCCATCAAGAATTGGGCGAGGCAGATTTTAAGAGGGTTGTGTTATTTGCACACTCTTGATCCACCCATTGTACACAGGGATTTGAAGTGTGACAAGTTGTTTATCAGTGCGGGTAGCGGGGAGGTCAAGATTGGGGATTTTGGATTTGCTACGTCTATGCAGCACGAGTCTGCTAGGACGGTGAGTGGCACTCCTGAGTTTATGGCGCCAGAGACGCTCGAGGGGGAGTATGTTGAGCTCGTGGATGTGTATGCGTTTGAGATGTGCGTGTTGGAGTTGGTTATTTGCAAGTATCCGTATAGTGAGTGCACGACTTTGAGGCAGATTTATAAGAAGGTTTTGACTGGTGTTAGGCCTGCTGCGCTTGGTGAAGTTAAAGGATTTGCAAGTTAGGGAGTTTATTGAGAAGTGTCTTGCTCCGGCTTCTCAGAGATTGTCTGCTTTGGAGCTCTTGAATGATCCGTTTCTTTGGTGTGGCAAACCTAAGGAGAAGAAAGATTGTCAACCCTGCAATATCATGCCCAAAGTGGAAAATGTGCATAGGCTTGAGCCGCAGATTTCTTTTGACAGCGAATTTGACGTTGGTCATTTATCGAATGAAAGAATTTATCCTTCGACCTTGCAATATTGTAGATTTGATCAGGGGAAAGAGTACAAACTGAAAGGGAAGAGAGTTGATAGAAATTGTATATCGTTTAGTCTGTGGATCACTGCTTCGCGCAGGGATATATTCAGTTTTTCGTTTGATCTTGAGTCTGATACTGCTCTTTCAGTTGCTCGGGAAATGGCTGAACTTCAATTGGATCAGGCAAAGTTTGGGATTAACGATGTGGTACCCGTTACTGAGTTGATGGACACTATGATCTTGGAGTTTGTTCCCACTTGGAAACCTTCAAAGTTGAACAGGGTGGAATTTTCACATGACAAAGTAACAATATTCGGTGGGAGTGATTTCAGCAACCAGTCACAGGTCTCTTTCGTTCATTCGCTCAGTGCAGATGCTAGTGAGTGATTCAGACTCGAGCATGTCTTCTGCTTCTGCTGTGGCAGCCACAGCAGATGACAAAGATGATGGCGAATTGAAGTTGGAGTTTGTAGCCACAGATTCTCACTTAAGTCATTGTTGGCGGCAACTCTTGAAGGAGGCGGAGACAATGGGGGCTGCCAAAGAGAGATGTGCATCATATCGGCCAAAGTTGGAGTCCCGAGCTACAGATTCTCACTTAACTCATTGTTGGCAGAAACTCTTGAAGGAGGCGAAGACAACGGGGGCTGCCAAAGAGAGATGGACATCATATTGGCCGAGATTGGGTTTTGTTTGATGTAGAAAACATATTTTTCCTGTGTATATATATATTTTTTTTAGTAAATCATGAGGGAAATACTTTCTTCTTGAGATGCTGTCTTTACTTTATTGCGAGTATCCTTCAAATCAATAAAAGCTCTCATTTCTTTCTCCTTGGCATGCTCTGTTATAATCCGTAATCATGCCTAGGCGAAAAATAACTGCTAGATGTTTCGGAGCCAGCCTTGACCGATGTTTTCTGTCTTGGGTGTGTGATTCTGCCTTGTTTTTCTCTAATTTCTTGTTGCTTGACATGAGAAGTGCCTCATAAGCCTGCACATGCTTTATGTTCCATGCAAGCATACCTGCAGCAGCACCGGTACGTAAGGCTATAGCAGAAAAAAAAAATGTTGAACTCCAACATTAGCAGCACAAACGTAATGTTATAGTATAAATGAGGATCTCGTCCATGTTTCTGTTGGGATTGAAGATGTGAATGACTCGATCGATTGCTGATTTAGACAGTGGCGGACCTAGAGATTCCTACAAGTGGGGGCACAACGGTTCTGAAAAATGACTGCCCCTGAAATTTTTTTTCGCCTGTATATTAACACGTAATGGAAAAACGTATACATATATAAAGCTTCAAAAATCATAGATCTCAACTTGCATATAAGAAATCAATTAACATGTTTTAGAAATACCACAAAAATTCTAACCCGTTGATGAATCCAAAAAATTGCACCTTATAGATATATGAAGCTTCAAAATTCATCAGTCCCGACTTGCATATTCAAGAAATAATTTTCACCAATTTCCATAATCAAGAAATAAAATAATTCAAGTATTAGCTACAGGGCAGCAGCAACTCAGCTATGAAAAACCCAGGAAAATTCGAAATTTATACTCTCTATTATTGACTTACCTATTACAAGAAAGGTAATTTATACTCTCTTCCAGTTCCAGCCGAAATCAGAAAATTCGAGAAGGGGGAATGATCAGATTTCTGACTGGTACTGAGCCGAGAAGAAAAACTGTGTTCTTGAACTACTAATTTTGGCAATTAGGGAGAGAAAATCCGAGAAGAGAAGGTGTTATTGACTTTCCTTGTTTTCGTTTCGATCGGCTCTCTCAATCTCTCTGCTAATCTGCTTGCAAGAGAACGAGGAGTGAACTGCAAATGGGGCTGCTTGCAAGAGAAGCGAAGCCCTAATTTTTTTGGGAAAAGTAAGGTAAGTAATTTTTTTTTTAATCCAGTGGGGGCACGTGCCTCATGTGCCCCTTCACAAGTCCGCCACTGGGAATGGGGGAAGGGAAGGCCAGAGACGGGAGAGAGAGAAACAGGAGGGGGAGGGGACGGGGGTAAGGGGAAGAGGGAAGGGAAGACGCGATGGGGGGTTGTTTTATTTTTTTTGTTTTACACTTTCTTTCCCTAAAATTTAGTTAAATCGAAAAATAATTAAAATATTTCCTAAAAAATCACGTAAATTACACGTTAATCCTTATCCGTTAATTATCGACGACTAGTAAATGCCCATATTCGAGGACACGGTGCAAAAATTATCGATAATTAATTTTTCTTAGCATATGTTATTGTAAGTTCGTATCTTTGAACACATAATTTTATTACTTTTAATCAAAAAGATAAAATTATAAAATTATTTTATATTTTAAAAATTATAAATATTAATCAAGCAAATGAAGAAAAGAAAAATTAAACTTACTTAAATTTTAAAAAGAAGCAAGTAAAAAGTGAAATGAGAAATAGAAGAAAAAGGAAAATGAGAAAAAGAAGAAAATGAGAAAATGAAGAAAATGAATAAAGAAGTGAAAAAACAAAATTGACAAAACCCCAATCCCCCCTCCCTCTCTTACAGGCATTTGTCCCCTCACAATTCCCCCCGCTCCCACCCACTCCTCCCCTACCCCTGACCCCTTTGTCTTTCTTATGCTTGGATCAAGAAAGGCATATGATGTCATATGGTCATATCGTCCATACGATCGTCTATTCTCATCTATGATCACATATGCTATATGATATTCATATATCCTACTACTCCTATATACTTTTACTATTAAATAAAAGCAAAAAGCATGGTCACAATTCCAAGGGGGGGCACTACTAGGGGTAAAAGAGAATTTTCACAAAAAGCATCATATATATCATATACTTCATCTGATAAACAGTACAATCTGATGAACAGTATGATCTGCTCCGATCTGGCCTTCGTGATCCAAGCATTACTAGTACCTATCCCCTCACAATTTTCCAAATCTATCATGTGTGTAAGTTTTTTTTTTTTTTTTAATAGCAAAGCTACTGTTCTGGTTGTCTCTTCCATGAACAGTAGACTGAGCTCATTTGTTTCACTAAGACTGAATGGTTTCGAGGAGTTACTAAAGCTATACCGATGAACATCATTCAAACCATTATGTTTTTGCCAACAGAAATACCGTAAGAACTAAGTAGTAGTGAGGCCAATACCGAAAATCCAGAATAGTTCAGGGGCCTTAGTTTACGTCTCTCTCTATAATAAATAACCACCGGAAGAGAGCAGCACATGCCGAAAGCGCGCCGTTTTTTGTTTTTTTGTTTTTTCCATCATTTTTGAAATCAGTGTTCTCCATTTTCTTCCCCGCCTCTCCGACGAGGGGTCAAGAGAGAGTGAACTTGAGTTTGGTTCTCCAAATTTGTAGAACGGAATTCGATTTCCATGACTTGTTAGGAGGTATGCAATCCATTGCTGTAATTACTCTATGTATATTTCATAACCTCGCAGTTGCAGTTACCGAAATCCCCAAATCTGATTATAGAATTCTTATGATGTTAATGGAGTTGAGCCAACATTTCACATTTCTTGATACTATTACCGTTCCTCTATTAGTTAGGGCAGATTGTACCTCTACTTTCTGAACTACTCGGTATCGTTTGGATAGTGGCAATTCTTAACTTTAAAAAGTTAGTTTCTTTGTGAATTTTTGAAATGCTGACTCATTGAGTGACACATAGCAAGTATCAGTTTAACTCCTTCTGATCATCAAATCAGCACCACCATCACCAACACCGTCACCAAACCAGCACCACCGTCACCAACAACCACCACCGTCGCCAAACCATACAACCACCAAACAAATCAGCATCACCTCACCACCACAAGTTTGTAAACAAGTTTAAGCACTGTTTCTGAATTCTGACGACCACAGGTGCATCG
>JAOWAN010000043.1:3343791-3355752 GCA_028566635.1 Lobelia cardinalis
AGAATTTCTAGACTACTTTTACTCATATTTTCCTAATTTACCCTCCTATTTTCTCAACTACCCATGATCATTAATTATATTTACTTCTTTTACCATTAATAAAGAGACATTATTTAATAAGAATAAATTTGTCAATATATATTACTCCTTAATAAGTGTGCATAAAACTAAAAGGTCCTCTATTGCGGGACGGAGGGAGTATATAGTAGTATATACATACGTAGGCAATATAAAAAAATGTAAATGCATAATCAACTCACAAACTAGGATTTGTATTCCACACTTAGGAGGACTGGCACTTATTATGTGCTACCATATATATATATATATATATATAATATACACATACATGTATAATACACATGTAAGCAATATAAAGGAATGTAAATGTATAATCAACTCACAAAGTAAGATTTGTAATTCACACTTAGAAGGACTTACAGTTATTATGTGCTAATCATAAATATGTTAAGCAAGTAAAGAGTAAGCATTAAGGAAGGAAATGCATTCATATTATAATGAAAGATGAAAATATAATAGCCACTTGATTTGTCACCAAGTGGGTTTGTAAGTTATTTACATGAAAGCAAAGAAGAAGAAAACCTGTACAAATATTAAAAGATGAGAGATGAACTCACATACTCCCAATGAGTTTGGATAAGATGAATAATCCTTAATTTGGGTGGATTGATTCAAAGATGGAACAAAGAACTAAAGAAGTTCAAGTTGATGAACTCTCTTTAATGCTTTCTAACTCTTTATTATTCTTGATGATCTTAAATTTTGGGTGGTTGAGGATGTTTATATTCTTGATGATAGTGTTTAATGAAGGAGAGAGAGTAGGATAATTGATGAGAGCGAGTGAACTTCTCTTAATGCTTAAGGATTATCAAGAGAGTAAGAAGTTTGTGGGCTAATAAAAGGTTTAAGGGATTTTCAAAAGTTTGTCAAGGCTTCCAAGGTTGTTGAAAGGAGTAACTGAGATTGTATTTATAGGTGGGGAGAGGAGTATCCAGCGTTCTTTGGAGGCCCAAAATGTCCAAAATACCCCGAAGAGTAATCATGAGTTTACCCTTTTGTCCTTTTAGAAAAAGGCAAAAAAAAATCCAAAAATAGCTCACCTAGGCTGGACCGGCCCACGTGAGGCTGTCTGAATATTTGGCTTTTTTCTTGGCCAAAATTGAGTTACAACCTATTGCCCAATGTACCTAAGTGGTAATGATTACACTCTTTAATTGTGCATTACTTAGCAAGGTTGATTACTCCTTCTTCCATTCTTATTATGCACTTGTCTCCTACCTGGAAGCTTGATAGGATGATTTATTTTGTGAGAGGAAGTATCTCTTTTTTTTTTTCTTATCTTCTCATTCATCCTACAAAATAAATTGTTACACCACATTAGAAATGTATGAGTGCAACATTTGAGCATACATATTTATTTAATGTAAGTAACATAATTATTAATATTACTTGAACTTTTTATTTTATTGAAATCATCTACCAAAATATTTTATTTACTAGGGTCAAAAATGAGGTATCTACACTAAGCCTCCCCTTTCGGTAAGAGAAATAAGAGCTGAATGATACTAAACGCTTCATCGCTTGTGCGGGCCCCCGTCAATTCCTTTGAGTTTCATTCTTGCAACGTACTCCACAGACGGGATACTTAACGCTCAGTGATAAGAGAGGTGGGAGTGCAGAGACAGCTACCACAGATAGTTCCCCTAACCACATTTTCTAAACGAACTAGAGCCATATTGATATACCGATTCGATCCCTTCTCTCTTGTTGAATTGCTCATTCAATGCGCATTCTCAATATTCTGCCTTGAAGAGAACATTGGCTCTTCCTTTGGCTCGATTTTTATTTGTATATCTCGTACGCCAAACTTGGAAACGATCGGTGCAATTAAAGCTGAGGGCCACTTCTTTTCCTATGGTTAGTCCAGATGCTGATATTTCTCTAGTCGAGGAAATTGGGAAAGGTAAATCTACTTCATTCTATTCCTCTCCGGTCGAGTCCCTCCAGGACTCCATATGGCAGCCTTACGGATAATTTCATTACCCTCAGAAGTTTGAGCAATGGGCTTCTTGGAGCCCCCAAGAGCTCTAAGGAATTCACGATGAATTTCTCTTCACCTGAAAGCTTTTATAGTAGAACTCATAGCACCTCTGGTGTACCAGTTATCGTGCCCACGGTCATTTTTGAGCTTGTCAGAAAAAAGTTTCTTAAAATTTGAATTGTTGATTTGACGTTTATTCCTTTAAAATATGGAAAAAAAATCTACAAACTTCAATAATTCAATTTCATAAAAATTATAAATAAACAAATGTAAAATATAACGTGTCGAGTCGGCTCGCGAGTCACGCAAATTGAGTCGAGTCGAACTCGCAAAATATGACGAGCCTGAAAATTATGTTTAACTTGATTCATGAACGCATTACGAACTAGTCAAAACAAATTTAAACAAATCAAGTCGAATCGAATCCACGAACTGACTTAACTTGTATACAAGTCTACCAACAGGCTTCAAAAGCCTTGAATTCTTCTGACCTCGACTCTTTTATGGTTGGATCAGGAGTGTAATATAGTGTAAAAGACACTATTCATGATATGAGATGGAGTGAGATAAGTAAATATGAGATTTATATTAAAATGTCTATTTTAGTCTTTGATGTGAAATGTTGAATGTAATTTATAATATTTAAATGTGATGTAAAATGTTTGAATGTGAGAAGAGAATGGCAAAATATCCTATTTGGTCCCTGACCTATGACCCATTAGACGATTTAGTCCTTACCTATCATTAATTACCTTAGTAGTCCCAAAGCTTTCATAACGTAGGGCGATTTGATCTCTGCTCTAATTTTCACCTGGTCAACTTTAAATTAGCGTTGATAATATGCTGATGTGGCGTAGTAGTAGGGGTATAACAGTAATCTTGAACTATCCCCTCACCTCCAATTCCTCATCGCATCCAAATAAACCCCTAAATCTTTCTCTTCCTCCTTCATCCTTCACAGTCGTCCTCGACACTCCACCTCCTCTACCTGCCGACTCACTCCACCTCCTCTACCACTGGTCAAAGAAAATCCCATCCCAAATCTCCGGCCATATGTTTAAGATGGAGGCCATGGTCATTGCGGCCACCGGTCAAAAAAATCCCATCCCAAATGTTTCCAAATGCAAAACCCAGATCTGATACACAGTCAAACCCAACCCTAGGTCCTGCAAGACGATGAAGGTACGAACCGAGCTCGAATACAGAAAACCCAGACAAAGTAACCAAGAATCAGATATGATACTCATAAAAAATATCCAAATATTAGAAAACTCAAATCGAATCCAAGTATGGCGAGACTGAAGGTATAAATGTTGGGTTTGATCAAAGGATAGGCACCCATGCAAGATATCCAACTGATGAAGGAGAGAAGGGAAGAAGGCAGGGGGCAGCCATGAAGTTGGGTTAATTTGTGGGTTTGGGTTTATTTCGGTGTTGAGAGAGAGATCGAGGTGGATGAGAGTTGCGGTTATGCCGCGGCTGTGGATGGTGGTTATGGAGATGGTGGCTACGTTGTTGGTGTATGCAGCTAGCTTAAATGGAAGAAAGGAGATGAGATCGTCGGGGGTAATGACGGTGATGCAGGCGATTGGCGAGAAACAGGAGAGAGGGAGAGAACGGACGGGTGAGAGAGAGAAAGGGCGGGGGGTTAGGTTAAGTGGGTTGACCCAACTTCACCCATAATTCTCCTTTTTTTAAAAAAAATAGGGCAAAACAGTCTTTGATAATTTTCCCTCAAATTGTTTGTCCACACAACCTTCATGTCAATGCCACATAAGATTTTTCATGCCACATATGACAGTTGACCATGTCAAAATTAGAGCATGGATTAAATTGCCCCACATTATGAAATGTTTGAGACTACTAAGGTAATTAGTGATAGTAGGGACTAAATTGTCTAATGGGTCATAGGTCAGGGATCAAATATGTCATTTTGCCAGAAGAGAAGAAATGAAAGAGGAGAGAGAATGTGATGCGAAAAGATTGAATTAATTTATGTGAGTGTATATGTATATGAGTAGTAGATGAAAAATGTATAATTTTGAAATGTAATATTAAATGATATGGATTAAAATATTGTCCTCGTGATTCGTGATCAAACTTGATAATATTCTCCGTATTTACTATGAACAAATTACAGTTCTGTAATACTTTTCACATTCACATTAATAATGAAAGTAATGATTCCTCGATTATACATTTTGCAGCTTTTGCTCCAATTTTTGGCGCTCGTTTTGTGGTGAATCAATGAAGGTTTTGTTCTATCTGTTTTCAAATGAGTTTACTATTTTGCTTCCAAAAAGTCCATCTAATTTATTTTTAAAATATTTATTTAACATATATATTATATTTTAAATTCTAAAATTTTAATTTATATTATATTATTAACCATCAAGAATATTTTCCATAACTTGATAACAACAGACTAATTTTCATAAAAATTTAATCATAGTGTCATACAGTCGATCAAAAAATATTGAAACAATACACTAATTTTTAATTTAGAGATTAATTTAAAGATGATTAATTTGGATGTAAAGGTTTTATGTATATTAGCGATTTTTCCATTGACCAATATACAAGTGGAGAGTTTGCATATTTCTGTGGCTCGTAGCTACATGATGGCAACTGTTCTCGACTACTCACAGATTCAGACTGCACCCCATAAAGTGCCCTCCCTCTTCCGCTTCACCTCTCTCTCTCTCTCTCTCTCTCACACACACACACACACACACACACACTCTCACTCTGCTCAAAAGCAGCACTAGGAAAACCGAAGAACCGGAGTGCAAGATTTCCTCTTCTTTGAAGCAAAAGGTGATGAAAAGCTCATCTTCCCGTTGCATTTTCTTTGAATTATGTACTCGAAGTCTGTATTTTCATAAGAAGTAAAGGAACTCTATGAACTCTATCTTCTTTGTGTTTTTCTCTTTGCTAAGCTGCATGCATTTGAGTCAAGGGTTTTAAGCTTATTTTCTGTCTTTTTGGTTCCATTATTGAAGCAATTATATTAAAGTAGTCAGATGACTGTTACACCCCTTTTCCCTTCTTTTATCCCTCCATCATCTGTTTGCCCCTTGCATCTCTTGAAGATCTGACATGGGTTTTATCTGTTTCAGTTCTTGTCAAACTGGGTCTGAACAACTTTGACATAATCTTCAGTAAATCATAATTATGCTGGTGCATATATATATATATATATATATTTCTTGGTTAGTGAGAGTATGATCATGGGATTTTCTTTTTTCTTTTACTTTTTTAAGCTGAAGGATTGTTGATGATACCTAAAAAAAAAGTGTATTGGAATCAAATCTATGATCTAAGATTGTGCACCTGCACATTCAGAATCTACCTTGCATTTTCTATGGCCTACACCCTTTTTTCCTTTTGCAAGAATCTTATTTGGCTACCCATTTGAAAGGAGCTTCTTTGCTTAAAAGTGCCATAATTCATAAATTATTTTTGTTAGATGTGTACTTTAAAGCTTTACTATTCATCAATTTGGACAGTAATTTTTTATGGAAATTTCGTGGGTCCCTGCAGATTAAATTGGAGTGATGATCATTAGAGATCTGAAACACTCAATTGTGGCCTAAGCAATGCCAAACCAGCTATGGTTTGCACCGCAGATGATTTACGGGATTGGAAGGATTTTCCGAAGGGCCTTAGGGTCCTTCTCCTTGAGGAAGACATCACTTCTGCCACTGAGATAAGATCCAAGCTTGAAGAAATGGATTATGCTGGTTAGATGAATTTTTCAGTTTCCCTTTTTGATTTTTTCACTGGACCTTTTGGGAAAGTTTATGTTTACCTTTCCGGATTATTAATTTTGGTTGCTGTCTGTTTTCTGGTTACTTAAAGCAGAATAGTGCTGAAAGATATTCCTCTTTAGTGCTCCAACTGTTTTAGGTAGTTTGGGACATCATTCTTCACCTAAATTAAGCTTTGAGATCACTTATTGTGTGACCTAAAATTGATGGTGACAAAGTGAACATCACCACATATTTAATTTAGATACTTTAATGCTCGGTTTGGCGCAAGAAGTTCACGAGGGAAAGGGAAAGAGAAGAGAGTTGAATAGTATTTATGGTTATATTTCTGTAAAAATTTTCAGATGTTACTGTTAGATAATGAGAATAAATTTGCACACCTGGATTTTATATCTTTCTGTTCCATTCTGGTTCTCAGTTTTATTTTCATGTCGATCGTACAACTAAAAATCAGTTTCTTTGACTTTGTATTTTGAACCAAATCCTAAATATAGAAAGACTTCCTTGAAGAATTTGATTATGGTGGTAACTAGTGTAACCCTTCTCCTTTCTCTGAGCTTCATTTGGACTGGAGAAGGAGTCTCAATATCATATACATACACGAAATTAGATTATTTCAAATAATAAAAGATTAATAATGGTTAAACTAACTTGTTAGCTTTCTTGAATGATTATGTTTGAAAACTTTTTCCCACTTCAATTCCACTCGCAAAGAAATAAAGTCTGGGGTCAGATCCCTATAGGCCACACTCTATGGTGATAAGAGTGTGGCCAAGGAATCATTTACTTTAAGGCTAGCTTAAACGCTGTTTTTCTTTAAACCTAAGTCAATTTTTATTTTAAAGGTCCTAAAACCCAGTTTCTTTCTCTGTTTGTTTTTAATATGTTGACCTGTCATAGTTTATTGATCAATACTCCTCTTTAAATGCTACCACAGCAGATAGGAACTGCTCATTCTAAGTTGATCATGATTTCATCTCTTGTTTAAATAATACGACTTAGATTCTTAGCTAAATAAATTGACTTCACCATTAGCCTTCCATAATTGCTTATTTTCTGTTTGTGTTTGCATAACACACTATGATTTGTATCTGACCTTGTCATTACCATGTACAGTTTCTACATTCTACAATGAGAATGAAGCTTTGTTGGCCATTTCAGATGATTCTAAGGGCTTCCATGTAGCTATAGTCGAGGTAATGAAATTTAACCAACATAGTCTTCAGCCACAACATAAATAAATATATGCACAGTTTTTATCATCATCGAAAGTTACAACATGATGGGATCTTGATATCAACAAAAGAAATTATCAAATGCTTGAGAAAAGTAACTTTGTTGGAGAAGCATTCAAATATTTGTCATTCTTGTGAAACTGAAATTTCACTACACGTCCCAAATGGGATATTACTGTTTCAATGGTAAATCTGAAGGTACAAGTCTCATTTCTCCAATCAACGAGTTATACGTTTCTTTTAGCATAGCAAAAATTGCCAGTGTAATTGTATAACTTTAGTTAGCTAGTGTATCTCCTTTTCGTAAATTTGTGCAGATTATGGGAAGTCTAAATGAGTGCTTTATCCAACATTTCCAATTTTTTTATGACCATTAATTTATTGCAGGTGAGTGAAGCTAACAGTGGTGAGAGATTCAAGTTTCTAGAAACTACAAAGGATTTGCCCACCATTAGTGAGTGCATTTAACTATGCTTATCCTGATTTCTTCATCAATGGCTTCTGTTTCTATTTTACTTTTACTTGAAAGAAGGGTGGTGGGTTTTTCACTTTCATATTCATAATTATTTGATTAAACTACACTGAAATTGAGTATCCAGAAAATAGTTCAAACTATCAAATTAAGCAATAAAAAACTGTCTTCATGTGCGTAGACACATCGGGAACTTTTTCTGGATCAATTTAGGTGGAGATGTAGTATTATTGAGATAATAATTTGCTTCAATTGTATAGTCTGAAAGTTGGTGTTCTGGACTTTTCCGTAAGCTGGATTATCTATTAAATGTAGAATGGTTTTTCTTGGTTACAGTGATTTCAGATGTTAACTGCCTGAGTACTATGATGAAGTGCATAGCGGTAAGAGTTCTAACCTGTCAATCATGATTTCAAATGGTTTTTGATATAAAAAACTTATGTTTGCATAAGTTGGTGCCATTCTGTTATCTAGATTCACTTTGATAGTTTTATTTGAAATCTGCAAATGTTAGCTATACTTTTTCAATGGTATTGTTATGTCAGAAAATGATGCTCAATTTTGTTTGCAGATTGTTAACCGATTTTTTATTATTTAAATAGCTTGGTGCAGTTGAGTTTCTGAAGAAACCACTTTCCGAGGACAAACTTAGAAATATATGGCAACATGTAGCTCATAAGGTGGGTTCTATTCTATCCAATTTTGGATAGAACTTATTTTATTCTTTTCTTATCATAAAGCGAAAGGAGAAATTCCATCCAAACCGTATCATCCTTACGTGTATATCGAAGTCCTAAAATTTGTCTGTATGGGCAGGCATTTAATGCAGGAAAGGACCTGTCCGAATCACTGAAGCCTATCAAAGAATCAGTGGCATCTATTCTGCAGCTTCAATTAGTGAAGAAAGAACCAAACAGAGAACTTACAGTTGAAACCGCTTGTGATTCTCTGGTTCCAGATAATGTGGAGCTATCAGCAGGAAGTGACAAGTACCCAGCTCCTTCAACTCCTCAAATTAAACAAGGAGTTAGGTTACTTGATGATGGGGATTGCCAGGACCAAGCTAACGTCTCAACAGAGAAAGAGAGCTTGGAGCAAGATGGAGAATCAAAATCAGTCGAAACTACTTGTGACAATTTAGTTACTGGAACTACTTTTGAGGAGACTACGCATCCTCCTCAGAGGTTGGAGGAGGAAAGTGTAGTTAAACTGGAGGATAAATCAGCTGGTGGTACTTCTAAGAGCGAGAGCTATGTTTCATCTCATCCTTCAAATAAAGCTTGTTCTACAGACTTTGTTGATGATGGTGATAATTCTAATAAAGCATTGGGCCCTGTGAATTCACATGGGACTAAATCTAGTCGAAGAAAGGTGAAAGTGAAGGTAAGTAGGTTGATGCACATTACGACTACAGTTACAAGCGAACTTAGCTAAAGTTGAAATCCGAGTTTATATGATCAACATGCCAAATATTTGCTCGTCCTGGTTGGGGTTTCAGGTAGACTGGACGCCTGAACTTCACAAGAAATTTGTGCAAGCTGTAGAGCAACTTGGCGTGGATCAAGCCATTCCGTCTCGTATTCTGGAGCTGATGAACGTGGAAGGGTTGACAAGACATAATGTAGCTAGTCATCTCCAGGTTAGCCAAATCTTGATTATAGTTTAAACTTCTTGGCAGTAAATATAACCATCTTTCCTATGCTCATTTCTGATATAATGCTTGAGCACTGGTAATGTCCAAGATATTGATACCGGTCATAACCTAGTCAGTGACATAAGCTCCCAGCATAAGAAAGACTTATCCTTGAAATCTTGGTACTTGAAGACTTGGAGTGAAACCATAATTTTGAATCCCATGAAGTAAATTTCCTTGAATATAAATTCTGAACCATATTACACTATGATCAGAGTTTTTACATATTATGATATTTGTTTATGTAAAAGTTGTTTAACTGAACCCGTACTTTTCAATGTGTAAATAATAATACTCAAGCAGAAGTACCGGATTCAACGAAGACATATTTTACCCAAGGAAAACGTGCGGCGGTGGCCTAATCCCAATTCAATGTCAAGGAATTATTATCCTCATAAACCTGTCATGGCTTACCCTCCATATCATCATTCTAATCATGCTCTCCCCAGCAGCCAGACCTTTCCAGGTTGGGTACCTCCCGGGAGCTACCCACCCTATATGTGGGGACCACCGCATTTTCCTACATGGCAATCTACAGAAAGTTGGCAATATAACTATCCAGTGGTAAAAATTATCTTCTCAGTAGTTGTAATTCTGCTTGTTATTTTTCCAGCTCAAAATGGTCTAATTTTACTAGCTTACGACATTTCAGATGCATGCTGACGCATGGGGTTGCCCAATGTTGCCACCACCTGTTGGACCATGCCCATCTTTTCCTCAAGTGAGTAGATGATGATTTGATTATTTTTGGAATGTTGTATGCTTCTATTAATGTAATATATCTTAAGAATGAAATATGCATGTACAAGTCAATACTGTATGGGTATTGCAAAATGCTTCCCTGTTTTATAATTTCATAGCAGTGCTATGTTGCAGATAACCTCACAATGCTGGATAAAGCATTTAAATTTATCCGGTACTGCAAATTCACTGTTCAAATGTTTTTATGAAGTACTCCTATGTGCTACTATTTATCTTCTCTTGAACTCTAAAATTTTACTCTGTTGTGGTAAGGTTTCTCCGATACCCATTCTTGACCGGAAATGTGGCATTAGGGAGAATCGTGATCGACTCTTTAGGTTCAAGCAGTATGCTAATATATTTGAAGAATACACATACTCGTACTCTCCTTTCCATTTGTTTGCAAAAAAAATAGTCTTATTTTCTCCCTTGAGCTACAATTTTAGTCACATGAGATTATTATTTTCAGACGTAAATTGATTTCAAATGTTTGTAATAAACATATTGACAAGGCAGTATATTTGCATGCAGGCAGAAGAGGTTCTTGACAAAGTTGTAAAGGATGCGATAAGCAAGCCATGGCTACCCCTTCCATTAGGCCTTAAACCGCCTTCCACTGAGAGTGTGCTCACCGAGCTCACGAAACAAGGCATCTCCACCATCCCTCCTTGCGTCAGCGACACTCAACCACGCTGACTACCTCACGGCCGATCAGTCCCTATCACGAGGCAAGAAGCCACCAGCTTCAGGGCAGTACTCCTACACTGACATCATGATGAGGCTGGTGGTGATGTCAAGTGAGAGCAGCTCAATACCAAAAAACATAACAGCTTAGGAAAAACAACACCACTCTGATGATCCAATGCAGTGCCACTCCATAAAGTTTTCAACTGAGGCATCAATAGACCCTTGCTGTCCTGAAAGCAAAATGTGGTTGTAGATAGATCCCCAACTCAGACATGTTACAAAGTGGACTCCTTTTTTTTTTTTTTTTTTTTTTTCTCCTCTTCATGTTTGAAGGAAGAGCTACCGATGGGCCCACATTGTTGAGTGTTATGTAGTGGGCCAGGCCAACTGATTTTGTTTTGCAATAATGGAGTTAGGTAGATCAGGATAATGGCACGGGTCCGTCTACATATATAGTATGGCAAAATAACAAGTTCGTATCTGTACCTTGGTTTTTTTTTTTTTATAATTCCGTTTGGTCACTGAATAAATTTGTTCTTCTTAATAGTCATTCTGCTTTTCTTATAATCAGATCATGAAGCTAATATCAATAAATATCATATATATCACTAATATTATTAAGGGATAATATCATAAATGGTCCTTGAACTTTGGTCATTTTTATAAATAGTCCATGAGCTTAAAAATGTTTTATGGATGATCAAAGTTTGAAAAAACGTCTCATGGTTGGTCCTTTCGTTAGTCAATCGTTAATTTTAACTGTTAACTCGTGCAAATGATGCAAATACCCTTCTTTCCCTTTCCTCCTCTCCATTTTGACCGGAAAAATGGCCGGCAAAATCAAAAAAACTCAATTTTGCCGAAAAAATTTAAAAAAACCCAGATTTGCTTACCAGATCACCATCATCCATCAACCACCACCACCATCACTATCAAACCACCACCTACACCCATCAGCCACCAACACCACCACCAGTCAAACAAACACCAGATAATAAAAACCAACAACAAGAACCACCATCATCCATCAACCACCACCACCATCACTATCAAACCATCACCTACACCCATCAACCACCAACACCACCACCAGTCAAATACCAGAAAATGAAAACCAACAAACCCAGATCGATTCACAGAACAAGAACATCGGCCATTGCTTACCAGATCTCCGGCGAGAAGAGAAAGACATCGGCGAGGAGAGAGAGAGAGAGAGAGGGAGGAACACATCGATTCACAGCAACAAACCCAGATCGATTCACAGATAAAGAACGAGATCGATATCTTGGGATCGAGATCGA
>JAOWAN010000043.1:3385296-3396128 GCA_028566635.1 Lobelia cardinalis
CCGAATCCAAATAGACTACAGTAAACAGCATACAGTAAAATTCAACCTGATTGACCAAAAACAATAATAATAATAATTTGAATAATCGCATTTGGCCAAACAGTCAGTGACGTGATTCATTTAATCATTTTTTTAATAATCTTCTCGACAACTAGAAGACAACCAAACGGAGTGTGTAAATGGAAAGGACGGCGGAGAGAGAGAAAGCTTACGACGCTGGTGGTGGGAAGGAAGGTTCGAGAACGAGAGTCGTTGTGAAGGAAGCTTCTGTGGCCGAAGGAGCAGCGAGAAGTAGTAGTAACAGCAGCAGCAGAAGAAGAAGAAGAAGAGGTGGTTGAGCACGACGAAGATGACGGCGGCGACGGCATCACCAGCGACGCGGCAGCCATTGATTTTACGAACGGAATATTGCCGATTCAGGTAGGGCTTCCCAATACGGAACGAGCTTTGCTTTTTCTGCTTTTTTGTGTATGGCGCGCCTGAGTTTGCCCCCGTCTCTCTGTATCTAAATGGATTCCAATTCGTAGGCGAAGATGGCGTCTCCTAAACGACGCCGTTTGTCCTTTGATATCTACTTTTGTGGGTTTAGTCAACAAAGCCAGGTGGGTACATTATACAAATGCAATGAACTATTGGAGCCAAATTTGGATTGTGTTTACTGCTCCCTCTTTTTTTCTTTAAATTATATTTTCCTTTTTCCAAAAATAAATATTCAAGATATATTATATATTCTTAAATTAATTTTTAATCTTCATACAGAGGCTAAAAAAATATTAATTTATAAATGAGACAAAAGGGAGTAATTACAATTTGGCTGGTTAAAATTATTTCTATATTTGGATGGTTGATATAATAATACAAGGGATAAGAATTGCTTTATGATATGGTATTTAATTAGGGAAATCTCTTTCATGCATCCAAAATATTGAATGTTAAAATTTAAAAAAAAAAAAAAAAAAGCATATTAAGAAGGAACAGGAATTTTAATGAGGGAGGATTGAATCTATTTCCAGTTTTTACTTCTATTGTTTATTTTTGTTTATATTATAATGAGTCCAACGTAATGGATCAATACACCCTTAATTTATAAAAATTACTTTTATATTTTTAAATGTCATTGATATATAAATAAGAACTTATGAAATGGTGAATCGAGAAAAATTGCATTCTTAATTCATAAATATTATTTTTATATTCTCAAATATTATTTATATAAGAGATAAGAAATTATATTTGGGAAGTAATATTTAAGATACTTGAATATTTTTACTATTTAAGATAATAATTAAACTCATCATGAGTTCAAAATTTTAGACTCCTGTAAGAACTTTCCTTGCATCCTTTCTCTTTAATCTCTTTCTTCTTATTTTTCATACTTTTACTTTTATCATTATTAAAATTTAAATAATTTAATATATTCTAAAAAAATGACATATTCAACACCTACATACAGAGCCTATTTTATTTTTTTTGAAACTAAAAGCATCGCATAATCTATGCTTATTCTATTAAATCTGAAGTGATTAATCACGAAAAAAAATAGGTATGCTGATACACCATGAATTATATCCGAACCAAAAACTAGAAGCCCTAACATACCATGAATTATATCCGAACCAAAAACTAGAAGCCCTAACAATGCAAGGAGCTAACTTGTTTGCTGAACACTTGGCAAAAAAAAATAATAAAAATAAAGGATTCAGGACCTCGTTTAAGAGATTTACACCGTCTTCAATAACATTCACAAAAGGGTATACATCACGTGTCCTTGATGCTACACCGTTCACCAAACTTTGTGAGTCAAGTTCTACGTCCACCTTTCGAGCCTTTAAAGATTTCAGCCAACTTAGCACAAAGCCTCCGCCAATTTTGCTTCAAAATGTCCCGGCATTGTGCCCCCCGTACACAAAGAGAGAATATCACCACCCTTGTCATCATGCACAACTCCACCTACACCCATCTTAGCGGCGGCATCGACATTGCATTGAACTCTGCCTGACGTCGATTTTAACCACTTCTCAACTACCTGAACCGTTGTTTTGAGGGGGAGACACCTTTAGTGCTTATGTCCATTGTGATGGATAAAAAAGCCCGTTTCATGAGGAGTTCCGCCGCCGTCGACAACCCTTTTCCATTCCACACTCTATTGTTTCTGTTTGTCCATATCAACCAAATGATCATGGCAATAAAATTCTAAAATCTCAGCATTATTTAAACAAAAAAACTTCTTCCAACCACCTCGCAAACGTGTTACATTGATTACCAAGACAAATAGCTAGCTAGCTAGCTTCGCCCAAGTTAACATTCGATCGGGACATCCTAAATAGTTATCATGTTTTGATTTTTCTATTAACTTTACTAATATTGACAAAATTAATTTTATATGAGAATTAATTTGCTACTACAAAATGAAATAGTATTATTGATAGTTACTTCATATTTGTATAAAAATTGAAACTTTAAAATCTAAAACACACTATAATTATACTATATAATTATTTTACTATAAATAAGATTGATTTTTAAAAATCACTCAAGATACTCATTTAGGAAAGCAATGAATATTAAAAGTAAGGCATTTTGAGTATTCTTTTTATACCTTAAGCCATCAATTAGATCAATGATACTTTAATTTTTTTCTACACTTCAATGATCAATTATGATAAAAGTCAAAACGTACTATAAGAAAATTAAAATATGCACCAACTTAAAAAGAAGATTAACACAAGGAAAATTTTTTAACTTTTTTATTTACTCATTATGCATGAGTATCTACTCAACTGAATTGTAAAAAGCTTTTATTATTGGGCTATGCAAACGAATAACACAGCATAAGAGCGTGTTTGGATAGACAATTGTACTCTAAATGTTTAGGGGAAGAAGATACTCAGCTATACTTAAAACCCATCTCATTTTCCAGTTGAAAATGATAAAACAAATGAATGGCAAGACAGTATGTGTACTAATCATTTTTTGTCTGCGCTGAATATTGGGAAGAGGAAAATAGTTCCAAGCTTCATGAGCCAAATGGGTGTTCTGACACGACTCGTGTTGCTGTATAAACCTGCGTGTATTAACGTTGTGGTTGAAACTAAACAGAGTTGCAGAGATTCTACAATTTCTGTATTGAGTTTAGATATAAAGATTGCCACAAACCGAGGTTTCAGCGTTCAGGACTTCAGTAAAAATTGCTCATAATTTTCAGCTAGCCTGCTCCCCCTGGTTGGTGTACTTGTTCTGGATCCTGGTCAAAAATTAACATACAATAACAGGAAATGTTCAGAAACAGATACGGATTAGCCAGGTCATTCATGAGAAGGAAGCAACCAAGATCATCACCGGCTTACTTCATGCATGATTCAAAGTTTTCTCTTGCAGATACAACTCAAAATGCTTATTTAAGTAACACGTGTGCACAAACAGTGTTTTTCCATACCCCACTTGAAAGTTGAGCTTTTGATAGAGAGTTAAGTTGGCAAGTCTCGATATTCGTGAGCAACTGAGTCACGGTTTTAAGATGAGGAACACTGCAATCAATGAATCTCGAATAAGCAAACATCAAAGAACCAGATCTAGCCACAAAACAATACATTGTCTAATTTCATGTTTTAGTTGTCTTTAATTAGTTTCCAATTAGGAACTCAAATCCTTTTGGAACTAGGAATTAGAATAAGCTTATATAAAGGTTGTAATAGCTTCAATTTTGAGGGATGGAGAGAGATTAATGAATAAAGAAATTCCAGCAGCAATTAAGCTTTGCTTTCTCTATTGCAGCCAAATCACTGTTCTTGGCTACTGTTCACAGTGCCTAGACTGCCCTTACAACCCTTTGTCCTGCAACCCTAACCACCCCTAAACCCTAATCCTTCTATTCTACCATTTAAAACCCTAAACACAGCTTTCTAAAGTCCTTACTTCCTCTGCAATTCTAAATCAATTTGGCCCAAGCATTGTAGGTTTAGCGTAACCATGCTTGTCCTGCATCACCAGCAGTTGCTAGAACTTACATGGACATCAAAGTATCTAACAATCTCCTGTCAGCTTAACTGATGTACATAAAGTTGCTATGGTTAGTGGACACAGACACGAGTTTCAAGGGTCAACCTAGAAATAAAGTGTCAGATGCAACTTCCTTCAAAATCCAAGACACTTGGATAACGTAATGTAGACATACATAATATCATAGACAACTAGAAAGTAGACGAGTATCAGTACTTCTAGAAGCGTAGGGCTCGATTGGATATGTTGTACTTTTAGTAGTTTGTGGTTTATATTTGTGGTTTTGGTAATGATTGTTTTAGAGAGAGAGAGAGAGAGAGAGAGAGAGAGAGACAAGGAGACCATAAAATCTAAACCCCAAAACAACATTACCCGATCGTAGCCTTGTTAACAATATCCATACTCTAGTTTGTAGAGATACCTTGTTTTCAAATAGTTGAACAAACCTATGAGGAACATAGGTACATAAGTTGGCTTTACATGAAACAAAATCATGCTGTCCTAGAAACCCTATCTTCATATGCATGCACATGTTGACACATGTGTTCTAGGACATGAATGTTGGACACGACTCATTTATGTAATTTGAAGTGTCGCTCTAATTATGAAGTTGATATTTCTTATGGTTGGATGTAGTTCAATAGTTACTTTCTAATACTATATCGTGAACATTCTAGTTAAAAAATTTCTCATTCTATATTATACTGGATAATAAGAGGAGTAGGGGATGAAGTTGCTGACATCCAGTTTTTGAACAATACATGCACTTCCCTCTCCTTTATATCAAGTGTCTCCATGAATTCTCCACGAAAAATTCTCAAGTCCAAACAATAGAAGTAAACCAATAAAAATCTAGTTTGAATGTAATATTCATCATATAAGAGGATGGAAAATAACCTTTGTAATCCACTTTCCATGTGTGCATCCAACGAAGCAACTACCTTAGGCAACTGCTCCAAAACCTACCCCAAGTAAGAGCTTCGATATAAGGCTCAGATAGAATTGTAGCCCCAGAGGCATCTCACCATGAAATTCATAATTGTTTAAAGGATATAAAAACCTGTTCGGTGTTCTTTATTGTAGAAGTTTTGGCCAAAAGGTTCTTAGGAAGCTTAATAAGGTGCGCCTGTAGATAAGATAGAAAACATAAACTTTTGAGCAAGCACAATAGGAAGCAAGAAATTAAAGGATTGTAGAAGCAAATGTTTTAAGCTATGACTTGTGGGAAAAGGAAAACTAGATAAAACAGCCAAGTCAACACGGGTGGTAGGCATTCATGTATCACATATGTCAACACACAGAATTAGTGTTCCCTTTGAATCATTGAAACCTGGGTATTTATTGAATTTGCTCAAACCTTTGATGATTTATACTCCATCCATTCTCAAATAAAGCTTCAAGCCTTCAACCTTTTCTTTAATTAAATGTGGGTAACCATGAGTGGTGGCATACTTTGTCTTAAATTATTAATCACATACTCTAAAGCACTAGCTGATTTCTATGCATAAAATAGTTTTAGTTTTTACACCTACCATAAAAATCCATACAGAAAGTTGATTATAGTACGATTCTTGCGCTTAATCTTTAATCACATGAACTCCATACAGAAAGTTGATTATAGTACGATTCTTGCGCTTAATCTTTAATCACATGACCTCTTCTCCAAAAATCGAAAAGAGTGGAATTTTTTTTTCTTTTCTAAAGGACATGTAATGACCAAATACTCCCTCTGTGCATAGGAAGACATATTCTTTGACTAGTTGAGAAAATTATAAAATGGTTAACAAACCCTTCCTTCTTAAACAACACTCAAGAATCTGATGGCCCGTGTAATTTATGTCTTTGGCAAAGTTTATCTGGTAACCCATGTCATATTTGTATGTGGTAAACCCATATGGGAAACTCAAATGAGATATGTACCTCCCTTCACTTTGATTAAAGAGTTCACCTTAAATATTCAAAAGTCAGCATAAGACTACACAACTAATCAGACTTTTACATGGTCATACCTTTATGTTTTAGATAATTTTCATTCACTGAAAACTCCATGGAATTTTTTTTAATTATATTTAAATACCAACATAACATACCTTATATGTATGGTCAGACGAACTTTGATCACAGTTGTTCTAAAATAAAATAAAATCTCAATCCTTTGCATGGAGCAGAAGCAATGATCTGAGTTTCAATTAAAGAACTCTCCATAGAGGAAATCTGAATACGGCTAGTTATCCCGAAAACAAAAAATACGCAACATCGGGAGATACCCAACAGAGACATAAACTGTGAGTCAGAATTGGGACATTTACCTTGGTATGAACAATTTAATTGGAAATTATAAGTAGAACACCAGCAATGAATTATAAACAAAGTGTGGGTGATCTTTTATCTGAAATTTTCATCAAAACCCAAGCAAGATCCAAGTGATTTGATATTATGGATGAGACTCCTCTACATATACTTTTTCCCCTGAGTTTATCACAATGAGTGCACCCTTGGATGATCAATGCACGTTCATTTGCTCAAATGACAGGCCTTCAATGGTGCATTGGTGGAAATTGAGAGAAAACGTAACAGAAAAGAGTCAGATCCATTGTGGGGGCAATGGACTAACCAGACACATACACCTAAGAGTAATACTAGACTTACAATAACAAGTATCCCAAAAAAGCTACTACCTCGGTCCCTAAATGAGTCTCCTGTTTCATTTTTGAAAAGTTAACCCAATTAATTCTTAAAGTAATTGTTTAGCATATATTTTTTGAGTTTTGGATTCTAAAAGTTCAATCTTTGTAAGACTATTAAGTAAATTATCAATAGCGTTTCTATAACTAAGCAACAAGTAAATTCTCATAAAAATTTAATCGAAGTGTAATTAAATTAGATAACTAAAAAAAATCTCGTACTATTATTCGAAATGCAAAATCTCCCTCATCATATTTTGGGAGGCAAAGGAAACCTTGTACCAATATCTTTCAAGCAAATCAAACCTTCCATCAATTTAGCATTAGAGTTCATTCACCAACGCTAATAAAATGAATTCTAAAGCTTCCAATATGGTCCTAGTCAGGTTTTCCTCCCCTCCCCCAAAAAAATTAATCTGAAGTACCCATTCTATCCTTCCACCTTCCACATTAAAGTGCATTGGGTAAGGTGGAAGCACTGGCGGATGTACCCCTATGGTTTTAATTTACAAAAATAAAATTTTAGTTGTGCTAGTTGATAAATAAATTTTAAAATAGCATACTTGACCCTATTCAATGAAGAAAAAGGTTAGATGAGATTACCCATTTTCAGAATATACTATTTTCTTCCAAAATAAATATATACTATTTCATGTTTAGATCTTCCAAATTAAATGTTCATTCAAAAATTATCTTTTTGGAACAAAAACAATAATTTGTGTCCATAAATTTTTCTTTGACTCATTTTTGGGTAATTTGTAATCACATATTCTTAAATTTAGTAGAGGCAAATATGTCTTCTAGAAATATATGTCAATTAATACGGAATATGTATTTTGGAACATACTGAATATTTCTAGAATTAAAAAGGAAAGTAGTCATTGAAACTAAAGTGTACTAGACTCATTTCTAATGAAGATAGTTTGTACAGTCTTAATGCGATTCACATGAGATATCGGAAAATAAAGAAATTATATTAAAACATTTAATTTAATTTTTAAAATTTGGCTCTTTAAATAAACTACATGAAAATAAATGGTCTATTCTTGGTTTGAAGCGGAGGAAACATTTATTTTGTTATAGCTTTGTAAACTTAATAGCAAGAAATTTTGACCCCTTTTATTAAAATTATGGGGTTTGCTATTGAGTGCATAGTTGTTAAGCAGAAGGCGAGAGGTACTTTTTCAAGGTGAAAGGCGAGGCGAGAGGCGGTCAACCATAAGGTGAGCTAGGTGACAATAATGGGGAAATTTTAAGAATATCTATTCACATATAATAATATATATATATATATATATATATATATACACTATAACAAATCTCAAAAAACATGATAAAATTGATAATAAAGCTTGAAATTAACCTCACCTATAGTATCAATAACACAACTTTCAACATCCAACTTTATAATTCCAACGCAAAGAAAGATTAGTTAAAACTTTGAATGAGAAAATGAATAATCATACAACAACGTGAAACTGCAGTTATAAACAATACCAATCTTAGCTTGAAACTAATTGTGTTTGAAAATAAACTTCTAAATTACGCTTCAAAGGCGAAGGGGACCAAGACCACCAATGACGAAAAGACTTGGAATGGCCTACTATTCCGGTGAGTAACTAGATCTGTCTAGATTCAGTCCAAATTTGTCTTGCATTTGACCTAGATTTGGCTCAAATTTGGGGTTCTATGGCGAGTTAGTACAAAGATGACCGACAGTCGTGCATCACCCCATGTGCCTGAGGCGTCCAAGGCTAGCATCAGCCCGCCAGGAATCTTTGAGGCGAGAGACTCATCTGAAGCAGAAAAAGGCCAGGCGGGCAAGCGCCTTTCACAACTATGACAGGTTGGGATGGTAGAATGAGTATTTCAAATTAAATATTTTGGGGGAATGGAGGAAACCTGCCCAGGACCATAGTGAAATCTTTGGAATATATTTTATTAGCTTTGGATTGACGAAATGTTTGAATTGCTTTGTAAACACTAGTCTAAGGTTTTTTCCACCTCACGAACATGACGAGGGCAATTTTGCATTTCGAAAAAACAGTAGGAGGTTTTTCTTGCAATTGTCTCTAATTAAATTGACCATAAAAGTCAAACCATGGCATTCATTCTCCCCGGAGGGGAGAGGGAGTACAACTTTCAAATCAATCAAAGCCACTCATGCACAGAGCACGCCACATGTTACCTACTTAAAACCAAGTGCTGATTGAAACATCGGATGAGATATTTTTACAGGATACGACCAATGGAATGTTAAGCAACACTGCTCTCAAAATAGGCAAACAAACAGCAATACAAATGATAATATTACAAATCATAAGATTTCACAAGCATGGGTGTGTGAGAGTGATTATATATATATATATATAGAGAGAGAGAGAGAGAGAAGAGACCTGGGAAGGGGAGGATTGGAGCATGAGGTGGATGAGATTAGAGGTTGAAACAACCGCCTGAGAGATTTGATCGTTAACCATTGCTCTTGCTGACCCATCTCTCGTGATTCTACTTCCCCCGCTTGTTCTTCCTCCTAATCGTTCTCTCCTTACACTTCCCGTCCGCGATGCTGATCCTGTTCCTGTTGCTGTTGCTGTTGCTGTTGAAGACTCCCCCGTCGCCATTTCCTCCCTTTCCCCTTTGCTCTTTTAACAGCCTTGACAGATTTATTATTTATTTAAAGATTTTTAACAAAAGCCCCCCCTCAATATTCAGAACTGTGGCAGCTAATTTACATTTTCACCCCCTATGATTGGGCCCAATTTCGATACTTCTTTCCTAGAAGCACTTCTTTCCGGAGAGCACCTAAGACAAAATATTCATTTTATGATGTTATTTGTTCATTTTTTAAAATTAAATGTTCATTTTTATCATTGTTACCGAAAATTAATAATAACAGTAAGAAAAGTAAAATAAATATTTTGTTATAAAAAATAAACAAACAACGTATTAAAATGAATATTATGTCTCGGATGCTCCGTGCTAGGAGCACCTAGGCGCTCCATATAATTTCTAGTGCCCTCCCGGTCCAAATCCATCCTTCTTAACCTGATCATTTTAAATCTTAATTCATCTAAATAAATTCTTTCATTCATTTTTTATAATTTTCATAATATTATGGCTTAGCTATATTAATTACTATAAAAACATAAAAATAGTATATATTAACATATGTAAAATGATGAAAATTAAGTCATTAATCGTAAAGAGAATATAATAATATAAATTCTAATAAAAATATTAAATTCTAATAAACAATAACATATATTTGAATTTCTTATGTTTTCATTTAAATCAACTATAAGAATTAACTAATCCAAAATCAAGAAACACTAGTCCCCCCCCTCCCTTCATTTTTATTTTTATTTTTTATTTTTTTATTTATATATTTTCTTTCAAATACAATTAATTTTTACCTGAGTGTTATACAAAGTTTGATCTTTTTTATTACTAATTACTCTGGCCGTTTTTCTTTTGGATGTTACGAAAGCGAGATAAAATTCTCGCATAAGAGGAAGAATGTAGACACTTAAAAAGAAACAAAAAAGAGTACAAACTTTTTTTTCTTTTAATAATTTATATTCGTTATATATGTAATAAGAAATATTTTCTTCACTTCGATTTAAGTGCTCCTAAATCCATTTGAACCCTCCTCATTTAAATGTGTCCAAAAGCTTTATTTACATTAATTATTAGGTATATGAATAGTTAATACTTAAATTAGAGGGGGGGTATAAATAATGTAACTTATAATTTTCATAGTGATAATTTAAATATATTAGTTTTTAATATTTGGTTTTATTTTATATTAAAATTTGTGATTTTGTTTGAAATATATTTTTTAATTTATTATTAATATTCAATATTTTATTCTATTTATATTAATCAATATAATTAAATCATAATTTTATCTATATTACAAAGAGAAATAAAAAAAATTATTTTTGCCTTGATTAAAATTTAAAATGATCATGTAACCTTTTTTATATTAATTTTTTTTTGAACAAATCGTTTGGTAGAGGGTATGGGATTATAGGGTATAAGTAGTATTATTAATTTAGTGAGGCCACAATTCATAATAGTATTAATTAATAATAATATGATGTTTGATAGCATTGTTATTAAAATATTATTAACATAATTTAATCATGT
>JAOWAN010000043.1:3396228-3407547 GCA_028566635.1 Lobelia cardinalis
ATAAAAAATATGTATATAATTACATTACACATAAAATATAACATTTTTTAAAATCTCTCTCTTCTCAACACACACTCCACTTTTCCCATTCTCAATACACACACACCCTCACAAATAAAACACTCCTTTCCCAATACACACTATCATCATTTGAAATTACTATTCATTTGGAATTACTATTCATTTGTTGTGGGTCCTACTGATCTATATTATAAGATATATATATATATATATATGGGATTAGCTAATATTCCCACTAGTTGTAGGAGGTTAGCAATGTCCTCATTTTTATTTTTCCAAAATGCCCTCACTTTTTAATTTTTAATATTTATTTGGAGGGGTAAAAATGTCAAAATTGTGTATAAAAATGTGCTTGATAATTAATTAGTATCTCAATCATTGCCCTAATCAATGTTCCAATCATTCCATATGTACTTTTCACATACATTAAATACAAGCGCATTTTTTTATACACGGTTTTGACATTTTTACCCCTCTAAAATAAATATTAAAAATTAAAAAGTGAGGTCATTTTGAAAAAGTAAAAATGGGGACATTGCTAACTTCCTACAACTAGTGGAGATATTAGTTAAACCCTAAGTATTATAATTTATTGATTTTAAAGAAAAAGATAAAGGACAAAGAAGGAGAAAAAGAGAGATAGAAAGTAATTATTTACCTAATATTATGCTTGCTATATTTGATAAATCAAATTTAAAATTTGATAAGTTTGTTATAATTTGACAAGTCCATTGAAGTTGTAAGAATGAATATTGTTTGCTAAAATATAGCATTTAGCAAGCCAATACTCCTTGATTGGAGATGCGTACTAACACCTTTGTTTCACCGAAATTTTTATCATCCTTAAAAAATAGTTAACTTCATAAATTGTCCATGTATTTTGGATGATTTTATAAATAGTCATTGAGCTTAAAAAAATATTATGGTTGATACAAATTTACAAAATAGACTTATAAATAATCTATGCCGTCAAATTAACGTTAAATTGACTCTTATATGAGGACAATATAGAAAATTTACTTGTAAAACTAGTGGTAAAAAAGAAATTCTCCACTAATATATTTCTTCACTATATACATCCACCATTTACAATTCACCACCAACAACCACCACCACCGTTGATCAAACCACCATCACCCTAGGTCAAAGCATCCACTGCCCATGTCCGGTCAAACCTCAACATCAAAGATGAACAATTTCTTCATAATGAAAAATAAATTAAAATTACCACACATGATCCAGAACCTTCACAAATATCGTTCTCCCCAAATATCATCTTTCTCTCTCTGCTTACTGTTACACAATTTCATTTGAAAGCCTCAGCCCATTTCAGTGTGGGAACCTAAAAAATGAGCCAAGGCGAGAGAATAATAAAATACAGAGAACCCTGCCCAGATCGCATCCTAGACGACATAGGCAGCACTTTCGATACGGGAGACGTCGGCGGCAGCTTTGCCATTTGGGGCGGTCTATTCTCTACCTTCGATTGCACCACGGTCTACGTCCGCCAGAAGGAGGATTTGTGGAACTCGATAATGGGTAGAGCTTTCACCGGAGGGTTTCTACAGATGCGGCAAGGGTTGGGGCCGGTTGGGAGATCTTTGCTTTTCGGTGGGATTTTATTGGCTATGATTTAAGGATCCGAGATCGTGCTCAATAAGTTTATGAGCGCTCAGCAGAACATGCACGTTATGATCGAGGATGCCGTTAAAGTCTGGGGTTCCATTTCAAAATTAATTGACAATGAGAGAAGTAGCCCAAAATCTTTATTAAGTGTTTATGCGGCTAATTTATTCCTAATGTGAGATATTATCTCAATAGATGCTCCCGGTGCAGGTCTGCCCAGTGGACTTTAGATGTCGGGTTCAGAACCTCAACTCGAGAGTTATTCAGAGTCATCTTGTTTTGGGGGTTTGTTTAGAAAGAAGAAACTAAGCCTAGTGTGTGTCAAGGCACAGGTTATGATCGAAGGTTTTCTTCTTTTGGCCGGACATGGAGGTTAGAGGTGTTAATCCGGCATTGGAAGAAGGGGGATTAGGGTAATTTTGTCAATTGATGTAGTTAATAATCAAAATTAACGATTGACTAACGAAGAAACTATTTATGAGCTAAATTTATAAACTTGAACCAATTAATATTTTTTTTAAGCTCAGAATTCATTCATGAAATCAATCAAAGTAGATAAACCATTTATGAAGTTAACCCTTAAAAAAAAAATCCAACTAAATAAACAATTTATCAGCAGTGATGTGCACTTTTGATCATGCATCAACTTATTCACATTTTAAGCTCATAAATATTATGAGTTTGGAATTTTACAGTTTTAAGTGAAGTCGTTCCCACTTTTGAAACTATTAAATATTTTTAATATTGATAGTATACTTATTATTCTGATGAACGCACGGTTTAACAATTTTCTTTTTTTGTCATCATATTGATCTCACATGATACATGACAGAGATTACTTGAATATTATTACAACGCACAACTATAGAAACAAAATCATATATCAAGTCAATAAACACCAAATTTCCTTTCCCTCCTCAAAAATAAATTAATTATTCGAAAACAAGAAAATTTTCTTATTGGTTGATGTAACTTGAATTCTTTGAGAAAAATTGTTTCTAGTTTTTAATGAGAGCATAAATAATAAACAAACAAAAAATCTCTTTTATAATTACTGATTTTACTATACCTTATGAAACACCATTAGATAAAATAGGCTTTTTTCTAAATAGCATCATCATCAATATAGTATTATTATTCTCTAATTCATCCGATGATGTATTGAAAATATTAACTTAAAAAAGTGTATATCTTCGAAAGTTTCTTTGATCAAGCAAAATTGAATTAAAACCTTCCGCACTAGTTCATTCTTCTTTGGTTAGTCAATAATTTATTAATGTCATTTTATCATCTTGTTTAGGATAAAACTTCCCTGTCGACATCTTGTTGCTTTGCATCTGACATTCGTTAGGCTTCCCTCTTCGGGAGCCTGCGTCTCGGACCCGAGGAGCTGGAATAGGTCAGAGCAACCAGATTCCTTTACCTATTTGGTGGGGGCGTGGGACTATAAGGGAAGGGGATATGTCCCATTCATAAAGAGTTCCCTTCTAGCTGCATAGTGATGAGCCCTCATCTCAGGCATGGATCTTACCATGATTCAAGCGATAGGCGATAGTCCCCTTGGCGAAGTAACAAGCACAATTTAAAAAAGTATAGACTTTTCATATAATTTGGAGCAAAAGTTGTTAATGTTTATTAGTATTTTGAGCAACTTATAAAAAATAAGGACTAACGACAATTAAATAACTCAAGAGAATAAGGACTAAAATTGTAAAAAAGAAAGAAAGAAGGATTAAGCTTTAAAGTACAAAGAGTTTACTGTTTATACACCTGCTCATGGGCTGAGCCTAATTTATACTGTAGATTTGATACTTCCACCACCGAAAGTGGCGTAGCCAGAAATCAAACATATAAGGTAAAGAAAAATTTGCCTTAACAATATGAAAGAAAAGACAAAAAGAAGTTAAAGAGGCGACATATATTAGTATTTACAGACCAACTCCTTGACTATACTTATCCTAAAGACCAAGTTATATGAAATAACAGCTTTTTATAAAATAAAGGGGGGTTAAGTGACATTTTCTCAAAAGGGGGCCAAAATTACAAGATATTTGCATTTTAAAAAAACTTGAAGGGCTAAAATTAAAGTTTCTAAAAAGCCAAGGGGAGGAGTATCAATTGAAAGCATATTCGTGACATTTTAGGTGCAACTCTATGACATTTTATGTCTACCGGGATTGAGTACACTGTACACATATTCGTGATTAGAAAGGGTAATTTGTGATTCGATTAAATTCGTAGATTTATAAAATTTGTAAAATTAATTTATTTAAATGAAAAATAATTAATAAATTTAAATATATTTAGTAATTTAATATTAAATAAATTTAAATTTAATAATTATAACTCACTTAAATATATTAATTTTAAAAATTTTATATACCCACGAATTTAATCGGATCACAAATTACCCTCTCCTATTCATGACATCCTTCAACAATCTCACCCTTGAAGAGTTTCCAACGTTAAACCATTTCTATACTATATTTTATGAGTTTGGATCTTCTGCCATATTTAGTATTTCACTTTTTATTTTATTTTTTAAAAAAAATTATTTTAACTATTTAATATATGATTGTAAAATTCAAAATTTTAAAATATATGTTAATTTTTTAAAAACATAAAACATAAAATATCAAATAAGATAAAAAATTTCGATTCATATTTCATCTTAAAGTGGCTTTAATTGTTAGATAAGCCCAAAGGCTACTACTCCATTTTTTAATGCACATATTAAGCCTGGATTATCTTACTACGTACTACAATTAATTAATCACTCAAACCCTAATCAAAGTTCAAAAAGGAGGTTTATTATAACACGCGCTGAAATAACGCGAGTGGTACTAAGCGTCTTCCGGGTAACCAGTCGGCAACACAACTGGTCCAAATTTGTTTTCCACATGCCCACCAAGTAATCGAAACTCACTCTCCTCCTTGAGTCTTCCACCTTCCCCTCCCTCTTACACGTCAGCACCCTCTCTCTCTCTCTCTCTCTCTCTCACACACACACACACACACATATAGAGAACACGACACGCACAGAAACACACAGACATAACTACTGTCTACTGATGTCTCTGTTTTCTCTCTGAACTTCCGCCTCTCTCTCTCTCTGGATACACATACACACACAGAAATTAACACACAGAAAAACACAGAGAGTGATTGAGCTTTTGAAAAATCGCTCTGGTCTCCAATGGCGACAATCAATCTATCGACGCAAATGTCGATGTTATTGAAATCTGACACGGCTGCTTGTAGGCTGGCCTCCACCGATCGAATCTCCTCCGTCAAAAGCTTCTTCCTCCCGGAGTCAACTTCACGCGTTCGCAAGGAAGTCCTCACCGTTAAATGTATCCAAGGCGCCGCCGCCGCCGCGGACCCCTCCTCCTCGTCCAATGGACCTTTGATCTCTGTAACCTCTCTGTTTCCTCTTACTTGTAATTTTATGATGACACGGCGTGACAGGCCTACTGAATAATTTTTGCAGTTATTAGTTGGTGCTATATGTCTTGCATGCTAAAGCTTGATAAAAAATTTATGGTTTTACTTGAGTTTATGAACATAAAAAGGAAGTTGCAATTTATTTGTTGTTAAAGATTGAAACAAAATAATTACATTTTACAGCGCAACTGTTTCGTGCTACGCAATTGCATGCGTAATTTTTGTGTTTGGGATATTGGTAGCCGTTAATTGTTGATTGCATGTTACTTTGATTTGAGCTTTACAAAGAGAGCTCTGTTTGATATCTTTTGGTAAATTGAAGGTTAGCAGAGTTGGTGGTAGTTGCATGTTCAATTTGTTTGATTGGTGTAGAGGAATTTTGAATTTTCTATATTTGCTTGTAGGTTATTGGATGTGGAAATTGATTGGGATAGATGTTACTCTTCTTTTGGTTTAGCTTTCGCTCCATTGTTTTTTTTTTAGTTTAATGATGACTAATTTAGATAAATATTGAAGGAATTAAGAAATCATAATTGCTTTTCCACTAGTTTACGTGTCCCCAAATTCTAGTAATAAGATCTTCCAAAAGTTATGGTAGTTAGTTACAAGCCATTTGGGATGCGTTTTATTTGGTATCATACTGTGATATCGATAAAGTAGGTCCATCTTCTGCTTCCAGTCTCAATACTCTCTCTCTCTCTTTCTCTCTCCGAGGGTGCTACGTCATACGTGTACGACCTCCAAGCAGGTGAACTACTTAGAGTCTTAAGACTAGAGTCGCTTGACTCAAATATATATATATATATATATATATATATATATATATAATGTTTAACAAGATGTATTGTGTGGTCTGTGTTCTCAACTTGCGATAGACTTGGCTATCTCAGTCTTTCCCATGAACCTTGGACCAGTAAGGGAGAGTAGTCGAATGAAATGTTTCACAGGGCCGCTTAGTTGGCTCCACCACTGGAAAGCTGGAATCGAGAGTCTGCGAAGTGCCTCCTTGTGGTGTGCAGGTCATCTCAGGAGTCTCGAGATAACTATTCCAGAAGATTCTTGAAGATTATGTGGCTCTGGCTAGAGATCTGATTCGGTAAATGTAATATCAGGCACTGGATTTATGGGATATGGTGGATGCTTTTTGAAGGCCAATAAAATTGACTTCTGAATCATTTCCTCCATCACCTTTGTCACGGTTGAGCAACCTGATTCACAGGTTATCTAGGATGGTCTGTTCCTAACCTGTTTCCTTAACGGAAATTGGAACCTTAACTCGTGAGAGAAGAGATGGGCTAAACAAAAGCCTACTTCTCCTGAAGGACCTAAGCTACCCTCTTGTGTGCAATTGAAGGTTTAGATTCGTCTGAGCTTTTATGTGTAAAGCCTATTAGGATCTGAAGTCATCAACTTGATCCAATAATAATTCACGCAGGCGCTCATTGATTCTTAGGGTGGCATCTACGCAACCAGCCACCTTAACCTTTAAAATTAACTTTAAATAAATTGAATAGTTTCGCTAATTGACCATAAGCATTTCACCTAAGGCTGATCCTTTTGCTCGGTTAATTTTGAGTTGACGTAAAATGTGAATAGTTTTTCCAGATTCTCTAGCTTCCAATCCGCCACTGCCCTTCAGATATGAATGAGGCTTTGAAGTTCAGCATAGTAAGATTTTATTTTCCTTTTCCAATTGTGAGTGATCTTCGTATCACTTGGTGACTGCCACATCTATCATTGATCGTGGTATAGCCTTTCGATATATTATTTTTAGTTTTTTTAATTGGGCCAACTGGTTCCTCCGCCAAAAAACCAATTATGTTTTAGCAACGAGTTGTTCTTGGAGCTAAATCCTTTGCGGAACCAAGAGAAATGCGTCACAATGCGTCAAAGCATTATTTATTTTCCATTACGGATATTTTGTCTTTTGGATGATTCACTTAAGCTGGGTTTCTTAGGAAGGGATAATGATGTTGTACCTAAAGTCACTCCAAATCTTGATATTTAGCTGAAAAGTTGAAAAACGTCTTGTTTCTGAATTTGGTTAATCCACTTTGGTAAATATAGATCTTAGGGCTTCGCTAAAGGAAACGGAAGAGGGAGTCTCCATTTGGGTGAAAATAGAAACAAGGATTCAAAGCATATTTAGATGCAACTTCTGGAGACTTTTGTCCTAGTTGCATGATAGACTAAGTTGTTAATTTCCTTGCATGAACTAATTGAATTTTTTAAAATTATTTTTATAAGAGATGCACAAGTTGCTTTTATAACTCATTCGGATGCTCATCGGTATGACGTCTATGAGTACCATGTCTTACCACAATATAAAAGAATCCCTCCCAGGATATGTATCACTGAGGGACATTGTGTTTGCCTATGTATAGTACGATAGAATTAGCATTTTATGTGATGCCATACATACACAAACGGAGGTAAACACAAAATGTTGAAATTCTTTTCGTTATTAATGATAAGTAAGAATGTTAAGATCATCTGATGCCCTGTACACTTGTATGTCCCAAAATCGGTTGTATTAATTAAACTTAGTAGAGATGTGGGCTATTCTACAAAATTTGGTACTATGATAACTAATTATCTATTTATATTCTTATTTAATAATTACCTGTAGAGACAATTCATAGGTCGTTGAAGTGGATATTTATTGTCTTATTGTACAACGCCTTTGGATTATACATAACAAAAATGTGTTTCCTATAAGTGTGTATATATATATATATATATATATATTTTGTAATGATTTCATATTTGAACTTAAATTTTTTATTAGATCAAGATGAATCTGAGAAATAGTTAGTTTTGCTAATTTTTGTAATAATGATGCAACAAAATACTCATGAAATCATAATTTAGTTTTTTAAACAAGTTTTTTTTTTAATGTGGAATATCCAAAGATAGGAAATAGGCTCTCTGTGTGGAATCAAAGGATAAGTTAACCTATTCTACTGTACATTTGGACACGTATCATAGAAATGAAATAGGGATACATGACGCACACGTGCGCGCATATATGTATCCCAAAAACTATTTTTCCAGAATCCTGTTAGATCTTTGGGGCTTGTTTGTATTTCCGCTTAACATGCTCAGTGCACTGAAACCTTCTTTGATATACTTGTCATTTTCCTCTTAAATTGTGATCTATTCAAGTGATTTACTGAATAGATTTTTTTTTGGTACAATCAGTTTGACGTCATATATGGGTACCCCTTTAATTGAAGTTTTGAATTTGTAAAAAAAAAGAGAAATACTTTAAAAAGTTCCAGAAAACTTGGGTTATCCATTACATACATCTGAAAGATTACAGAGGAAACTTTGATTTGGACTCTCCATGACATTTTAAAATCATAATTCAGATACAGATTGAGCCTTTTTAATGTTGTTAATATCAGAATGAAATCGTCTTGTGTCTGCAAATATATACCAAAACCAATCTGTATGGAGTTTTGGACCGTGCTTCGAGTGTATATGATATTGGGGAACAAACATCATGTATTTGTGAAGGAAAAATCTTTGGCTGCTGTTGCAAAGATCTAATGTGAGAAATGAATCTTGACAAAATTTGACATCAAAACCATTTTTTACATATTGGTTTGTTTTGATTCAATGTGATAGTTTTTTATTCCCAGACGATAGATTAATTAGACTGATCTATTCTGTATTATTATAAGTGTCATTTTTGATTTGTTAAGAATGTCCGTCTTCTTGAAGCTGCATGTAAGATGAAAATGTCAACTACGTTTCAGGGGAACTTGAACTCTTCTTTTGAGCTTCAGTCTAGTGATCAAGTTCAGGGGCGGCCTCAGTTAAATTCAGATGCTCGAAGGAAAACAAAGATAGTTTGTACTATTGGTCCCTCCACAAGCTCACGTGAGATGATATGGAAACTGGCTGAGACGGGAATGAATGTGGCACGTCTGAACATGTCGCATGGGGATCATGCATCACATCAGAAAACCATTGACCTTGTCAAAGAGTATAATTCTCAATTCAAGGATAAGGTTATTGCAATAATGTTGGATACTAAGGTATAGTGGTGGTCATGGTCATTTTCTGAATCATTTTAAACTGATTTGAAATTCCATGCTCATATTTTATTTAATTTCTAGATGTATTATCTTATAGCCAACTGGTTTTTTCTTTTAGTATCATTTTCTAAGTTGTCACCATTGTCCTTAGACGTCCTACAAAAACTTAGTAGTTGGTGATAAGTATATGAGTGTTACGTGGTATAGACTGTATAGAGGCCAAAACAGAGTTCTCTAAGCCTATATAGTAAATGTTTTCATATGTTCTTGTTACGTTGTCTGCAGTACTTCCTCTAACAGTTTTAGTTTAATTTTCTCTGTGTCAAATGCACCAAGGTACATGTACTCATCCCTGTCAATAAGAAATTTGTATTTTTGTTGATGGGAAATTTTATCATCTGAACCTGATTCACAATGCAGCTGATCAAATTACTATGACCAACTAATATCATGCGGAAGAGGATAGCATACATACTAGTGATTTGGTAAAAGGACAAGCAGAGATCATAAACTTAGTATTTTGTACTCCTAGATCCGAAAGTAAACTTACTAATTAATGCTTGATTGATTTTTGCACTTAATATATACGCCTCAGCACCCAGAATTGGCTAAACCAGCTCCTGCTGACAATTTTTTTTACGTGGATTAATTTCAGATTTCTAAATGAAGCAACATGTTTTTTTTTTCCAATTCTTTGAAGTAAATGACTGTCCAATTATTCTTAACTTGTTAAGTAAAGGATCCTTTTTCGTCTTTTTGGAGAAGTTACTATATCTATATCCCGTCTTTAGTTATATGAAAGTTGATTTAACTGAATAAACTAGCTTCTACTGCTCTTGAATTAGCTCATGGCGGGACCTGAACTCTTGGGTAGCCAAAGTCTTATGTCATATTAACAAGGAATAAACTGAATTTTTTTGTGTTAAAAAAGATTTGTACTAAAATAATAATGTTTTTGTATAAAGAATATGGTGCTCTATAGTTTAGTCTACACTAAAAAGTGATGAACGTAGGTTCCAGCTGTCAACAGTAATGATGATAACATATAATAAATTATAGTAATATTTCATGCTTTTTATTTTTATTTTTTGGGGGTGGGTGAGTTGGATTTTTTTTTCCCAGGATCTACGTTATAACTTCTAAATGATACGGACTTCGAAGATTTTCTGAGAAGTTTGGGTTTGGAGGGGGGAAGTGTGAGGTGCAGGGTATGTCTCTTGATGTCCCTACTCTTGTCCTCGTCGTGGTATAGCTATAGCCTACGTGTAATTGTCCATTCAGTGTGTACATCTGCTATCACAACATTTAGTAATTACTGTTGTCAATATTGATTTCGGAATTATTGTTGTCGCCTGTCGGTACTCAGATACTTACCCCATAAAGCTTGGTGGTTTCATTATTTATCTTCATGTTTCATATAAAAATCACATTCCTAGCAGCAGTTACTGCATGCTCGCAGCCATCTGTCTAATTGACTGGCTAGGAGATTGTTACCTAGACCGAAAATTTTACATAAAAGTTCTGTAGTCAGTGAGTTCTACCTTTAGTTGTGCTTGCTTTCCTTTCCCATTTGTCTTAGAGTGCCTTGATGTCCTTAAAAACAATTTTCATGCCTGAATTAACTTAGAAGTTCAAACTAACAGAATCTTAAGTCCTCTTCTGAAGTCTATCATGTTCTTCCCTCAGAATGACTGTAGTTGTTGGAATAATATTCTTGCAGGGACCCGAAGTAAGAAGTGGAGATGTGCCTCAACCAATCCTCCTTAAAGAGGGTCAAGAGTTTAACTTCACTATTAAGAGAGGTGTTAGCACAGAAAACACTGTTAGTGTTAACTATGATGACTTCATAAATGATGTGGAGGCTGGGGATATGCTACTGGTTGATGGTAAGGATGCTTCTGAACGGCAGATGACTCGTTTATTTATAAGCTGATGTTAACATTTATTGTCTTGCCTCATGAAGTGATTACTCATGGTGGGAATATGTCCTTTATAACCATTTGACTGAGAATTGGAGGGTAGTTCCTATTGGCGAACGTCAGAATCCTGGTGTGCTTTATACTTATGAGGTTCTTAAGTTATTTTGTGGTCCTGATTGTTAACTTTCAGTTATTATTATTAATTTGGTTTGTCAACTGGATCATATTCTTGTTTCTGAAAGTTAGCGGTGCTGCATCATGATCTC
>JAOWAN010000043.1:3439743-3456356 GCA_028566635.1 Lobelia cardinalis
TTATATTAAAATATCTCTTTTGCCCTTGAATGTGAAAGGTTGATTGTAATTTATAATATTTAAATGTGATGTAAAAGATTTGAATGTGAGGAAATAATTAATTAAAGTGGAGAGAGAATGTGATGTGAAAAGTTTGAATTGATTTATGTAAGTGTATAGATATAGAGGTAGTAGATGGAAAGTGGGTAATATTTGAAATGTGATATTGAATTAAATGAGTTGTGATATTGTATTTATGATCAAATTTGACCATATTACCATATTACCATGTCTTGTGATACTCTACTTACGATCCGTCCATTTTCTTCCTATTATTCACCATTACTCTCTCTCTCTCTCTCTCTCTCTCTCTCTTTATTTATCTATATTTATTTAAATATTTTATATTTAATTATATCTTTTTATTTTAATTTAAGTAATATTATTAATTTTTTATTTTGTGCTCTCAGATGCGGACAAACATTAGTTTACAAATACTCCCGTTTGGTTATGAGTTTTTTTTTTTCGTTTTCTTTTTTCACTTTTTTTTTTTTTTTTTTTTATCTCTGTTACTTCATTAATAACTTTTGGCAAAAGAATGAAAAGAAAATTTCTAACAAGGACTATTGTTTGGAATTTAGACAGTTGGTCAAACCAAACCTATTTAACCAAACAACCAAAAGGACAAAAAAAGCAACCCATACGACAATCCCTCCATCTTTTCAACCCCCTCGATTCCCCACGTTGACCCTACCACCCCCTCTTTTTCCCCTCCCAGACCCAAAATCGTCCAGCCAAAAAATAATTCTCTCTCCAATCCCCACTCGAAAATTTTAAAAAAAGAATCTCTCGTTCATACCTGGCAGCTGACGTGGCTCGCTCATTCTGTTTAACCAGGTGTAACCGTCAAACCAAACACCACATCCAACACAGTAAACTCACTCCACCACTCTCACTTTCTTTCTCTCTCTCTAAAAAAACACACACACACGCACTTAACTTCATCAACCCGCAAAAACATTACAAAACAAAAACAAAAGCGAAAGGGAAGACCGCCCTCACTTTCTCTCTCTAGAATTAACACAATTCACTTTCTCTCTCTAGAATCAAATGTAATGGGGGGCGGAATCTCGCAGCTATTCCCGTGCTTCAATCCGGCCGGGGCGGCGCACCGGGGCGAACCGGAAGTCATTTTCACGGCAACCGAACCGCTCGACGAAACCTTAGGGCACTCATTCTGCTACGTCCGCTCCTCCAACCGCTTTCTCTCTCCTACTCCATCCGATCGCTTTCTCTCTCCTTCTCACTCCCTCCGTTTCTCTCCGACTCACGGTGGCAAGCCTCCTCTCGCCGGCGGCGCCCCGGAGACGACTTTCAAAGCTATTTCAGGCGCCTCGGTAAGTGCGAACACATCCACTCCCAGAACTGTCCTCCAGCTGGAGAATATTTACGACGATGCCACTACTGACTGTATCGGTGGTGGCATCAAGTCAAGCATAGTCAATGGTTTCGAGAGCACGTCGTCGTTTAGCTCGCTCCCGCTCCAGCCCCTGCCACGTGGAGGTTTAAATAATGTTAACGAGCCGTCCGGTCCGCTTGAGCGTACGTTCTTCATGTCCGGTCCGATCGAGCGGGGGGCGCTCTCCGGTCCGCTCGATTCATCTGCGGCCGATGGCGGCAGCGGTGGTCGCGTCCCGTTTTCGGCTCCGCTCGGTGGAGCTTACGTGAAGCGGAAGAGGAGAAAGGGCATTCCCGGAATCAAGAAGGCGTTTCACCGGAACTTCCCTCGGCCGTGGGTTGTACCGGTAAGGAACTTCGTCGGCGGCGGCGGACGAGCGAAGGAGTCTCCGGCGGCCGGAGATGGAGGCGGGATTGAATCGACCGGTGTGGAGAATGATGTTCAGTGGGCGTTGGGAAAGGCGGGGGAGGATCGGGTACACGTTGTCGTTTCGGAAGAGCATGGCTGGTTGTTCGTTGGAATTTATGACGGGTTTAATGGTCCAGATGCGCCGGAGTTCTTGATGGGGAACTTGTATAAAGCTATGTATAAAGAGCTAGAAGGTTTATTTTGGGATACCGAGGAAACCCTAAATGTAGTTCATTCGCAGAATTCATCGACTATTACAGAGGATAGAAAAAGAAACCTTTCTAGTACTGAGTTACCATTGAATGAACCAGAACCGGAAGTGGCTTCGTCCGATAGGGTGAAGAAAGTTACATTTCAATCTGGGGAGATTGCGGTTAGGAGGAGGAGGTTATGGGAATATCTCGCTGAGGAGGACCCCGAGGATGGGCTTGATCTATCAGGCTCAGAGAGGTTTGCATTTTCAGTTGATGATGCCCTTAGCATTAGTAAGACTGAGACTGCAAGTAATAGACGGTCGATGTTGTTGTTATCTAAGTTGAAACATGGGTTGATTAAGCACAAGGAAAGTAAGAAGTTGTTTGATTGGAAGTTCGGGTTGGAAGCGAAAGAGGAAAGAGAAGTAGGGAATAGAATAGAGGAGAGAAGTAGTGGTACTAGCGGCAGGACGAGGAAGGTGGGTCCGGTAGATCATGAGTTGGTTTTGAGTGCCATGTCAAGGGCTCTTGAAGCAACCGAGCTTGCGTATTTGGACATGACTGACAAGGTTATGGATAAATATCCGGAGCTCGCACTCATGGGTTCTTGTTTACTGGCTGTGCTGATGAGGGACGAGGATGTGTATGTAATGAATTTGGGAGATAGTCGGGCTATTGTGGCGCAATTTGAATCACAAGAAGTTGGTTCGAGTATGGATTCAAAACGGCAGGGGGAAGGTGTGGGAAATGTTGAGGGAATTGTGGAGGAATCCACAGATTCTGGTGAAAAAGTGGGTGAAGTGGCAGTAGAGAAGGCAACTAATGCAGGAAATGAGGCTAGTGCTCACCCCGTGAGGTTGATGGCATTGCAGTTGTCTACTGATCACAGCACAAGCATAGAGGAAGTAAGTACAGATACGTTATTAAGTTCATTCATTGTCAGAGGTGGTGAAAATGGTAACACTGCTGAAGCATCATTCTTGTGTGAGATGATTTTCATTGTTTTGAGCATTTTTGAATGGTGATGATATGCATCCTCCAATCTCAAATTATAGTCCTATTTGACACAACAACAGCATAAGAAACTTCAACCTATAATGGAAGAGAAGAAAACGTGAGCACACGTAACTCTACACGTGGATCTTTATAAAACTTCTAAACTTCAATTTCGTTTTTGTTTCCGAAAAGGAATGTTTTCAAAGTCTCTTACATTTTTTTGAATCATCCTTAATGGGAATAATGGACTCTTATTTAGAATTGGAGTTTTTTTTTTCTTATAAAAAAAGTACAGGATGACGAACAAAAAGTCATCAAAGAACAGAAATATACTTGGTAGTTCTATGAATACGAAAGATGAAGCTCAATTAGTCAATTATTAGAACTTCCGTTATTCCATATTCAATAGTGGTATTCTATTCTAGGGTTAAGTAAAAGCTCCATCTCTAATCAATTGCTTCTCGCATGTATTTATATATAATATATGAACAAAATTGGGGCTAGCATATTGTATATGGTATAGGGGCACTCTCTTGTAGTTTCATCTTTTTAGATACTATATCTGGGCTCTTAATCTGATTAATTTGGGATAGTAGTATATCTCTTTTCTGGCCTGCATGACAAAGGTAGTAATGGCTGCTCAAAGTAAATTTGCAAATGTGATGATTGTTAAAATCCAAACCTTAATACACATTCTGAAACCATAATTTGGGATGAAACTTTTGCGGCAACATTGATGTTTGTTAAGCTCCTTATAGAGCACTACTGCATTTTCTATAGGAAGGGAAGGTATTGAATTTATAGGCATTTTCTGTACCAGCTAATCTATGACAACTTTGTGATCCTTTATTCCAATCCATTTTTGTTACAAATTACAAGCTAATACTGTAGTAGGAAATTTACACTGGGTCTTCAGATATAAAATGAAATACATGATTGCTAGGGGGGAAGCTTGTTGCCAGTAGATACATTGTAGTTTTGATAGGGGGAGGATGTAGTGACATCATTCATGACATACTTATTGTTGAACTTTCTCTTGATTCAACTTTTCCCTCCATCTATGACAAACATGAATTTTGGTGATGCAGTTTTTGACGTCTTAAAGGATGATATAAATAGGAAACTTATTACCACACTATTGTAATTGGCCTCTACACATCTTTACCTTTCCCTTATCTTCTTTCTTTGTACCTGTCACATGTTATATTGGATTATTTTTACCTAACTCTTGAGATAAATGCGGGTGACTTATTCAAGATCGAGAGTTAGAGAGGAAGGGTTCCCGAACAGTTCAGCGAGGTGCTCAGCCTTGCCAAATTCAGGATTATCTTTGTTTGCAAAAACGTTTGGTGCTCACCTTCTTTGTTTCTGGTTGCTGACTGCCAATTAATTGCTCTATAGTCCTAGGGCGCCCCATGCAAATTCATAATTGTCCAAGGGTGGACCATCTTAGGATAATGTTTGGACTTCAAATACTTGGGGTTTTATTCCACTTTGGAGGTTAGTTTATAGGAACGAGTCAGGGTTCAAGGTTCCTAATGATTTGACTTCATTGCTTTAGAAGTTTGTGGTGCTTCTTAAGGTGTTACGAAGTATAGGGAGGGAGCATTGCATCCTTTGCCTGTTCAATATACAGCTATTTTTTTTCCAGCTACACAACTTCATTATTTCCTTCTAAAGAGAAAAGGAAGCTTCCATGATCTAATTTGGTATTTTTCTTTTCTTGGACGTTCGCTTGACACTATGCTTTTACTGAATATTATGGGGCACTTGTCACTAGGTTTGACATAAGTATTCCTTTTCCTTAGACCTTCTTGACCTCAAGTAAATTATTTCCTGCTCAGGTTGTTCAAATCATGTCAAGTTTCTGGCATGAGGAAGTTAACTCTTCTTCTTTAGCTTTCTTGCAATACAGGTCCATTTTTAAATAGCAAAAGTGTCCTACCTCTAGGTCAGCGCTTTTCTACTCTCTGCGTTGTAAAAAATAACCAAAAGGTCCAAAACTAAGATAGAGGTTCAGTACAGCTGCGAGCTGTTTATTGCTTTTCTTGCATAAACTGTATTTTCATCCAACTTTTGTGTTAATCTATTGCAATTATTATTGGTGGTCCGGGCAGTTGCCGCATTTCTGAACCTTCAATGCAGCTTTATCGTTGCTTGATTGTAACTATGTGCTGCCTTTTAGGTGATACAGGAGCCAATAAATGGTCATATTTTTTTTCCTTGTGTGCATGTCCATTTACGAGGTAAACTGTTGTTACTTCCACTGTTTGATTAAGTATTGCTCCACCCATTTCTTAAAAAGAGCCTATCCTTTCTACACATTCCAAGAAAAGTGTCCATTTTGAAAAGTCAAGCACCATTCATATACTCTTTTAAAATTGCTCTTTGGTTAATTAAGCTACTATTGGAACTAGCTCCTAAAAAGGGAATGTAATATATGAAAAGCTATTTGTATTGCAGTCAATTGACTTCTTAATCTGTTCTCAGTTAAAAGGGAGTATATCCTTCTTCTAAATTCTAGTGCTTGCTGATTGTTTCATTTCTCCCTGGACCCCTTTTGTATCGGCTTAAAATGAACCAAGGGTGATAACATGAGACCTGATACTATTTTGGCAGCTGTTGTATGTCTGAGACCTACCATGGAGCAAGAATTTGACTTTGAGTAAGGATCAGGATACATGAATATTGAAATTCAAAAGATAAAACAAATGTTAAATATAGCTAATGTTTTGTAACATTCCTACACTATGTATCCCTCTTGAGGACACATTAAGGAGAGCTGTTGCCAGACAATACATTTACATATTTTAGTTTTCATTCTTCTCTTATTCTTTTTTCTTTTTAAGTTTGGAAGTCAGCCAAACTCTTGTGGTGTTTCTGGAGGTTGAAAAGAAAAAGGGTAAAATAGAAAGGGGAGGGGTCATTTTTTTCCCAGATGATTTTTGTGATAATTTATTTTGTGGTCCTTTGAGTTTCTTAGAAATGGAAGCTTTCTTCTCAAAAGATTCTCAACAAATTTGTAAAACATGTGAAGGAGGGAAATGATTACTTATATGAATTGGGAGGAAACATGTAAAAGCGGTACAGATTAATGAGGAAACTAAGAGGAACAACTAGAAACGGGAGGGAGAGGGAGGAGTAGCCGCTAAGAGGGGACAATGAAAAACGCACTGTGCTGGTTAGAGGAAAGAGGATGGAATTGGAGTCACATTTCAAAGCCCACTTAGTCTAGCGGTATATGTCCTTCTCTTTCCTAACGGGAGGGTAAGGGTCCTAGTCTCGTCAGAGATGATTGATATTGAGGAGAAATTACATCTTGTTGAAGATATCTCCTGGTGTTAAGCCCCACTTTTACTCTTGTAAGACCTATTTAATTAATAATAAGGGTTGGAGTAAGGTCCATGCCCCCTTAAGACCTATTTAATTAATAATAAGGGTTGGAGTAAGGTCTATGCCCCCTTCAACCTTAAAAAACATAAATTTTTCTTGGTTTAAGCCATCGCTATTGTGTATATAAGCTCTACAACAACAAAGCCTTAATCCCAATCACATTATTTATGTAAGCTCTAATTAATAAAAAATATTAAGAGTTGGGGTAAGGCGTATATCCTATCCAACCTTTGAACAGTAAAATAATTAATTTGGATTGAGGAACATGCAAGCTCTAATTAATAAAAAATATTAAGGGTTGGGGTAAGGCCTATATCCTCTCCAACCTTTGAAAAATAAAATAATTTGGATTGAGTAACGGATAAAGACTTGAGTTAGAGTATGTTCCATTTCATCCCTGAATCAATGAAATAGAAAAGCACATTGAGCATGGTTTCCTTGATATTTAGCTTTGTGGCCATGCGTAGTGCACATGGGAACATGTAGTAAAACAATTTAATAAACATCTTTCTAATTAGGATTGGTAATGATAAATTGTTCACGCTTCTCAATTCTTGTTACTATACATAAGGGCAAACCTTCTGTGAGTCTCATCCCTACATTTTCTTGCAGGAAGTTATTAGAATCAAGAAAGAACACCCGGATGACAGCCAATGTATTGTCAATGACCGAGTAAAAGGCCGTCTTAAGGTCACCCGTGCATTTGGAGCTGGATTCCTAAAGCAGGTGTATTTCTTGGTTCTATACTTTTTTCTCACTATTTTAAATTAAATCAGTGATATCAATCATTGCTGGTTGAACTCATGTGGAACATATTGAGCTTTCAAGTATAGGAACATATAATAAGTTCCAGTGTAGGGCGCTCCGTACTTCTTTAGAGCTGTAATAAATGTGCATGATGTAGCTGCTACCATGTTGCACTACTAGTCTACTATGAAATCTACTCTTCTGGCTTTCTGCTTGGCTTTTTCTTATGCAATTTCAGTTGACTATTTGTAAGTTTCTGAAGTCATCTCTAATTAGGTTGCTATTGGCTTGTATGCCTCTAATATCTGATGGTTAGTTGATGTTTCTATGTTATGTTGGAGATTGAAGGTTCTTTTATGCACATGGATATTTTGAGTAATAACAGACTGGGACGGGGACTTGGACTTGGAGCATGAATATGAAAGATCAAGAATTAAGTGGGAAAATGAAAGAAGACATGAGAGAATGGGAAACACACACATAGCCCAGAGCTCCTCTCTGATTAACTTTTACGTCCTGGTATCTACATTGTTTGCTGATAAGAAAATATCCCTAGCTAATTAAACAGCTAAACATGCTACTCTTAAACATTAATCTGAACTTACCAAGAAGATTTTCAATAGAGTAAATGGCTTATTTGATGGTTCACGACCCTGAGGCTTGGGCTTGGCTCCCAAAGTCAATTGCATGAGCCCATGAAGCTATTTTGCCTTGCATCACTTGTGCATGTATAATGTCTGTACGGAAAGCTGCTTTAGTGTTTGGTTATTGTTCTTCGTTTTTGCAATGGGTCTCTTTTGCATTTACATGGGGGATTGATGCTGAAGGCAGAGGAAAAGAGTGTTATAGAGGGCTGTGATTAGGGTTTGAATGTTGAAATCAAAGGATTAGGTTTTGAGGTTTTGTTGGGACAGGATTGCTGAGATGTGTGGATGACTGATCTGTGGAAAAGCAGTATCAAAAGAATGAAAAACCTGGCTTCACCAAGGGAACCTTAGGTGCGACACCCAAGTGAGAACTGTTGCACAAAATCCAAGAAAATAGAGCAAGTAGTTGCTGGAAAATTCTTATTTATTAAAATTGCCTAAACTGAAAGGCTTACAAGCTATAAATAGTAATACTAATTCCTAGTTCCAAATTGGAAACTAAGTGCAACTCCAATTAGGAGTTGCCAAATACTCAGCTTATTTTCATGTGCCACGTCAGCATTCCTCCCTGTAGGAGTTTTTATCTCTAACTCCTAAGCAACTCCTTGACTATATATATTTTTTTTCATTTACAAGGAATAAGAAAATTACATAAAATGTTATTTTTGTGCTAAGAAGTTAGCTAAGAAGAATTCCTTAGTTACTGTGTAACTCCTTAGATAAGATATTGCTCCTATGGCTAAGGAGATGCCATTAGAGCAACTCCAACGGGTATATGTGGTATCCTCCTAGCTGAACCTAAGGGGTTGCAAGCCGTCTCCTTAGCGATTGGAGCAATTTCTCAGTTAAGGAGTTACTTCTTTACTAAGGAGATCTTTTTAAATAAGTTTTCAGCCCAAAATATGTTTTATGTAATGTGTTTTCATTTGTAAATGAAAAGATGTTCTATGTAGTTTTAAATGATGGTAATTGGGAAAATAGAAAATAGTTCTTTTCCTTACAAATATTTGTACTACTTTTACATATTTATTCTATTTTTATGTCAATGCAATTTAATTGATTGTTTTTATTGATTATATAATATATAGTGTTTATTTATTAAATAATATAAACTCCCTCTGATCTAAAATAAGTGGCCATTTTGACTTGGCACAATATTTAAGGAAAGCCATTTGACTAGAAGAAAAATAAGAAAGGAGTGTATGTAGTCAATTATATATCTGGGTAGACATATTTTGTCGCTTTTCCTTAAAATGACTGGGACACGTATTGTCGATCACCCCAAAGAGGAATGTGGATCACTTGATTGTTCTGAAACAAGTAGAATATAATTATTAAGCTATAATATTTCATTATTAAACATTATATAGACTTTAATTATTAATATTTTATAATTTATTATATGACAACAACAACCAAGTCTTAATCCCAATAGCTTCGGGTCGGCTACATGAATCCTTTTTGCCATTCCACGTGATCCGGTGCCAAGTCACCATAATTTAAATGAATCTGAAAAATACTAAATATATAAATATATTGTAAAATGTGTGATTGAATTGAAAATATAGTTAAGGGCCAAAGTTCACAACTCCTTGGGGGGAAGTATTGCTGATATGGCACAGGAAAATAAGCTAAGGAGTTTTGACTACTCCTTCCCATTGGAGTTGCTCTTAAAGACAACCATTACATCAAGCCTATGAGGATACTAGCATAATTAAAGATAACTCTTAGGCTTGGGTTACGATGTAAGTTTATCATCGTTTTTATTTTTTCAGTTTTTATGGGTCTCATCATTCTCTCTCTCTCTCTCTCTTACTTTTTCACTTTAATCATTACAAAATATCAACAAAAATCGACTTTTTGACCCGAACCTTAGGTTAATAAGGATCTATTTCCAGCAATTAGGAATTTATCAATACCCTCGACTCCTATAAGAGCAGGAAACAATAAAACTTGTCTAGCAGCTTACAAACTTAATTATAAGCAATAGTTAGACTCCATTATAATGTCATTGACTGATCAGAATCTTGAATAGGCTCCACCTTGAACTAGCACAAGTCAGGAAGCTCGTCGTGCTCGTCTAGTGCAGTTACATCCATTATTTCTATTTCCGCTCAGGTATTTTTTTTAAGTGAACCCTTATTCATAATGTGTGCTAGTCGTCGACTTGAAATCCGTTACTGTTTGGTTAAAGCAAGAACTTTTTTCGATCAAATCTGAAGATAGTTGTTTGGTAGGCTAGTATATGGGGAGTTTGCTTGGTAATGTTGGAATCAGGGTTTGGTGAGGCCTTGTATAGTCTGAAGTGGGAGTTTGTGGTCTTTAGATAGGTTTTTTTTTTTTTGGATTTTGTGGGTGCATCGCAACATGGGAGTTAGTTTAGGTATTATTTACACGTGCTCACAGTTAGCGAATCAGGGTGTTGGATGTTCTGGGCATTAATTATTGGATTGGATATTTTTTTTTCTAGTGGTGTAATCAATTTACTAATTAGTAGTGCCATATTTATGTTGGCCTAGCCAAAAATAAATAAGGAAGGGGGGGGGGGTTAGAGCTCGGGAACTTTGTTATAAAAAATATTGCCCTGATTGATATGTGGTTATGGCGTTTCTCGCTGGAGCAGGGTTCTTTATGGCATAGAGTTACTCGGAGCAAGTTTGGTGTGAACCATAATAGGTGGGATGCATTGTTAGTCTTTCCATATGCTAGTCCCTTGGAAGTTCATTTCTAGTTGTTTTCATCTCTTCTATCCTCCCGTGTTTACGAGGTAGGGGTCGGAAATCGAGTCCGGTTTTGGGAGGATCACTAGACAGGGAACTTTCCTCTCAATATCTTCTTTCCTCGCTTGTTTCAGCTTTCCGATGTTCATAACGTGCCTATTGATGCTTTTCTTTTATGGGAGGGGGACCGGGTGACTTGGAATTTTCATTTCGTGAGAATAGTAATGATAGGGAGTCCACATGAGTTACAAATTTATTGCTACAATTGTCTTCTTTTCGTCCGTTAGATCATCGATCCGATCGTCGAATTTGAGTTCTTGAAAAGAATGGATTTTTTTTCTGTAAAGTTTTTCTCTAAAGTTCTTTGTCCACCTACACTGTTTGACTTTCCTCTTTAACATTTCATATGGAAGTCCAAGGTTCCGTTCAAATACAAAGTCTTTGCTTCGTCAATGGTCCTTGGTCGTTTGAATACTAATGATTGGCGGGAGAGGAAGTATCCGAAGATGTTTATCTCTCCAGATGTGTGTGTTATGTGTATGCGGCTTATTGAATCTCATGACCAATTGTTCATGCATTGCTCATCGGCTCGTACTCTTCGGAGTAGACTGTTTGGGATAAAGGGTGATCTCTATATTATGTCTTGTGGTGTGGAGAAGTTTTGCATGATTAGATATTTGGATTTCGGTCGATCGAGGGATGTTTCTTTGTTGTGGGTTACGTTGTGTTCAGTCTTCCGTGGAACATTTGGATTTTGGACCGAGAGAAACTCTCGGATTTTCAGAAATCGAGAGTTATTGCTTCTGTTGTTGTGGGAGAAGATCATTGTGCAGTCTTCTCTTTGGGCTAGGAGTTTTGGTGTTTTTCAAGGTTTGACTTTTGGTGATTAGGCTAGAGATTGGAAAGCTGCTATAGTGTAATTTGGTTGTATTTGTTGTTTTTACTTTTGGTGGATTTCTTGTCCGCCAACTTTGTATCTTCTTTTCTTATCAATGACATTTCTTCTTTTATGAAAAAAATATTTATGTTACAGAATCAGGTCTAAGTATTAGTTGGGTGTCCTCTGTCTCTTCAAATGCTATTAAATATGCATCCTAATGATGATAATTTGGATATTTTGAATGTTATTCCCTCATATTTATACTCATAGTTCGCAAAGTAGTTCAATTACACAATTTAAGTTAATTTCTCATTTTAACTCCTATATGCTGATGACTTCATTGATGAAAACCCAACTTTTTGACAAGGCGTATTCGGTAAAGTAGTGGGATCGATCATTGACTTTCCAAAGTGGAACATATGTATGAGACATCTCAGGATTGGAAGATAGACAGTCCTTTGGGGAGGAGGAGTGTATCATAGAAAAGTGTGATTACTGAAGGAAGCACTTGAAATGTGGGGGGATGTAACAGGAAAGGCGTGTCTTATTGTCCATTCATGTAAGCGTAAGTTATAGTTTCTTTTGTTTTAACTGAGCTCCTCGTTGTGTAGTCTTTACCTTAAAGTCTAGCGTCTTTGGTTTTCAATTTGGTTATGGGGATGTACATGTACCTGTAACGTACAACCTCATGTCTAGTGGACAAGCCTTGCACAAATGGATAGCAGAAGAGATCATCTAACCAGCCTTTTGCTCATATTTAGTTCTTGATATTACATGCTATGAGCATTAAAGATCCTTTTCTTGTTTGTGTTTATCTAACATGGCTGCTGCATTTATTTATTTGAGATTGTAATTTTTCAGTATGGAGATTTTATGATGCTTACTCGAGTGCATTTTTGTTCAGTGTTCTGGAACCTTAACATGGTTGTACTGTGAGTTTACATTTTCGTGTCCGTTAATTATACAAGACTAACATGTGTTAATGTGCATTGGTGCAGGCCAAATGGAATGATTCATTATTGGAAATGTTCCGAAATGAATTTATTGGTAATGCACCATACGTGTCCTGTTCACCTTCTCTCCGGCACCATAAACTCTGTCCAAGAGATCAATTTCTTGTGCTTTCATCCGATGGCTTGTATCAGTACTTGAGCAATCAGGAAGTGGTCTCTCATGTTGAGAATTTTATGGAGAAGTTTCCAGATGGAGACCCTGCCCAACATTTGATAGAAGAGCTTCTCTTACGTGCAGCCAAAAAAGCTGGTAAACCCCTTATTGCCTTGTTATTCTTACTTTATTTTTCTTATAATATCTGCGTAAGAACATGACATTACTTCTCCTGCTCAAGTACTTCAAAGCAAACAAAAGATCTGATTTTATGAATTGACCAAAATCAGGCAAGATATATAACGGTAGCTCAAAATAAAAGGCTGGATTATGTGATGTAGACTGGAAATGCGTCTATATGGACTTGTATGCACTTTTGGACTTGCCTAACATGCCTGACTCTTACAGCTGATGGGCTGGCTTTTCCAAATTAGAGCTAATCTCAGTTTACCACCCCAAATTTTTTCTGTTCTCTCTCTATGCATTCTTACATGATCCGGCGAAGCTTAGGTGCAATTGGTTGCAAAATTTGAAGTCATCTTCTGGCAGCACCACTTAGTCTCCAAAAACACCTGTATATTGTGAGCAATTTTCCACCGCGACTAAACCTCTGACAAAGTATTGCTGTCAATCACTTAGATACCAATCCCCAGTTTCTACCTCTATCTTGTCTTTGTCTTTAAAGTTTTTTCCATGTGGATACATTTACAGTTGAATGTTTCCCATCTCGTACGCACAATATTAGTTCTAGCCACGTGCATCCATGGAGCGGAGGTCAATATCAAGTAATTTCTCGTTTATTGACTACGATCTCCCCGTTATTTGGATCTCTCAATATTCCTCTAGATGGTGTTGGATGATGGGCCATCTGAGAGGAATATTTGTTTGCCAAACACCCATTTCCACGTCGAGACAATCCTTGCACTATTATTACTAGAGGATGTGGTATGCCTTGTTCTCTGCTCTTTATTCATAATATGTACCAGCACTGAGCCCTGTGTGTGTAATGCATGCATGTGAGGTCAACCTCTGTTCTGCATATTGTTAATTGTATGACATCAACACATTTTTTATTGCCATGGAGATACTTTTCATGTTTGATAGATATTGATATTAGTTTTTGTTAAATTGATTTGCTGATGTTATTCCACCGTCTTTTTCTGCATTCTGAGGTATCTCTCCCTGTGTTAATCTAACCACATCTCCAGAAGTCTATTTAACACATTTTTGACCTATTAGCCTTGTTTTCTTAACTGTGTTTTCGCCCTCTTTTCATTTTTCTTGCAGGAATGGATTTGCATGAATTGTTGGATATTCCAACTGGTGATCGTAGGAAATACCATGATGATGTGACCGTTATGGTTGTGTCACTTGAAGGAAGAATTTGGAAATCATCCGGAAAATATCTTTGAATATACCATTTAAACAATTCCATGAAATCTCTCTCCCAGCTGGGATACATACTTCTCCGTACATCAGTGATGCTGCACTTATGATCCTCGAGCTGAGGGGTAACATTCGGGCAGTTTAGGAAGTTCACTTAGTCCAGTTCTGGCCCACTCTTCATGGGTCCGTATCACACCATAGCATACATGGTTTACAAGGAGAACCCCAGATATTAGATATTTGAGCGAACAGGACTCCTATCAGATGCCAAACAATTGGTCTCTGGATCGAGAGTTGGAATTTTGTAGTTGCAACTGCTGGTAATGGCTTTTACAAAGAAAAGTTGGGAACAGGGGGGGTGGGTAAAGAAATGATCTTAATCTCTTCATGTCTTTTTCTTTTTAGATTTTTGCATAGTTGGAGGATCTTCAAATTGGTTGGTCTCTTCTTTCTTATTTCCATACCAAAAATTGCCTGTAAGTTGCCGGGGAGGGGGGGTTTACATTTCTTTTACAGAAATTTGAGCAATCTCAATTGCAAAAGTGAATGTAATTTTGATGAGGGTGGATTTCCACCAATGCGGTTAACTAGAATATGGATAGTCTTCATGTCCAAACTCGAGAATGTTTGGTTTCAAATGGGGGCAAATGGAAGGGAATTTTGCCAAAAGGTGTGAATATGCGCGATAGATGTTGCTGTAAGCACTATATGAATTTATGCAACCAAGCCACAGTTTAAGAGTGTCAATATTCATACGAAAAGCTTTATTGCAAGTGTGCAAGTAACATGGACATGTTCAAAGCCAACAAATCATTGTTTGGTGAATGAAAGTAAGAGAGCTCACGCGGAAATTGGCACACTTGGTTTTAGATGAGGCTAGGGTTCATGTTGGCTCGATCTTGATGAAACCTTGCCAATGAGATCTTTTACCGAGTTCAAGGAACCTTTGACATTTAGCACATTGCTGGTCTCTTGACAATTTCACATTGTTGTTCCTTGTGAACTCTGTGGAACATACCAAGGGCAAGCTGGCCTTTTTTAAGGAGAACAAAGTTGGATTTGAGAAGGGTTGATTCGGTTGATTCAAACTTATTACAGATCAGACTACTCTTGTACCAAGTTCTGTCCAGCGAAGAGAAGGGGATGCAGTTTGTGTTCTGATATAACTGTGCTGATATTATATTACCTCTTATATGAGCCCCAAAACCTTTTAAATCAAAACGCCGTTATATACTTCTACAACGAAACTTCAGAGCAGTTGACAGCTAGAAAATGAATCTCAACTTTTGATCGAATGGAAATCTCAACTTTTGATCGAATGGAAAACATGCTTATGTCAACGAACATGGCTACGTGCTGCAAGAAGTAGATTTCTTTCACATACGAATGAAGATATGCAGGCAAGCTAAACGCTACATGTAGGATTACATATAGCCGTAGAAAGGAAAAACTTTGAAAGCTCCATTCTCTTGCTGGAAATGAGAAGTTGAAGGACTTCCCTTCCAAATGCAGAGCAAATTCTGCAAATTTGACGTTTATGCTAAAAAGAAAAAAATTGGGTTAGAGATCCACCGAAATGGAAAGCCTTAACCGGATGTGTGGTAACAGGTAAAGCCGAAGCTTGTTCCCGACCCTGTCAGGGGAGATGCCAACCATCTCTCCTTTCTACGAACACGTGAACATCTCAGGCTCCTTCTGTATATATAGTGAAAATTCTAGTCCTAAGCGGTCGATGTGGGCAAAATACAACAATTAATACGAAGTCAAACCCGTAAATACCCTTCTTCTTCTTCTACAGCACTCCCTAGATTCTGACAGTGTTGGTATTTCCCACCTCAAGATACCAATATAAGTAGTCATTAGTCAGTTAAGACTGAATTCATAGCAGCGTCAAAACAAGAAAAACACAACACCAGTCTCTCTCTCTCTTCTCTCTAAAATGGCAATTTCCATATTTTCCAGCCTCAACACAAAAAACCCACAGCCCAAACAATGCAAATACACAGGTCAAGCAGTCAAACCCCTCCCAATCCAAATCCTCTCAGTGGGAAAACCTCGAACACCTGGTGTGCAGCTCACGGTAGACCACTACATCAAGAAACTCAACCACTACTGCCCAACAAACGAGGTCAAACTCAAGTCAAACCCCAAAAACGCCCGCGACCTGTCCGTCCAAGTTGACCACGAAGAAGTGGGTTTCTTGAATTGTATCAAGAACGATGACTGGGTTGTGGTGTTGGACGAGAATGGGGTGGATTTGGGGTCCGAAGAAATGGCCGAGTTGATTGGGGATGCCGGAGAGAGTACAGGGGCTGGATCGCGATTGTTGTTCTGTATAGGGGGTGCGTATGGGCATGGGAAGAAGTTGAAGGGGCGGGCAGATAAAGTGGTGAGGTTGTCTTCTTTGGTGATGAACCATGAGGTTGCGCTGGTTGTGCTTCTAGAACAACTTTACAGAGCTTGGACTATTCTTAAAGGCCAAAATTACCATCATTAAATCTTAATTAATTAATTATTGTTGTTGTTAATCAAAATTACCATCATTATTAAAGTAATCTTCGACTAACTTGTAGTTAAATTTTTATTAGTATATTACTCCATGTTTTCTAAACATGTGGCCATGTGGGTCTTGTTTCACTATATATATATATATATATATATATATATATATATATATATATTTTTTTTTATTTTTTT
>JAOWAN010000043.1:3502887-3513111 GCA_028566635.1 Lobelia cardinalis
CCATGAGATAGTTTATGAATGAAGGACAGAGTGCTGATCACTGGTGTGAATTTACTAGGCGATGCAAACAGTATTAACAATTTTTTTATGGGGATAAGAGCCAAATTTATGTTTTATAGAAAAGTGTACCTTCTAGTATAGTCGCTCAGATGAAGTTGATGAAACAAGTCCTATTGAGTTGGTTTGTCTTGTGATTCTTTCTTCTATTCCACTTTCTTTTTCTCTGCACTAATTATAGGAAATTTATATGGGAACTACTCTAACAGGGAAGATCCACATTAGTTTTATTTAATCCTGCATCTCTCAATTTTCTCAATGTATTGGTTATGTGAATTGGGATTTTCTAGTTGTTTCAATTTGTAATGATAGCTCAAGGCTTGATACATTAATCATTATGTACAATATTCTCTAATGACGTGATCTTAATACAATTGTGAACTGGGGTTAGGGTTTCGGCAGAATTAGATTTTATTTATTTTGGGATTTCGATAAAACGGTTGTCATATATATTTATACATATCCTTTTGTTTTATATTTTTCATTTTTCTCAGCAACAATTTAAATATTGATTAAGATCAGTAGTGCATGAGGGCGTGGAATATCATGCACCTCTAAGGATCCCATGAACCGTACAAAATAGTAGATAAATTATTGGACAAAATCTGAAAACAGGAGTGATCATTAAAAGGACCACCAAGCATTTTTATTGAACTGCTTCTCGTGACCCAGAAATGTTGGCCTGTTTTAACCAGTCTTCAAAGGAGCAATGCGCGATGCATCCATAGCTAGACACCCATTTGAAGGATTTGAGCTGAATTGAGTCAGCAATCTCTTATGCACTACAATCCTTGTTGTTGAAAAACTAAGGTTAATGATTTAGAATTTGGGATAAGTAGGGGTATTTTAGTCAACACAACTTTGGGAAAACAGGGGGGGGTTTAGTAGGGGTATTTTAGTCTTTTCTCAGGCCTTCGTTAGCTGAATTGAAGGGTCACACAGCGGAGAAAGTATAGGGAGGTTAAACTGCACAAAAAACTACGCAAGGGCACTCCTTGAAACCTGTATACCACAGGGGGAATTGTCCCTACTTATCCCTTAGAATTGTGATGATATTGGATGTATTGCATTTTGGATTTAGAATGGTGATTTTGATTAAAAATGAAGGGTCTGTTTTGTGGTGTTAAAAAAATATACTCCCTCCGTCCCACTTCAAGATAGTACATTTTTTTGCTCATGGTCAAGTTGACAAATATTCATATTGATTTTTATGGGAAAGAAAAAACCATGGTTTTGATGATGTGGCAAGAAAAAAGTAGAGAGGGAGAGAGAGGTTGGGGCGGACCTAAGGAGGAGCCACAAGGGCCATGGCCCTCGAAGGTTAAAAAGAATATGCCATTACGCCTTTTCTATTTTAAAATAAAATTTTACAATAAATTTAAAACACTTGTTAATTGTGTAAATTTAAAACACTTGTTAATTGTAACTTATAGCTCCAATGTTCAAATGAATTACTTTACGGAAACCAATTAGAAATAGGAAAGTAGACTTGTTTTTTTCTTGAGACTGAGGAGTACATTAATACTTTGGTCCCCCTAACTTAGAGAGAGTTGGTGGAACCGTAGAGAGAGAAGGTATGGAACCTAGAATTAAGCCCTGATCAAAACTACACCTCAGAAGAACAGAATTTAAGTATTTAATTCTTTGCCCAAATGATATGCTTTGAAGTGTTACAAATTCAGGATAGTTTCTTTCTTAAATTACTATGGACTAACGTAAAAGTTTGTGGATCCATCATTCTAAAAATGTATTTTACATATGAATCAAAATTCGTCAAGAATAGGTAAAGGAACATTTGCATGTTCTGTTTTTTCATGCTTCTTTAGTGATTCTCGGTAAGTTGTCATTCTCTTGTAGTTTCTGACAGTTTATAGCCTTAAAACTTCTCGCTGCATGTCCAAAACTTTATGCGTGGACCTTTGCTACTTTTCACGACTTGTTCTATATTGGAGATCAAAGACTATAACCACAGCCTCCATCGTTTTGCTTATTGGACAAAGTTTTTTATGAAAACAAATTTAATAATAGGAACTGAAAGGCATTCGATTGGCTTTTCTAACATAAATGATCGCTCTTCATGGATTTCAGAAACCAGCATCAATAGTTGTTTAGATCCATTCTTGGTACAAAACAGCGATTTGATAATGCATTCTTGTTAGCATGTCATCCATTGAGTTCTGTCACACTCTAAAGGTTTTGGCATAGTAGGTTATATTCAAGACGGTGCTTCTATTCAATTAATTTAAAGTGATTATGGTGCCACAAAAAAAATGATTTGATTTGTTCTGATTCGTCTTTATGATCTGAGTGGAATATGTTGCTTTGTGATATCTACTCATATTGAGCTTAATCTCTACTGTGTTCTGAAGACATGACTTATCCTATATTCCAATGCAGCTAGAGCCTGCATGGAGCAATGCTCAGGTGGGAAGAAAGAGTTGGCTCCAGTGATAGACTCGGCTGAGGTGACGGCGCTCTCCAGAACGAGATTTAAGCACGTCAACATACTAGTTACTTCTGGCTCGTTGATTCCCAGCCTTGTCAAATGCTTGCTCTTTCGACTAGATGATTTGTTACCACACGAGAATGGTCAGTTTCTCGTATAATCTCAGTCTATGATCATTTCCAGCAGACATTGTTTTCTTTCCGCTCTGTGGCAGCTACGCCTGTAGACGAGTCAAGTCGACTCGTGACTTTTTCTGTCGAGTCGAGCTTCAGAATGGGGGGAAATACTCGGGTCGTAGTGAGCCATGAGTTGCTTGCGAGTAATCATGAGCTCGAGCTCGTTTTTTTGAGTTGAGTCAAGTCGCGTAGTTGGCTCGACTCGAATCACATTTTTTTGGGCCTAGCCCAGTAGTTAATGTTTAATGGGCCTAGCTCAGGTTTGATCTTTGCTTGAAAAAAAACAGCAATTGCCCAGACATTTACTTGTCTAGTTTCATCCATTTCTCCTGTATCGGCCGTATGGCTATATTATATATATAAAGCAAAGAAAACCTAGTTGGCTAATTTCATTATCAGCAAAGGACAACTACAAACAACAGTTACAGAAGCAATATGTTCTTAGCTCCTTAAGCTAAATTGCTGCTTGCTAAACAGTCTATAAACATCAACATACTCAACAGTCACAAGTGCCAACACAAGAGGCAAGACATTCAGATTCAGGCTTCCAGCCTTAAATATAGCACCAAATATCCTCCCAAGAAAAAACCATCATATTCCAGCAACAGTTTAGAAAACAAAGGAACATGATTATCAGTCTAACAGTACTGACTTAGAAAGTAGAACTTAGAGCAATACTAATTACTAAACTTAGAAGTTAGAACCAACCAGGAACAGAGTAACAAAAGTAACAGTTTGAATTTTAAGGCACCAGTGCTAACTGACTGCATACTGAAGCACTAAAAGTCTAAAACCCAAAAACACATCCAAACTAACAGTTAACAGTCTTCACATACTTCAGTCTTCAGTATTCACAGTCCATATTCATTTTCAGAGTCCATTTCCTCCATCTTTCACGTTTCAAACTTAAGAAATTGAAAAGAAATTATGCCGAACAGTTAGCAGCTTGCACTCTAAAGTGTAAATGAATGCATAATTACTAACATAATTTGAATGATACCTGAACATGCCGGTGTAGTCTCAAACAAGTCAACCTCCGTTTCATGCACTTCTAAATCTTTCTTTTCTTTCTCATTCTTGAAGGACAAAATCACAAACTGACAAAGACGTATGATAAATAAGTAATAGTAAACAAAATTAATTATTAACTCAAGACTTATATGCAAATAAAAAGTGTACAAGTACCTTCAAAGTACCCTTCAAGCCATTTAGTTCACGTGCCCAATCACCACCACATAATAAAGCTTCAACCATCTCCGGCTTTAAGCACGCTCGGTGAGGCTCGATGGCTCTACCACCGGCACTAAATGCAGACTTCATGCTACAGTAGTGATAGGAATAGCAAGGATATCTCGAGTAATCTTTGACAAGATTGGGTATTGAACACTATTTACACTCCACCACAACAAACAATCAAAGTGTTTCACGGTTTTAATAGTGAGCTCCTCCAAGTAAACATCAAAATCTGACTTAGCATAATCCATAAGATCAGCTCCCACTTCCTCCACACAATTGGAATGCATTTAACCCCGCCTTCACTTCATAACCTTCTTGGCTCTTATGGAACCTCCTGAAGCCAACCTCCCTTCCTTTTCTTTCCCTTTCAAAAGCATCATCTGCTTCAACATATTCTTGAAACAACTTAGATAATGCAGTCTTTACCAATTCAATGTTGACTTTTACTTGATTAGGATCATTGTACATTTTGGGGAAGCAAATATTATGAAGTTTTAATTTCAGCCTCGGGTCCTTGAATGCACATATTGAAATCACCATATTAGTTTCACCCCAATATTTCTTTAACTTTTCTTTCATTTTTTGTGCAATAGTTGCAATGGAGATATCACTAGAAGTCAAATGCAAGTCCATCTTAACTTTGACCCTATTAACCTTCAAAAGAAACAAATTCGTGTAGGATAAGTTACTACCCAAAATAATTTTTGAAGCATCATTAATTTTTTCAAGGTTTGCTATAATCTTCGAAAGAAACAAATTTTTCCTACGACTAGTCTACAATTCGGGTCCTAAAATGCGGGTAAGCTCTTATAAATCACTTGGAATATTCGAGCCGAGTTCAAACTGAGCTTGTGAGCCCAACACCCAAAAACTCGGCTCGGCTCGGCAACAATTTGGGTCCTAAAAACGCGGGTCGGCTCTTATAACTCACTCAAATATTCGAGTCGTGTCGGGTTCTCGAGCCGACTCGGCTCGCCGACAGCCATAGTGGCAGCTAACTGGTTAGTTATTTAGAGATTGCTTTTGTATTTTAGAAGGCATACATACCAAAGACAATTAATCTGTCTTGTCCTATGGGGCCATAGCTGAGTGGTCGATATAAAATTAGTGTGTGGTTGATGTAAAATTTGTGAGTGTGGTAAAGTACGAAGTGTACAACTCACTTGTTCCAGGGTCGATTCATGCTGATTATGCTTCCGGTGTTTGCCTGAATGTGTTGGCTAGGGGCATATTTGTCAGTCTCAATGGTTTTTCCATGTTCAATGTGGCCTAACTGTGGTGACTTTTTAGCATGGATGTCCATAACAAGAAATACAAATTAAATGAAAAACTAGACAATTAATTTTAAAGGTTTTAGATAAGCTCACCTTCATTATTAACAGAAAAAAGTTGATCATGGTTGGATATTTTTCAAGTATCACAAAATTAGGACTATTTTACAACACTTCGAGGGATTAAACTTACAAATAACCCAACTTTCAACAGTTTACAGCTCATGGGATGTGGGAAAGCCGCAATGCTTTTCATGGATCAAAGAGCGATTTAGCGGGCAGAACGTCCGATTTTGTGCGATTGGAGATGGATGGGAAGAATGTGAAGCAGCTGAAACCATGGGATGGCCATTTGTTCAAATTGATCCACAACCAGGTAGTATTCATCGCTTTCCTGGGCTAAATTTAAGAACTCTAGGACACTATTTCTCTGTTGTATATGGAAATGACGAAGAAGAGGTGTAGAGCAATTCACCACTCCAATTGCCAACTGAGAACTATAAAAGTGGCCGTACTAATTTTGACCATCTAATTGTTTTCAAAGTTCTGTAATATGATATTATCAGATTGCTTCATGTTATGAAGTGGTCTGAACCTCGTCTTGTCTATAAAAATCAAATTCTTTTACAAAGGTCAGGCACAAACAGTGCACACAGCTGATCTCTCTTTAGGAGATTTCCAGGATAGATTCACTTCAAAATTGAAATTTTAGAATGATTTCAGTTATAACTTATGATTTAATGTGAGAACTTGATGAGTATGAAAATATTAACTGTCACAGGAACCACATTCTTCCTTCTGAAGTTCTTGAATAAACGAAAATTGACGAGTATGAAAATATTATCTGTCATAGGAACCACATTCTCAGCTGCTTCTGAAGTTCTTGAATAAACGAAATGTTTTACTTGAGCTTTAAGCTATAACTATGCTGTTTAGCTCCTTTTTCCTCTTCTTAGTTATTTATTTAACGCTTTGTGTACCTTCTAAGCAGGTTACTAGTCAAATTGATACTTAACTGTGTACTTTTTAGGTAACCTGTATACAGAGAATACAATATAGCTGTTTGATAGGTCTACATGGTTTCAGCATTTCAGTTAATAGCCTAGGTATGCGCCAGAATCTCAAGGAGATCATAAACTTCGTTATAAACTGGTGGTTTTGGACTCTAGGTTCTTCGGGAAATGATGTATTTGTAGATGCTTGAAATTAGAGGTAGCAATGTCTTTTTTTTGGTTCTTGGAGAGGGGAGGGGATGCCACAAATAAAATGCGCAACTGCTTTGGAAGCCATATCACATGTTCGTAAAACTATATTAAGTTTCAATATATCTCTTGAGTACATAATATAATTCACATGATCAATTTTGACATATCAAAATATTCTAGTAACATAATGTTATAAAATACTTATTTATTTCGACTAGTTGAAATAAAAGATACTCCTGTAGTTTATATTGAACATCAGAAAAAAATAGAGCCACATGCCTTTACTAATAAACTAGCTACAGAATCCCCCAAAGATACTACAATAATCTATACATATTACAATGTTCCTTCAATCTGAACATATTTCAATAGTAATAAGGTACTGGAATAATATATCTGCAAAGGTTTTTCACTTGAATAATCCCCCCAAAAATGAAACTAATAAACAACAATAAAGGTAAATGTAAATATTCATTTATTACTTATGGCCAAATAATATCACATTTAGTTTGTAAAATAATGAACCAATTACAAAGACAATGAACAAAGTGATTGGTTGTTATTCTAGTGGGCTGAAATAATATAGACTTGGTTCTGGTAACATCATGTGCTCATTGGAGGTCATTTATCTGACTCAAACATCACTGTGTATGTCTTTCTCTCAGTATTTTAACTCCCATGTACCTGCAATAAAATGAAATTTATATCTTTTGTTAATTTAATAATTTGATTAATAAAATAAGTAAAAGGTTAAGGTAAGTTGTTTGTATATACCTTCCAAGCATCAACACAGTAGCCATAGGATTAGTTCCCGGGGAGGAATTGAAAGTAGATCCATCGACGACTCGAAGGGCATCCACACCCATAACCTTATAATCATGATCAACCACTCTTCCCACCTGGCACCCTCCATGGTAATGCCATATAGTCTTCACCGTGTCTCTACAAAATTGTTCCAAGGATGTGGTTGTGTTATCATGCCCGGGTAAGCTATGTGGTAGCCGAGCCGTGATGTTGAGAATGTCTTGCGTTGTGAGAGAGGAAACTTTGTAGTTTGAGAATGCTTTTGATTCGACGATGCGTAAAATTGTTTCAACCCCACGGACGCATCGTTGCAGATCAACTGGATTATTAAAGTAGTTGAATGTGACTGCAGGGTTGTCACTTGGGTCGCGATTCCGGAGCTCTAAATGACCAAATGATTCTGGACCCATGAACTTTTGAATAATGAATCCACCCCTCTGAAATAAGGAAAATATGTATTTTGGTTATGTCTCTATACTATTTGTTCACATATGAATTGAGTGTCAATTCAGTTTCATGATTAGCTAAAATAATAAATATGCTGCAATTTCCGAAACTTAGTTTAGTATAGGAAAATATATATGGTATATTTAGAATATTGAATGATTGAATGTATACCCTGAATGAGAACCTTCCATAGTCGCTAGGAGTTCCAAATCCAATGTTAAGTCCACATGCCCCCTCGATGTAGTTTCCATCGGGAGTGATGGCAGCGAGTACAATGGCGTCGATGTCTACAGGGATTGGAGAGGGTACGAAAACATTGTTCATCGGGTTATCTTTCATGCGTTGACCCACTAGTGGTTGATCCAAAACAACGGTGATGTTAAGGGACTCGAGATGCTCTCTTGAGCCCACGCCGCTCAACATCAGAAGTTGTGGACTTCCTAATGCTCCTGCAGAAAGAATTATTTCATTCTTGGAGCCATCCTTCAAATAGGCTCTGTGTCTGCGCCCTGATGCATCTGTGAAGACCAGTCCATAGGCCACAGGTTTTGATTTTCCTGTTAAATGGAATGTAGAACTTGTGAATGCCTACGAATGGGAAGGACATTGATACATTTGAGTGCATGTCTGAATGCATCATACAAACCTTTAGTGTTGAATAGCACTCTGTGAACTGTAGCACGGAGCAAAACGGTAATTCGTTTTGGATTTGCGTACTCAAGTAAATCTGCAGCAGTGTGTCTATTCCCTTCGGCATCAGCTATTGAACCACCAACCTTGGTCCCAGTGAGATGATCATAGGTAAAACCATTATAAGGCCTCAACCCTGCTTCCAGCATTCCGGCTCTAAGTGCTGATTGCCAACCCCTAACTCGTGGCTGAAATGCAATCTTGTTTTCAACCCACCGGAATGATGCATTGACCAATTTTCCGTCCCATCCAACATCTCTCACATAACTCATCTGAGCACGTGAGTAGAATCCTCCGTTAATCGAGGATCCGCCACCTAGCACTCGTGGACGTGCACTTGCTACACCGTCCTCTGACCTGAATGGCTGGACTGGGGATCCGGGTTCGCCATCTTGCATGAGTTCGATCCAGGGCTCAATCCGGCTGATATTGTAGTTACCATAGGGGGAGCCACCACGTTCAAGGAGAAGGACAGAGTACTTCTCCGATAGTGTGGCAGCTAGTGCGCATCCAGCAGTGCCGCCCCCAACAACGATGTAGTCGTAGTGTGAAACTTTAGGGGCAGTGGTTGCTTGGTGCAAGAAGCTGAAGTTAGGAGCTGACAAAAGAGGGAAGTAGAATAAGTAATAGTAATACATAATACATCTAGAAAAAAGGTGTAGCTTGGGAAAACAGAAACATAGATTAGAACTAACTATTACCTTTCTCAGCAAAACAGAAGCCATGAAAGAAAAGGATTCCTAAGAGAGCTGCATTAACCAATCTCCCATAGGCTGCAGAATCCATCTTTGTATATGCACTAACTCAATGTGTGTGTGTGTGTGTTAGATTGATGGATTAGGAAAGAGAGAGAGTAGAAGGTGATGCAAAATAGCATAAACTCAATGTTCACTTATATAGGTGTGTATGGGAAGTTTTGTGTTTGAAGATGCCTTGTGCTCTTGAACTTCTCATGGAAATTGCAAAAAAGTCTGTCAACTTTCAATCTATTTACCAATTTGGCCTCAAGACTTGACGATATTTATTTGGTTTATTCCAATATATAACAGTTTGACTTTTTCTTATATTAAACTTTTTATAATAAAAGAAGAGAACGATTATTTCTGGATTAGCAATTTAGCATATACTCCCTCCCTCCCTCCCTCGGTTAATTCCTGATCAAAGAATTGTAGTATTACATTTTCGAACGTTTCATTCAAAAAGTTCAATATTAAATATTAATCTATAGATATTTCATTTATCTCAGAATTTCGTACAACTCGTAAAATAAAAGTGTAAAATTAAAAAGTTTTAACTTTCAAATGTGAGTTCAGATCTTTTATGACAAATTTTATTAATTAAACACTTATTTTTACTAGAAGTTTTTAAAGAAGAAAATAGAAAAAAATTAGTCATAGGAAGGGAGTAATACGTTTTGTATTTGTATAACCATGAATGTTGAAGTGGTAATCGCAATGACTTGGCCAAAGTCTTTAAACGAAATCAACCTTTAAAAATGCAGTCGTTTAAGAACAACTGATGAGTTTTGAAGATATGTAACAATTTGACCTTAAGATGATCAATGTCAAAGCATAATAGCTAAGGTTCAGTAGAATGCTCACTCACAATGAAATTACAAATAAAAAGTACAACTCTTATAGTATCTGAAATATGATAGGCTCTGCTTTCTTCGTTTTTAAATGAGTGTCTATTTTGATTTTTTTTTGTCAATTTTATTAAACTTTGCTCTTTTTTAAAAAAATGATAACAGGCATGTTATTACGAAATTATAAAAAATTTCATCAATATTTTACTAAATATTTTTATAATTATATAATAGTGATGGAGAGAGAGAGAGAGAGAGAGAGAGAGAGAGAGAGAGAGAGAGAGAGAGAGAGAGAGAGAGAGAGAGA
>JAOWAN010000043.1:3517868-3534631 GCA_028566635.1 Lobelia cardinalis
GATGACGTCGGGTCAGCTCTCTCTCTAACTCTATCTATTATGCGTACATTTATGTATGTATGTATGTATGTATGTATACGTGTAATTTGTTATTCTTACATGTGTATTTCAAATATGAGCAGAGCATTAGGAATAGACGAGGCTTTGAGTTTTCAGAATTTTGACATAATAATTTGTTTTTCCTAGGTAACTGGTTTTTGTTTATTATATAGTGCCTATCATGAACTCGGTAGTTCGTTTGGTTTTGAGTGTGATTTCTTTTTTCAGATGAATTTTCCATTGTGCTTATTTGAGCATATGTTATTAGTATGATTCTAGGTGTGGTCTTCCATAAGTGTCAGATTAGGTAGGTACTTCTTGAGGTAAGAGATTCAAGTTTAAGAGAATTGATTTGATGTGTTATATGACTCCATCATTTGGCAAATTGGCATGTGTAAGAAAAAGAAGTGATTGGAAATGGGATGCAAAAGGTGTTTTGAAGCCTTTGTACAGTGTAGCTCATTGGGCTCCTTGGAAGGCACTTTAGCACCCCATGAAAACAAATAGTACACAGAGCATTAATCAAGATATCAAAACGAATGAAAGCTGGCTAAAAAGAAATGAAGACTTGTATCTCACGCTACCTTCTGACCGAAATTAGGAGAATAGCTTGGATCCCTGAACTGGAATTGTCTGAGTCCAGACCTATGATTTGTGGGCATTGGGACAGGAGTATGGATATAGACATGCTGTGTAGCATAAGGTGACCTTCAAAATACTTGACATGACTCACGAGGCCACTATACTATATGTAATATCTGAATTGATACATACGTTGAAGATGAATGTAAGTATTGCTAAAAGATCCAATAATTACTTTATATTTTAAACTGATCTTGGTTTGAATAAAATAACCAAACCTGTGAAGGAGATTGGTAAATTAGCCGGCATCCATACATCAAACATCACAATGTCTTTTTAGAAACCCTAATTGTGTGTGGGACTGCTATGATTTTAGCAATTTAAGTTTCCCCAAATTGTAGGTCAGAGATGCCAAAGAGAGTTGCAAGTGGATAGGTATATTTTGAAATATGGGTCATCCAATTTTAATGGTGAACTTGATTATAGTAATGCATTATAATTTCAAGGTTAAACCAACCAAACATGTACAAGGTGGTATACTTAATTGGCGATCCCACGGTCCTTATCAAGAAACAAAGAAATGAGTCGATCATAAAGAATAAAGAGGTAGAAAAGTGGGAAAAGCTGAACAAGTCAAATGGTTTAAAGTAAGTAGGAGCAAAAGACAATATGGGGATTACAACATTAGTAGTGAAAAGAGTATTTTGGTAGAGAAAGTTAAGTTAGACGGTCAATCGTTACCATTAAGGGAAAAATTTCAATATTTAAGATCAATGATTAATTAAGATGAAAAGGTAGGACTAGATGATTCATAGAATAAAATCAGTATCTTGTCATGAAAAAAGTGCACACAAATGATTATGCGGATGAGATATACCAGTCAAGTTGAAAAGATAGTTCGTGATATGGTAAATATCGCCCCTATTGTAAAGAAAGTGAGAGAATTGCTGAAAATGGCTCAGTAGGCCTCTTTATGCACCTGTTAGGAAGTGATAGTATAAATCTCAACCAAGCTAGATGGAGGGGAAGATTGAAGATAACATGAATATCCATAATCAAGAATGATATGAAGGAATTTGGCATATTTGTTGACCTTACCTCGAATCATATTGAAAAGCAGAAGATGATTCTTGTAGCCAACCCCAATTGATAGTAGCCAACCCCAAATGATTGAGACCAAGGCTGAGTTTAGTTGAATTTAGTTCTAACTTCAACTTTGAGAATTGATACTGGGGTACAACTTAGATGGTCAGTAAATACAACTAGATGATCGATGGTATAAGTTGCAGCGCTGTAGTCCGCAATTTGGATTAGTAGATCGATGAGAAGGTTATGGAAGATGTTTGCTGAAGAATCTCAATTCTACGTTTAGTACTTCAGGTTTTAGCTCAGTTTGGGCAGTTCCGTGACTGTTTTTTGCTTGTACTGTGGGTCAAGCACAAATTATAATGTGTTTCTGGAGCTGGCTTATAAAAACTTTATCAGGATTGCTTTTATATGCACCCTTTCAGACTAAGCATCCTAATTGTCCTATTGTGAATTTGAGCACTTATTGCTGACTGGCTTTTTAATGTACGGGACAGACATCCGAGCCTTACTTTCCCTGTATGCCTCTTGAATGATCTATGTGGAGAAAGTAAACATAATGCATATATTTTCTTCTATTTGTTGCTTTTACTGTGGTGGTACTATTTGGAATGAATGTTGTGAAGTTTTACAGACTATTTGTATGTATGTTAACCTTTTCTTTCCCAATAAAGTTGATCAATATTGAAATTGTTGGTGGAGGTTTATATTCAAACGGTAAGGAGCGGTTCATATGACTCTTGATGCTGCTGCGGCATGCACGCCTAGCTATAAGGCCACCATATTCGGGGGCATAGGGAGTTTTTTGGTCTTCTAATTAGTATGTTGAGAATTATTGATAATTTGATTCTAACTGATGCTTGGTTTCACTAGTTGTGGTGTTTGAGTAGTTTGTATAATCATCCACATATTGGGATGCCAGTCTTGGTGTTTGAGTAGATAGTATAATTAGCCACAATTCTGCGAACCAAGTGTAAAACATATTTATCGAATGAAATTGTGATTGTCTTCTACGAGAACTGTTCATATAATCATATGAAGAAGAGACTTTATTAAATCTAGAAATTATTAGATGAAAGGATAATTAGCCTCTTAACATATGATATTTGGGGAAAGCTTATCCCAAAAAAGGCCATCCAGTAACGATAGGCGTAGACATTGGAAGTCGTGTCATATATCTCAGCAAATTAATGCGTGTATTGGCATTCAAAGATCTTGATCTTGATTGCTCTTTCGACAGCATTTAGGCTTATATCCTAATATAGTAATACTTAAGGGAAAGGTTACGTGTATCTCTGTGGTGGTACTCTTTTTTTGAATGCCTAATAAACTACTCCCTCCATCTTAATTATATCGGCCAAGAGACGAAATCTCGTGGATTAAGGTTTAGAAATAAATGCAAGCATTTTTTCAATTCTTTACACTTTTAAGTTTTACCCTTATTAATGATTAACTTGATTCTTAGATGCGATGAATTTACTTTGTAAATACAATTTATAGTTGGGGGCAAAATGAGAAAGTAAATAATTAATGTCCATTGGAATTGAAAGTGGCCAAATTTTTTGAGACGGACATAAATGGAAAGTTGGCCAGTAAAAATGAAACGGAGGGAGTAGTAAGGGAAAGGTTACATCTTCATGGTACCGTTTTTTGAAAGGAGAATTCAACTGGATAAAATGTGAGCAGTAACTAAGCCTTGGCACAGTCACATGGATTTACTCTTATAAAAGTTTGTCTCACCTTCAACTATCATTGATGTTGAGCCTGGTAGGGACAAGAGATTGACTTTAGTCCTTGGTTGCAGCAGAGGGGCTTCAACTTCCTGATATCTTCCTAATAAAGCGACCTAGGGAAAAGAACTGTAGGGCTAAGTTGAAGAAAACATAATTGGCTGACTACAAGCACAGTGCCTCTAGAAATCCTGAAGTATTTGTCTAGTTGGTGAAACTCTTAAGTATTGCTAATTTGGTGTAGTGCTGTGCTGGCAATCAGCTCTAGTCTTCCATAGATGTTTTATGCTCTCTTCGTGTTTTTTGGTGGATAACTATAGAGTGTGTGAAGGAGTCGCATGTTCTTTACCATTATACAGAAGGAAAGATAGATGATAGATCTTTTGAGATAAAGGATTTACTTTTCTTTGATGCTTATAATTTGACTAAGGAATGTACTTCACTATTTACCAGTGTATTTGAAAGGGAGGAGTTTTTCTCAGCTTCAGCAGGTTCCTTTTGTGAATTTTACGGATACTATGCCCATGGCTGTAGTGAAACAAGCTGTGTCTCGCACAATTCAGAAGTGTTACTTTTCATTATGTAACATGTGTTACAGTGGAATAGCCATTTTGTATTGTTTATGAAACAATTGTTGTGATATAGGTCAATCCAGTGTTTTTTTTTGGTGGAAGTGGGATGTTTATATTTTCAGATGGGTAGGGAAAGGCCTCACCCTTTGGGCAAATGTTCTCTCCTAACTCTGCTTTGGCAGGAAAATGTTGTTGAACAAGTTTTTAACATGTGGTTAAGGTATAATTGTGATTAGGAGAAACATTACGAAGTTGATTCTGTGGAGAAAAAAATTTGGATGAACAGCATTTGACATTTGTTTCAAAAATTACTTATCCATTTCCTTGTACTAGTGTAATTCCTATTGGAATTAGGGGTACGATAGAATGGTTGGGGTGGAAGAGGGAGGCCAAAATCGCTTGCTTAATGTGAGATCTTATATTTGGTCGGAGTGAATGCTTATATTTCATCTTGATGTTGGCTATTGAAAATGATTTAATTAGTCTATAAATCATGTAAGGAGCATGTGACCTAGTGTGGCGGTGTGTGGGGGCTTCCTCACTGAAGGGATGTTGTACACTTACATTATGGGATCAATGCACAATGTTTGTAGACCTCATAGTTCCATGGTTCCCCTTGGATAAGACATGCTTTATTAACTGTAAATGGGGATGCATTTTCGTGTAAATTTGGCTGTACTGACTCTTGTGAGTTGCATTATAGGTGCAGTGGTAACAAGGTCATCATGCTTTATGTCGGCGTGTTGATGTTTTTTTTTTCTTTTTCTTATTCAACGACCTTCTATTCTTCAAGAAGGCATGTTTCTAGATTTTCTTTAGCATCAATTTATGTGTCTATTTCTTAAGATGTAATTCTGTGCTTATTCATTTTGTAAATGTAAAATTTTCCTTTCCTTATACATGCAGTTTTCTGCAAGGCCAATTACTTCTTATACTTTGACTGACACACGACCTCAAACTGCTATTCTATCTGCTGCTTTTAATTGAGCAAAGATTTTTTCCATGTGATTTATGTTGTCTTATATATCAGTTGTTCTGAACCAACTATTACATCAGGGGAAATATGGTGGATGCCTTCAGAATGCACATAATGCAAACAAAAGAACTTGGTACATGTCCCGTGCGGCAAATTGGTGGTTGCTCTTTCTTCTACATGAGAATCAGCAATGTTTACATTGTTATTGTTGTCAGCAGCAACGCTAATGTAGCTTGTGCCTTCAAGTTTGTTGTTGAGGTAATTGGGATTTTGTTGCTGTTAAAGTTTCCAAGTAGTTTGCCTTCTTTAATTTTTCATGTAAGCCATGCTATTGTGTCTATAGTTTCGCAGCAGTTAAGAGATGTTTCAGATTAATCAATAAAAGTATATTTCACATCCATCTATTTCCCTTATGTAGACTGACATGGTTATGCTTGCTGTTTATGAATATATAAGTGCATTCGTGTGTCACATAGAGAAGGATATAGTATTTGTTGATTTTGGCAGAACCATTGTTACTGGATTGCCTATTTGCCCTGAAGAATTGTCTTGATTCTAGTGTCAAATTGTCTAATGAACTCCATGAATAGCATTTACTGCTTTAAGTTTTATGTATACATGTGCTAATTATTGAAGTTCATGTTCCTCAAGTTATTAACTTGCAAAATGAGTTTGGTCTTTTAATTTTTGGCCATTGACTTATGTCTGCTGTTTGCTGCATTCTGGATCACCTGTGGGAAGAGTTGAATTACCGACACTTACATATGAAATAATGCAATGAAACGGAACATTGTATTTCAAAGAAGTTCTAATTGCCTTGTAAGTAAGTAACAAAACCAGCAAAAGGTATAAAATCCCTTTTAATGGTTTAGAATATTGAAGATGGTGTTCTGAAAAACTAACGCGGAACAAAATCTAAGGTGGGTGGCTTCAGAGTTCTGATAACCTTAGTGGAGTTGGATGCTTTGGCTGGTTAACCAGGAAGGAATAGTGCTTGCTCTCTTTGGAAGTGCTGGTAGTTTATTTGATGAGATTTAATGATACTGATAAGGGACATAATTATCACTTTGAGAACACTGAATAAATCAAGTTATCCTCATTTACTGCGTTCGTCTCAGTTCCACTCCAGGGGTCATGGTACACAATATTCTCGTGGTTCAAGCTATTCGCTGGATGTATTGCATCGAATATGCATCAACCGGTTCACCTATGTTTAGTGGGATGCCTTATGCTTCATTGCAATAGCATTCAAGATGCTTTCTAGCTTCCGTATATTATGTATCGATGGCAGGGGTGGGGTGACAGGCAAATCAAGTGTCTGTTGGTGTCTTGGCGGTTGTTTTGGAGTTTAATAACCTGTCTTCTCTAGGGACTTTCTTTTCGTCTTCCCGGTTTTGTGAAGCAGTCTGAGTTGAAGTAAGCTGGGGCATGCTAATCATTTGAGGATGGGCCGACTAGGAGGTTTATTTTCCTCTCCCTTTTTTGGGAAACTGTCTTTAAATTCTGCTGTTTATGGGCATCGACTGTTGTTTATGGAAAAAGTCTTATGCTTAGGGTTCAGTGTGGTAAATCAAAGTCTATACTCAGTTTTGTGAGTTGAAAGAGGTTCTGGTTGCCTACAACTGGCAGTTGTAGGAGATGGGGGGCAGGGGGAACTATTAGCCCCAAATGAAACTATGTGCTGAACCCCTCTCTCTTTGTTGCTTCCTATGCTATATTATGAATCCTAGCCCCTTTATGATAGAAGATCCTAGCCCCTGGGAAAGTTGGAGGGGATTCTCACTAACGACATGAAGTTGGGGTTTGGGGGAATAATGAAACTGATAACTGGATAGTGAGAGATTCACGTAAGAGGAAGAAAAGGAGGAATAAGAAAGAAAGAGGTTGATCAGAGTTGGTTATGAGCGTCCAAGGCATCCTACTCAGCCCTTTGGTTTGTTGATAAGAATAGGTTGCATTATAAAGAAGGGAAAACAAAAAGAGATAAAGAAGGAATCAGTTCATCAAAAAGCTACACAGCAACGCTAGGCAACATAATGAACAAAAAAGAAAAAAAGAGCAATTTCCATTTTCACCGAATATCTGTGATAGAAACCCCTCAAAATGAAACCTTGCTAAGTGCCCACAAAGAGGTAAAATAGATAACGCCTATCCCTGCAGAGTTACCGTGGCAAAGACTTATTTTTAGGATTCTAGAATTCCGCTCGTTCAAAAGCACCTAGGGTAGCAGACATATCCCACACTGCCACAACTTCTCTCTCTCTCTCTCTCACCCTAACGCACTAAACCGAATCGGAGCAGGAATGAGACAAAACCAGCAAACCCACTCCAGAGTTGACACACCAAATAATATGTGAATCCTTTAATATGGTCTGAACGCTTGCAACATATCATTCATATTAAGTTTGTTAAGCACTCTGATTTATGAAAGGCAAAAGCTTTCCATAAAAAAGAGGAAAGAGGAAACCGTTGCAGAGTAGCAAACCCGATCAAGCGAGACAGAAATGAGGGACATGTATAATACCCAGAGCTCTCCAAAACCAAGAATAGGAGTCCTGACAGAGAGTGAATTACACGCTGGATACAATATCAAGCAGATGCACCATCTCACACTTTACCAATCATTAAGGTTTGGGATGTAGATTCCAATCTTGATAAGATCAAAGAATATCCTATTCTAAACTGGATCATTTGCAGAAAATCTCAATGTATATAGTTGTATTATCATGTGCTATGTAATCATCCTTGAGTGTTGAATAATGTGATGTTTTGTAGTGCTATAAACCAAAGAAATGATGCCAACATTTGAGAACATCAAAGTATGTCCAAGATTATCAATGACAATATTAATATTTGAGCACCATCAGGCCTATTTGATATATAGGCGAGAGCCTGCCCAGATCTAGCAGTTGCACCTATGATTGATGGATGATTAGACATATCAATTACAATATCTGTAAATATACACCATTCTCCCTGGGAATGCACCTGTGTCTATACGTGCTTAAGTTAAGCTGGCATCACATATCCTATATTCTATTCCCGTCTTCCTGTTCTGATATACTTTGATAAGCTTGAAGCATCTTTCTACATATCTGGCTGGCTGGAATTGGGGTTGCATACCAAAGTCTTGCATTTCTTTCTTTATTATTTTTTCTATTAGATTACTTTTCTTTCTTCAATTCCATTAATTGCTGAATTTAAAATTTTCTGTAGTGCTCACTTTAGTGTAAATGGGGCCTTTTTACTTCAAATTATTTCTGCTGTGTGCATGGTAGACGCATATTTCATTGTGCAAACTAATCCAACAAAAACAAAGGAAAGTAATTTGTTGTTACTCCTTAATCGATGTTGATGTGCATGTCTTTTGTTTCTTTTGCAGGCTGTTGCTTTATTCAAATCTTATTTTGGTGGATCATTCGATGAGGATGCCATCCGCAACAACTTCGTTTTGATCTATGAGTTGTTGGATGGTATGATGTTTGAAGCATATAGATGTTTTATATGTTGTATGAACAAATTAACTAATACATATATATATCTATATTAAAGTGAAAATTAAGTTGGATGGAGAAGGAATACTTCAAAAGCAAAATATTTCGGTACCTAGGATCAATTATTAATCAAGATGGAGAGGTTGTTAATCATAGAATAAAATCGAATCGGATGACATGGAAGAGTGCATTTGGAGTGTTATATGATCGGTGCATGCCACTAAAGCTAAAGGGAAGATTTTATAGGACAGCTGTTATGCCAGTGCTATTGAAACCGAATGTAGGGCTACTAAGGAGCATGCTAACAAGATGAGCGTAGCAGAAATGTGAATGCTTAGACTGATGTGCGGTAAGATTAGAAAAGATAAGACTCATGATGAACAAATATGAGAAACGGTAAAGTAGCTCCTATAGTAGAGAAAAGAACCGCCGAAGATGGTTTGATCATGTACAACGTAGGCCCCTTAGTGCTCCAGTTAGGAAGTGATGATATTAGTCTTAATTAAGCTAGGGGTAGGGGTAAGCCAAAGTTAACATGAACATTAGCAATATGGAAAGACATGAAAGACCGTGGTTTGTATGGTGAATTGGCATTGGATCGTGTGGAATGGTGGAACATGATTCATGTAGCTGACACCAAGTGATTGGGATTAAGGTTTTGTTTTGTTGTGCTCTTTGCATTTATGTGTCCTCGATTAGTGTTCTATTGATTGTTAAAAATATCCGGTTATAACTGGTCTAAGTGGATAATATGTATGTGCATTATGGTTCATCTAGACACATTCGTGTGGCATCCGTATCTTTACAACTAAAGAAATTAAAATTAAACAAAAGTGTGGTCCGTAGGGGTTGGGTTATTGGTCAAGAGGAGTGTTGGACCAAAACTTGAAGCAGGTTCCAGTTGCATTAACTCTCTATTTCTTCATGAAGTTGGTAAGTAATATCGTCTACAAATATTTAGGTTTCCTACAGAATTCTCATTAAATTATCTGCAGAAAGATTATTGTTTTCCCTTGGATAGATTTTAGAGAGATGCCGTTTTGACACTTTGTTTGTCATTACTTGCTACTAAAATATAGGTTGATTTTCGTAAATGCACTTTTCAGTAGAATGTTCCTCCTCTTCATCCATCCATACCAGCAGAACCTTGCTATTTTGATGAAAGCTGTTGTGATCATTTAGGAATGTATACTATTGAGTCTCAAACTTGGGTTTCCTTCCGATCCTTTTATTTTGTACTCCCTCCGTCCCAAAATGAGTGCCAGATTTTGACTCATTTTAGTCAACTTGATTCATTGTTGACCAAATATTTATAAAAACATTACATATTGTGATGAATAAATAATTGTTTTGATAAATTATTATTCTTACGATGACTAAAATATTAGAATCTATTACATGATAAATATTTTGTTAAAATTAATTTGATAAAGTTTTGTGGTGACATTTGAACAAGAAAAAACTCTCATTTTGAGACGGGGGAAGTATATACAAAGCAATTTGGCGTAACATTGGCAGAAGATAGAGAGGAAAGAAAAAGCACAGAACAATTCACCTCCTCTCAGGATAAGTTTTCTCAGATCTACTCAACTGGAAGGGAGAAAACATGGGCACCAAAAAAATAAAAGATTGAGCATAATACGCTCAGTCCTATATATACTTGAATATATTCTTATTCATTCCCTTATAAAATTTCCTATTCCTAGAAAAATCAGATGAGTCATGTTAAACAGTCTGCCTTCTTTTCCGCTCAGATTTCCGATTCCTACACCAATACTTAATTTATTTTTGTGGCCAATATGTTACCAGAAACACTGAAATTTCTAATATGAACTACTCTTCATCAAGCCACTGAATGCGATAACATTTAAGACTAACGAATTAGGGAAATGAAAGGCAGTTCAAAGTATTTTCAATTGAACAGTATCTCAAGCATACTTTCTCGTGTCTTTAATTTTTTGCATCCAAATTGCAGAAATTATGGATTTTGGTTATCCACAAAACCTTTCTCCTGAGATTTTGAAGCTTTACATAACTCAGGAAGGTGTTCGCTCTCCATTCTCATCCAAGGTTAGATGCATATATTTGTTGTGTTCTTAGAATACCATGTAAAAAGATGGTGCATTGCACTCTTTCAATGGTGATTTATTATGAACAAATACTGACGATATCCAACTCCTACATCTTGCACGGAAAAACTAAATAGCCTACAGATAGGCCTGTACCAAATGCAACTTTACAAGTGACTGGTGCCGTTGGATGGCGCAGGGAGGGTCTTGTCTATAAAAAGAATGAGGTGCTTTTTTTCTCCTTTTTTTCTTTTACTTGTTCCTAAATTAGTTGCTGTGCATACTAAAGCTCTGCAAGTTCGTGACATGTTTTTTGGTCACAGGTGTTTCTGGATATTGTGGAAAGTGTTAATCTTCTTATGTCTTCTAAAGGTATATAGCATCTCTCATGCGCCACAAGACATATTGGTCTGATAACTGTCTAGCAGTCTATCACTAATAAACGTTTCAATGAATATAGGTAGTGTACTCCGTTGCGATGTTACTGGAAAAATTCTTATGAAGTGTTTCCTCTCTGGAATGCCTGATTTAAAGCTTGGTTTAAATGATAAAATTGGGCTAGAGAAAGAGTCTCAACTTAAGTCACGCCCCGCTAAGAGGTAGCTTCTGAAGACAAATTTGTCTTATCCTTCAAATTCCTATCTTTATCTATCTGCTAATACATCGGAGGACTTTTTTTCATCATATACTCATATTTCATAATATGCATTTATTTGTGTTCCTTTCATCTCTTTATTTGCATTTATGATAAAAGGTGATGCAGCAAAACTCCCATTTTGTCGGGTTTCTGCATTTTCCACACTTTTCCGCCATTTTGTTTCTTAGCCAAGCAATGTGTTGGTTACTTAAGGATTTCACGGGGTCTCTCTTCCATTTACTTGAAGATGGAAAACGGCTCTTTTTTCCCCCAGCAAACTAAAATTTTCATGCGCATTCACTACCAGGAAATGAGTCTGCCTCGGGTGCTTGGGTTGAGATTTTTTGGTTCAAGTGATATGGACTTATTCTGGTTCTTTTGATGACGTTTATGGTGCCCATATCATTACTAATGGATATACAACCATACTTGAGTTGGATAGTGAATTATTTTAGTTAATTACCAAATGCATTATCGTAAGCTGGCTTCAATTTTTCTGTTCATGTTTTTTTTAATACTTATAATAGTTGATTTTACTTCTTAATCTGAGTATGTGTGTTTGTTAATACTTATAATAGTTGATTTTACTTCTTAATCTGACAGTATGGTACTTCTTATTAGTTGATATGTCAACACACTATCTGTTGGAGCAGATTCACCTAACTTCCAGTCTAATAATTAACAAGTAAAAGTATTTATTTCTGTCAATAGGAAAAAGTAGCAGCACCTTGTAATATTAATAGCGGACTAACGGAGGTATTTGTTATACCCCATGGTAAGAACAAAGTTTCAATGACTACCTGGTCTAGCTGTGTAGCCTTCTCTTTCCTAACAGGATGTTTGGGGTTTCAAGTCTCGTCAGATTCATATTGAGGAGAATTGTATCTTGTTGAAAATCTCTCCTGGCTTTAAGCCCTCGTTGTTATTTTGGTATACTTAATACAATAAAATCAGGGTCGGCTAAGGTATGCGTTCCCTCCAACCAAAAGAAAAGCACAAAGTTTATCCCCAAAATTAAGAGATTTTTAACTCACTAAATCTTCATAATTACCACAAACTGAATTAGAAACCCATTGGTTCTTTATCTTGTTTATGCGTATTTCAGATTCAAATTTAATTTCAGTAATTTATACTTGGCATGCTTGTGTTACTTTAACTGTGATGAGCATTTCTTTTGTTTCTTTGATGTTCTAAAGTCTATGACTACTACATCTTGCAGCGGGAAAACTATTGAGCTTGATGATGTTACTTTTCATCAGTGTGTGAATTTGACAAGGTTTAACTCGGAAAAGACAGTGAGCTTTGTGCCACCAGATGGCGAATTTGAATTGATGAAGTAAGCTCACTCTTCTTCCCAATTGTGTTAGTTTGTAACATTTGAGATGATGTTGAATAACTTGTATATAAGCCATAACAGTGTATGTAATAGCGCAAATGTTCCAAGTGTTTCTTCCCCTCACTTCCAGAAAATTTTGATGGGACGATTCAGCAGCCAACGATGCTGTATCGACATACTTTAATCTTTTCTGTGTCATGGGATGACAGCCATGTTTCTGTACTTCTATATTATTTTTATGTGAAACCTTCATATTGAGGATTGGGCACCGTAGTTAATTTATAAAAAAGAAAAAGAAATTACAAGTATAGGATCGAGACATTTCATGTTCTTAATTTTGTTGCATTGGAGGTGAAATGACAACTATGAATTCTAGTGTTAGGATTTCTGTTCTTGTCCTTGGGGGACAGCAAATTAGTTAATCATTAGCTCGTAAACCCTATCGCGTAGTAGTGGTCAGTGGTGACAAGGTACATGTTTCTGTTATTGCTTGCGTTCCTGTGGAACTATGATTACTAGCAGCAGTGAAGACAGAAGCAATCATGGCAGTGTGGTAATGTTGGCAATTGACTGTTGAGTTTTAGTAGGCGGAAAAGAGCAGGCTCAAGTTGTCTAACTGATACTCGTTCCCATCAAAGCCTTTTGCAAATTTTGTTTATTTCCATGCTAATTAATTTGACGCCGGTCTGGTTAGACAAATGACCATGGGCTCAAACTGCAACCTCCATGCTGAAATTTATGGTGCTGTTGATATGCCCTTGCTTAATTACTAGACCTAAAACGATGTTCACAGGACATAATTTTCTATCAGTTCTTGTAAATATTTTCTATTTTAATATGGGAAGTGAAACAATAATTGCATCTGTACTCGAACAACTAAGGACTCGTGTTCGTTCTTTACTACTGTTCTCTTACTTTTTTCTGCTTGTAATATATGTTAGATTGATGTGTGTCATAGACTCATAGTATGGATATAATATGTTTGAATTGTTCCTACTTGGCACTATATGCAAAATTTTGATCAAGCCTTATGAATTAGCTTGGTTTAAATTCATTGCCCTTTTCCTTTATCTGGGTTCGAGTATATGCAATATTGCTCACTTGTATGCATATCTTTGACACAGGTACCGTATCACGGAAGGTGTAAATCTTCCGTTTCGGGTATTGCCCACCATAAAAGAATTGGGTCGGACGCGCATGGAAGTAAATGTCAAGGTTGGTTGACAACTTGGTAAAATATGCAGTATGCAAGTGTTGATTATCAAGGATCACATATGTATCTCATATATTCCGCTTTCAGGTGAAGAGTGTCTTTGGTGCAAAAATGTTCGCACTTGGAGTTGTGATCAAGATTCCAGTACCTAAACAAACTGCAAAAACGAGTTTCCAAGTTACATCAGGGCGAGCCAAGTACAATGCCTCTCTTGATTGCCTGGTTTGGAAGTGAGTATCAGAAATATTTGAATTTGCTTAACCTAGTATTTCCACGTTGTACTGGCACACTAAGACTCACTACTCCATGCGTATACGAGTATTAACATATTGTCATAGTGAGATCATATATATGATTGCATGTTTCATCTCTTTCTTGAACATGGTACACTTCTTGTAACTATAGGAATATTGATCTTTTTGAAATCGCTGAAGGGTAGTCCTCACACTGGGTTTAATGGTAAAAGGGAGCTGAAATGCTATGCACCGAAGGACCCCCAGATGCTGATGGAGACATACCGTGGTCCATCAAATATTGTTAGAAGCATATTACCCTTTATCTGCTCCCTGCTTCTACATGAATTTAGCAACTGTCTTCATGTCCCCTGTCAAGAAGTTTCTCCTTTCTAAGCACAATTCCAAAGGCTAATGGGACTCTCAATCCTCTCAATCCTCTCTCTCTCTCTCTCTCTCTCTCTCTCTCACTTTAAAGATGAGTTTGATTGCAAATCAAAAGTATTTAGTAATTATCATAAGGTGGTGAACAATGGTGGATGCTGGTAAGGGGGGCTGGGGCCATGGCTCCAATGTGGTCGACTTGCCTAGTGAATTGGAGAGTTGATTTATTTTGCTTTTAGGAGTAGAGGTGCATCTTGTTGGGAAAAAAGCAGTAAATATAAGGTTGTGTCGAATGAGTTGACAGCCATGGTTAGTGAAAAATCGTGATGTTTTTTGATGATGCTATTAGATGTTTTGAGATTATCAGGAACCATTTAGTAATGGACTTTGTCTGAGCAGTCCGCAGCAATGTTTGATGTTACATCTTTATTTTTAGTTGGTGACATGGTATCTCTCAAAACGTGCAGGATTAGGAAATTTCCTGGACAAACTGAGCCAACCTTAAGTGCAGAAGTAGAGTTGATATCTACAATTGTAGAAAAGAAGTCTTGGACTAGGCCGCCAATACAGATGGAGTTCCAGGTACCTTTTCAGTCAAAGTTTCTATTTGAAGTGGTGGTGCTCATGTAGTGGATTAACATTCTCTTTTTGAAGGTTCCTATGTTTACGGCATCAGGATTACGAGTGAGATTTCTCAAGGTAAATGTATCAAGCTTAATTTTGCATCCTTTTTGTTTATCTGAGTATTGAAAGTTTTTCTGGATCGTTGTGCTCTAACTTTGTTTTGTGCAGGTGTGGGAGAAGAGCGGTTACAATACAGTTGAATGGGTGCGTTATATTACCAAAGCAGGTTCGTACGAGATTAGGTGCTAGATAGGATAGCTGCTTTGAAATTCTTTCTGAGATGAGCTCTTGATTGGGTTGGAATGGAAGCATATGATTCGAGTTCATCCATCTTGAGAAAAAAGAATTATCAAAAGAGTGTTGCCTCATTAACAAAGATAAAAGCAGCCTCGTTGCTGTCCGGGAAAAAAATTATTATAGTGCTTGTATTATTCGAGGTATAGCTGTTGTTTCTGCCACTTTTTAAGTTTATAGGAAAGATCATTTGGAGTGAAAATTTGATTTATGATGTGTTGTAAAGGCTAGTTCTCAGTTGAGACTTGATGAGTGAGTGGGCATTCACTGTTTTCATCACCAAGGGATTTTACAGTATTCAAATTATCTTACTTTCATTTAACATGTATTTGTGAGTGAATATTTCTTTTATATTGAGTCCGTTTTCTTTCTTTCTCTCTCTCTCTCTCTCTCTCTCTCTCTCTCTCTCTCTCTCTCTCATCTTATTATTTTTAAATTTTACTAAATTATCACCTCAAACCCAGCAGTTAGCTGCTTTTTGTCTAGTATTTATGTGACATGGTATCAAAATCAAATGAAAAAACTACAAAATGTGTTGCTGTACGATATATTTGCTGTAACTTATATGACTGTACTATTCATTAGTTAAATTTGCCATTATACCATTTCTCTCTGCTTCAGATCTTTTCTTTGTGCAAACGGGCGTTAAGTTTTTCACCAGTGAATTACCAACTTCGTAACGACCAACTTCAAATCTTTTCTTTGTGACTACAGGTTTTCGTGGGGAGGTAATATTAACACCACTATATTTGTTTGTAACATATTTCAAGTTTATCTGGTGTCAAATAGCCTTATCATTTTGTACTGACAGTTACCATTGTCTGTGTGTGTACATCAATGACTAGAGTAGACAGAAATGGAGTGAATGGATTGTGTTTGTCATTTTTCTGAGACCCCCTCTTCTGCAAACTGGTTTTCACTTCATTGAATTATTTATTGATTTGATCCAGTGAATAGTAAATTCAATCATTCAAATTACATCTTTTAAATTCTTAATTCATTTCAATCTTAATTATTAATTTTAACACCATTTTAAAATTTTTATTTCTTCCTTTTTTTTATTTATTGCATAAAAATATATTATATTTATAATTTTATATTAATTAAAATATTAAAAATTTTTGTGCACATTAGTTGCATTACGAGATCAAGTTGCTTGTACAATGGCGCATCACTTTACAATTTTTTACCTTAAGTTCTCTGTTTCATTGAATAGAATGAGAATTTTTGGTTATACTGATAGTGTATGATAACTTCTTTTTCAATTTTAATCGAAAAGAGAGATATTTTATTAAATCGAAGATGCATGGTAACTTTTTCAACTGTACCGGCCAGAACTATACATAGAGGAAAATGACTTTTGAAGTTTTAGTAAGCAAGTTCACTCAAGTTATTATTATTATTATTATTATTATTATTTTTTGTCCTGAGGATGTGTGGGAAAAAAATTTATTATTAAGCGTTGTAGTCTGAAGGCTTTTATAACGAGTTTAA
>JAOWAN010000043.1:3553790-3576096 GCA_028566635.1 Lobelia cardinalis
TGCGCCACACAGAGAGAGAGAGAGAGAGAGAGAGAGAGAGAGAGAGAGAGAGAGAGAGAGAGAGAGAAGACAACCCTGAGAGATCGAGAGAACTCGTCACTAGCTACACAGACTGGTGGAAGAAACGAAGCCGTCAACGGAGGGGTCACCGGCCGGAGAGAAGGAGGGAGCTAAGTTGCTGCGGCTAGGGTTTGGGGTAGGGGGAATTTTTGATTTGGAGGAAATGACGACGTCAACTGGAAGGAGACGAGTCCCTGACTTTATATAGGATAAGTTAGCGACGGTGTCCGACGCGCATTAATAATCTTAGCGACAGAAACCGACGCTGACTTGTCAATGATATTAATTGAATAGTCTACAAAATACAGCGATGGAATCCGTCGCTAATATACTAATATCAGCGACGGCTCCTACTTTTTTTTTGCGACGGACTCCGTCGCAATAATTGGCGCCAATGTTGCGCCAAATTCTGGCGCGAATTTAGCGACGGAGCTTAAATTCTGCGACGGCTTATTATTCATATAGCGACGATTTCCGTCGCTAAATTTAGTAGACTTTAACTTAATTGGCTTTTGACCATTTAGCGACGTCATCAACCAATTTAGCGTCGGTGTCCGTCGCTAATTAGCGACTCTTAAAGTCCGTCGCTAATTTGTTCCGTCGCTAAACCTGTATTTTCTAGTAGTGTATGAATGACATACATGTTTTTTCTTCAAAGATCTACTTGATTTTGTTAATATACATGTCTAGATCTACATAAAATGTGAAATTCAAGGTGTGAGAGTAAGATCACATCTTTGGATTTTGTTCAAATTTCTTTGATTCCTTTCCTTTCTTTTTAGGTATATCTCTTCTTTGAAAATGATCTTAAAATAATCTAAAAGTGAAGGAAGACATATATTTGTAGGATCTCTTTGAGATCCTCTCTTTTTTGGAGGTTTAAAAAGATAAACACACAAGTATATATCATGCCCGATCTAGTGATTAGTATCTTTCTAATCCCCTTTTCTCTAATCACTCTCTTTCTAAATGTTATTCTTCCATAAAGAGTAGTTTTCCAAGCATATACTCTCATGTCATAATGAAAGATCCATTAATGATAGTACTAGATCCTCTCGGGATTTGGATAAGGTTATTTAAAGGATGACATTAGTGGAGTGTTTTTCTTAAAACTCTTTAAAACCTTTGTAGAGGACACTTCCAACTTCTCTTGTATATACAATACTTTTCTAGATCTCTCCTTAGTATTAACATGGCTAAATGCACATTCTTACTTGCTTACATGTTTTAAGATGCAATGAATGGTGTATAGACCATATATAATCACCTTGGCATCTTCTTAAACCGTGACCAACCTTGGATCAATCATTAAGAGATATGCATGCTAGAACACCATTAGAGACCGCAAAAGGATCGGGTGCTTAGCCCCTTCCCAATCCGTAACTTAGCCCCCGAACCTAGAAATTTCATAAAATCGAAAGGCGTTCTTCCGAATCCTAAAACAAGAAATGGAGGTGGCGACTTTCAATTTCTCAAATAAGTTGAGTTGTCACTAAGAGAAGCCCAATATACCAAAATTCTCATCATACTCGTCCGATGACACATTTTATCCACGAAACTCGATTAATTAATCAATAATCCGAGAGGACGCGAGAACGGAGCTCTCACAACTAAGCCCGTAAATTTTAATCTTCTGGATCGTCTTCTCCACCACTAGTGAAGTTTAATGGGTTATGTGAGACAGGCTAATCATTATCACATGATCTTTTATTCCATCTAGGTGTAACATTTCACTTCTTTCCTTGTTAGTTGGGTATTGATTTGATCTATCTGCAAATTTTCTTCAATAGGTCATGTCTGCCGCGGACAATCCACCTAGGTGGGAAGAAAAACACTTAATTGAGAAATTCTCGCTTCACGCATGAGTGCAATATATTTGGATTATGAGAGGTATATAGGCTCATGGTAGTTTTGTGTATTTCATCGAGCTACCCGAGATGCAATGTGTGCTAGGCTTAAATGAGTGTCACCTCTTCAATGCTCTAAAGTTGGGGATATTGATAATGTTGCTTATGAAAGAGCACTTGACAGACTAGAGCAGGGCAATCATTATACCGAGCGCCCTGACACTCTTTCTCCCTAAGAGAGTGTATTTACTCTCTTTACTTTCCTCATTCTCTTTTACAAATTTCAATCAATCCCTAACATTAAGGGATTTTTTTCAATCTCTCCAACCAAAATTTAAAAAAAATTCAGCTTCATTTTAATCCAAAAAAAAGAATCCTAAATTAACTCACTATAATCTCTCAAAATCGAAATCAAATAATAATACCAAAAATCCTCCGATTTCTCTAAATATACAATCTAAACACCATAGACCATCTGTATAAATGAATAAAATAAATATTAAGCACTGAAAAATGAACACTTACAAAAATTTAATAAATCTGTATAACATAACAACATGTCAAACCCAACAAATCAAGCTGAACACCATGTTAAGAGTAAATGAATCACACGTTGAAGTAAATGAATACACTTTATTTTTTCGATGTTGAAATTCATACCTGTGATATTACTTCATCAATTGGAATGCTGAAATTTTAAAATGGTTCAAATGAATAAAACAACTAAGGAAATGAACATTAACCATTAAAAAAATAAATATTTACAAACATTAAAAAAATTGGTATAACATAACAACAAGTTAAACTGAACATCATGTTAATAGTAAATGAATCACACATTGAAGTAAATGAACACAATTTATTTTTTCAATATTGAAATGCATACATATGATATTTCTTCATCAATTGGAATGCTAAAATATGAAATTGTTCAAATGAATAAACCAAATAAGGAAGTGAATATTAAGCACTTACAAAATGAATCCAAAAAAATAATTTTGTAACATATCAAACACTCATATTAAGTAACATGTTATAATGAATCTAACGTTGAAGTAAATGAATACAATTTAGTTTATACATACGTAATACACCATCATCATCAATTCCAATATCTTCAGCGACGGTGGAGAAGACGATCGATGAAAAAGATGAAGACGATGGATTCCATCATCATCGAATCCAACATGTTATCATCTCCAACTTCTTTTAAGAAATCTTTCTTTTTCTGCTTCCATGTTGACGGTTGCTGCTGCCACAAGCAACTTCCAACAATGAACGCAAGTGAACAACAATGATTACTGAGAGTGAGACGGTGAAGATGGTGAAATGAAATGAACACACGCCAACATTTTTATTGAAAACCCAAAATCGCAAATTTTGTAAGAAGATGTCATGGATTTGATTAAGGGATTAAAACTAAGAATGACAAATCGTTGAGAAAGAATCCCTGATTTTATGAGATTAATTAGGGAATTAATATCAACTCTTATTTTGCCCCTAAATTAACGGAATGAGAGTAAGCAAATAAAAGAATTTCATCTCTCTCTCTCTCTCACGCGCTTTGTTTCACAGTGCAAACCAATTGCTGAGGATGCGCTTCAAGCAAGGAGCGCGTAGGGATAAATAGTTATGTTTAATTATTTACATAAATCCTGTTGTTATTTCAGATGAAGCCTTTAAAACTAGTAATCAACGATGACACTAAAAAAATAAATCAAGAGTAATAACATTAACATTCAATATGAGCAAGTAATATAGATTGAAACTTATTGCTTAAAAATTTCAACAAATAAAGCATAAATTTATTTTAAATAACTTCAATATGTTCTAAAATTAATATTATAATTTGAAACTATGAAAAAGAAACAAGAGGTGTGAGAAAAGGACAACGAAAAATATAGAAAAAATAGTGTCCTCAATTGTTGTTGGTTCAAAAAAAGTGAAAATGTATTCCACACATGAAAAGTTTTATGATACATATTTCAAAATATAGTGTAAAAGTAAAAGTGTTTCATAAATGAAAAGTATAAGATAAGTTTATGAAAAAAAAACTTATTCCCAATGACTTTTGTAAGGGTTAGATCAGGACTACGATATATGATAATATTGAATAATATTGCACTGTTCATGATATAAATATGAGATGATATGAGTTTTTTAATTAAAAGACCAATTTGCCCCTGTTGATTACCCCACCCCACATCACTACTCTCCACGTGACTAGGTTACCCCGTGTCTTGGAAACAGAGATTTAGAACATGTGGAGCCCACCTTTTCTACCTTCTCTTTTCCTCTCCAAAACTTTCTCCCTTCTATAGAACTCAATCCAACACCGTCATTTGTTCAACACTGTCATTGGTTCACCCATAAATGAAAGCTTTAGCAGCACCCATTTCAAGCCACCAAATCCTCAGCTACGCTCACATCAATGGAGGAATGGCTCCTTCGCGGACCACCATTTTACGGTACACCATTTTTATCACAAATCTGCAATAGTATCACCTACGCGATCTCCTGCCTCTGTTATTTCCACTAGCATTGATATTCCCCCTTCCTCCACCAACGCCGCCTCCGTCACGTACTAGAGGATCAGTGAGAAGAAGTTGGTGGCAGCCTGAACGAGGTTATTGAGAAGATTCGAGAAACCAATTTCACAACCTAATCATGAGATAAACCCATTTTCTATTGACATGGAAATGGGTTTCTTTTCTTTGTTTTGATAAAGGGAGGAGGAGAGAAATGTAGATCCAAATCGCTTTGTTCGATGGTGGAGACGGTGATTATTGTTGTTGTACGTAGTACTATCCGGCTGATGGAGATATATGAATTTTTGAGAGAGAGAGAGAGAGAGAGAGAGAGAGAGAGAGAGAAGAGGGGGACGAAGGGAGGTCGGAATAGTGGACAAAGTTGAAAAGGGAGGGAGTCAGATGTGCATTTCTTGGGCAGTGAACCTGAGGAAGAGAGAGTGAGAAACAATGTTTAAATAGTGTTATGTGAAAAAAATATTATTATAATAATGTATAGATATAGGGGTAATAGATGCAAAGTATTTGATATTTAGATGTAATATTGGGTGATATGTGAGATTGATATTGAAAATATATATGACGTTGATATTTAAATGTAGTGATATGTAAGATTCGTTATCTGACCCTAAGTACTATAGACCTCTATAAATCTCATGCTTTTACGCTAATATGTGTTAACAATTTACGTACACTCATTATTTATAATTAATATTAAAATCATGAAATAGTTATTAACTTAATTTGATTAGATCAAGGTGACTTGCAATTTTCACCAACAAATTTTCTTTTAAAAAATTAAATCTCGCTTTGTACTAATGGGCCAATTTGACCCCTGTATGTTTTGTGCGTTCTTAGTTTTTACAATAAAAAGGTTGTGTCCAATTTCACGACACACACACACAATGGCGACTTCAGCAGTAAAACCAACGCTAGGAGACCTTCAGAGAGACTCCTTCGTGACCCTCCTCGCCAAACTCATCGGCGAATCCAAGTACGTTCAGAACAATCCACCGGACCTAATTCCGGAGGAGGACAGGATTGTCAACCACGTCCTCGACGTCCTCCTCCCCTTCAGCACTACCACCGGCGGCGGCCCTTTGATCCTCAACCATGTCACCTATTTGCCCAAGCGAGGTAACCTTATCGTCGAGTACCCCGGAACCGAGCCCGGAAAGATCCTTTCCTTTGTCGGGATGCACATGGATGTCGTCACTGCCAACCCTTCTGATTGGGTGGGTCTCACGCCCCTCCCTTTTTCCCACCTCTCTATCTTTCTCTCCATTTTCGTATTTTGCTTCACTGATAGTAAAAAATGATGCGTCATCAATCGTACTGATTGTGGATCAGTGGGTATTTGTTTACACATTTTAGTTAAAGTCAATTCTAATTAGTTACAGCATCATTTTTTTCTTAAGATTTTTCCCAGAGATTTTGGGTTACATGTATACTCCTAAATTAATCTAGTTTTAATCTTTGCTTTAGTCAATTTGATTTTTAAGTATAGCCGAAGTTTGTGATTATGAATTGTGGGCTAAAGTTCATTTCTTTAGCATATCTGATATTTTGATCCGCATAATGTGATGATGTGGGTTTATGTAGAGGGGCATGTGCTTCAGTTTTGATTTTTCTTGGTCCGCTTGGTTAAATATTTATATAAATTTAAGTTCATTAACAAAATTTTAGAAGAAGAAATTTGTAGTCCTATTAGTGTAGTTCTACACGATTGGGACTTTGATGACATAAAGCAGGAAAAATATATGTTTAGTATTGATTTAACATATGCTACCCCGTGGGAGTACAGTTTACTGTTTTTCCGTTTTAATGAAAATGTTTCATAATGATGCATGCTTTTTCCTGTGCTATTTTTCTTTCTTTGGTTATTAATAGAAAACTTATTTGTTTACTAAGAATGTAGTTATACTACTCCTTATAATGTTTTTAATATTTCTCTAAGTTTGTTCTGAATTGTCTTTTTGATTGCTTGTAATTTTTAAAAGAGGTATTGTTTTATTGGTGCAATTGGATTTCTGCTGATTTTTGTTCATTTATGGCACTTACTTTGTTTATATGCGAATTAAATTAGTTATTAGTTAAGTAGTCTTGTTCTTATTGAATGGAGAGTTTAGTTTGTTTTGGAAAATGGTTACTTGTATGTGGATCATAACTCATACGCACTATGAGGTGAATGGGGCAATTCTCTTTGGTTATGGTGTCCGGTTCATATGGAGTTGGCGGAATAGAAGGATATTCCAACAAGAGGTGCTGCCCTATCGACCCGTATTGATATCGTGGTGAACGCGGCCCGGGTCTGCAGTGAAGCATGGAGTTCTTTGAGTATTGGCAGCGGTTTAGTGGAGCATTGGGTAGATGAGGACATCACCTGGAAACCACCGCCGGAGGGATTCATTTGTATTAATGCTGATGGCACAGTGACTAGAGATGGGACGGGGCTCGCCTGCAGTGCTGTTTATAGAGATAGCAAGGGCAAGTGGCAAGGGGGTGTTGGTCGTAGAGCTGGTCCCGGTGATGCCTTGTGCGCGGAGTTGTGGGGGATAATGATTGGGTTAAAGGAATCATGGGATATGGGATGGAGGAAAATTATTTTGCAATCGGATTGTAAAGAGGCCATTGATCTTATTCAGCGGTTAGGTGTTTTTACGACTCAACACCATGATATTATCCAGCCTATTGGAGATTTGTTGAAGAGGAATTGGGAGTTAAGGATTGTGCATATCTATCGTGAAGCCAACAAGGTAGCAGACAAGATGGCTTCGCTGATGCTTAATTCCGTTGCGGAATGGAGGATATTCAAGGAAAGCCCCCCTGACGTAGCAGCGCTGCTGCTTGAATATGCAACTGGAAGGAGTGTAGTTAGACAAATTTTGGCCTAACTCTTCCTCCTTTCCCCCCTCTATGTAAAAAAAATAACTCATACGCACTTATTAGAATCAGAAAACATGGTGATTATTATTGCATAAACTAAATGTACTATCAAGAATGATAGAATTTTTATTAGAAAACTATATTTACTTGAGAAGAAGTTCTATCGCCTTCAGTCCTTCACATATGATATGCATTCATGTCATCAAGACTAATAAGCTCTTACTTTTTTGTGAGAAAGTGGTTCACTTATGAGAGTCATAACTATATTTTGCATCTTCAAAGACTAATAAATGCTCATAAGGGTTTTTATAAAATGTCATGTCAGCATATATTTACAATATATATTTACACTTTAGTTCAAGAAAGGTAATAATGAACTATCATTAGAGCTTTCCAGATTACTATCTTGTCTCTCTTCTTTTTCTGTTTCTCTTGTTAGCAACTACTTCGAGGGTTGAACTCAGTTCACTTATGAGCACATTCTACAACATTAATAGAGCTGTTTGTAATAGCTGTTTGATTTGTAACTAACTTCAGCGCATTTTGCTGGTCTCATTATGTCTTCTATATTGGCTTGGGTTTTTGAAAGTACCAAAATTTGTGAGGCATTCCGTTTTGAAATGTGATATAATGTTAGATTGTGCTTACTTCAGCACCATGCTTTTCTGATGATAATATGTTGGCCAGTTTTGTTTGCTTTGTTTCTGCATGTATTTGTTTCTTTTACTATCTTCTTCTCTTTTTAAGCCTTTTAAATTTGTAACTTATGAAGCTATCACTTACAGGATTTTGATCCTTTCTCAATGACCATTGATGGGGACAAACTTCGGGGACGTGGAACAACTGATTGCTTAGGACATGTTGCTCTTGTTGCTGAGCTAATGAGAAGGCTAGGGGAGAGTAAGCCAAAACTGAAGTCCACTGTTGTTGCTGTCTTCATAGCCAGTGAAGAAAATTCATCCATTCCAGGGGTTGGCGTGGATGCACTAGTGAAGGACGGATTGCTTGATAAGTTAAAACAAGGACCTTTGTAAGTAGAAACTTTTAATCTTTATATTACTGTTTCTATTGCCAAGAACTTATGATCTTCTAGATTACCTCTATGCGAAAATTCTAGAAGATTAGGCATTGCGTTTGTGAAACAGGTTTTGGATCGACACAGCAGACAAACAACCTTGTATTGGTACTGGTGGTATGATACCTTGGAAGCTTCATGTTACTGGAAAGCTTTTTCACAGTGGTCTAGCACATAAGGTATTACATGCATTCACTGTTGTTCGGTACCAGTTTTGATTGATTACGGTTAGAGAAAATAGCGGTTGATATTTGGCCATGCAGTTGTGATAATTTTGTACTTCTTTCCACTGAGATGAAGGGGAAAGCCTCCCAACTATTGATCAACTTGTTAGAATAAGTACCATTATTTTGTGCTATAACTAAAGAGCTGATTCTTGATATGGAATTGATTCCACCAGAGGTCCAGAGTGTCTCTTAAAGTTGCATGGGTTGATAGCAACATGTTTATGTGAAGCAGAAGATGGGAGAGTCAACTTGAATTTAGGTTTTTCCAACAGAGCTCAATGGAAACTATATATTTATTGAGAAGATTTAGGCAAAAATGAAAAAGTGAAACTAGGATCTTCATATGGTCTTGTCAGAGTTGTAGATCATTATCTCAAAATAAATATATGATATAATAAATAAAAGATCTATTGACCAATCAATAAAGGCAAGTCAACTTCATCAACAAATCCTATATTGTTTCATCTTGTACATGTTTAGTCAATACGTCAATCTCGAAGCAAAAAGATACTCACTCCGTCCTTAAATGAGTGTCTTGTTTCTTTTTTGAAAAGTGATTCGAAGACTATTAAAATTATTATTTAATACTCCCTTGGTTTCCTTTTAAGTATCCACTTTCTTACCTTTATGTGAGAGCTTTATGTCGCTTTCGGAACATTTAAAAGGAAACGGAGGGAGTATATATTTGTTGTGTTTTACGTTCTAAGTATATTAAGTAAACTATTGGTAACAGTTTTATAACTTCGTAAGAACAAGTCAATTCTCATATAAAACTAGTCAAAGTTTAATTAAAAAAAAGTCAAAACAGGACACTCATTTAGGGACGGAGGGTGGAAGGTATTAGTGGCAATCCTTGATGTTGAAGTTCTAAATATAATCACACGTTAGAACATACCTAGAAAGTATACTTTATAAATTTGCTGTTACAAGATTTTCTAAATAAGGAAATACTATCTCCATCCCAAAATAATAGTCCCGTTGTACCTTCCACGCATTTTAAGGAGTGAGCTATGCATACTTGTACACTACTAAACTACTCTAAAATTGTTACTCTTTTTAGAAAGAGGACTATTATTTTGCGATGCACAATTAAGGAAATGTGGACTATTTTTTTGGAGTACTATTTTTTCGGGACAGGGGCCGTATCATTTGTCGTTATTAATGAGCTGGCAGAAATAATCCATTGCTGTTACTAAATGGTATCTTATGACTTAATGCTTCATCAAATTATCTACAATTTCCAAATCAAAACCACCCACCTATCCCCGTAAAATCACATGTCTTCCGCTTCTGCTTCATTAAGTGCCCTCGAGTCCTTGATAGTCCACCCCACTCCAGTGATACAATTTCCAAATCAAAACCACCCACCACCATCTACCATCACTGGATCTTTTCTCCCTCTTATCAGGCTTAACTCTAGATTTGATTGCAATCCCTCACAACTTTCTGTTTCCCTTCATTCAGTTGGTATACCGAGCGAGCGCCTAGGCACTCGGTGTATTAGGAGCGCCCAATGCACATAAAGACTATAAATTATGCACATAACATAAATATAAAATGCACATAAGTCATACCATTAGTATGGTCATAATTATTATGTGCATTTTATATCACATTATGTGCATAAATTATAGCCTTTATGTGCATTGGGCGCTCCTAACACACCGAGAGCCTAGGCGCTCATCAGATTTTGCCCCCTTCATTAGCCCGTTGTTCCTTGCCGCAGAGTTTTGCTAGTTGAGCCTAGTCCATTTTTGTTTATATTCCATTCCTCTCCGTTTTAGTTTGACTTCATTTTAGTTTTCTACACGTGTTATGCACAATATATCGCATTGTAGTTTCACATTTCTGCCACTTTTTACTCATTGGAATAGCCTTTGCTTATCAAGAATAGCCATTTTTCATTAAGAATATCAATTTCTTTGACTTGAGTGCCAATTATGTGGCTTTGAATCCTTTGATCAAATTTAACTGCATTCATGCCTTGCTAGTGAAAAATTGGATGAATTGTTATCTTAAACACACGTTCACCCCCTTTTGGATTTCTCTGAACCAAACGTGCCTGACGCCACCACCAGCTACCATCACTGGAACTTTCTAAACGACATCGGACTTTGTTGGCAATTTTACTAATTTCCAAAGTGCTCCTATATTGTATTTACATTTTGCTGTAGGTTGTAATAAGGTTCAGAAAAGTCTCCATAAATTATGGCTGTTTCGTTGACCATCTTACTTTTCCCCTTTCTCTGTTGTGCAGATTTCCCTCTTTCTTTCTTAATATTTATTAAATATCTTTGGATACAATAGGCACATGCCATTTTGAGGGGTTGCCGTTACTAGTATGGGAAGATTTTGAATGTATGTTTCGTACCTAACAAAAATATTGGCTTCATCCTCTTAGGGTATATGAGTAATTGCCAAAATAGTTCAAGATGTAATACCAAGTTTTATTTGATATTTCACTTTCAGTAATCCTTGTGACTGTGAATAAGTGTAGATGTAACTTAATTTATGAATTACTGCTATTTTTTCGGAGGAAATCTGATCACTCGACCATTATGCTGTCTTATGCTATATTTAGAGTGACCCACTAATGAGGAAGTTTCTACTAACAGTATGGTAGGATGACAGGGGTCAGGGTGAATTTCTTAAGGTAAAAAGTACCAAAACGATGCAACTACGGCGAGTCTGGTTCCGCGGAAGGAAATACTTAAATTTGGATTATACTAGTGGAGTTTATCTTTTTAGTTATACATTTATGTAGCTCTAATTGACCATCTTAGTTTTCTTATTTACTGCAGATGAAATTACTTAAAACTGTTCAACCAACTTCTGCATTTGTGATTGGTTTTGTTACTGAATGTTGATAGTGCAGGCTATCAATTCTTTGGAGCTAGCCATGGAAGCACTTAAAGAGATCCAGTTGAGGTTCTACAAAGACTTCCCTCCCCATCCTAAAGAAGAAGTTTATGGATTTGCAACACCTTCAACTATGAAGCCTACTCAGTGGAGTTGTAAGTATTGAGCATATTGGGAATATGGGCAAAGTACAAGTTCTAGTTGGTTTTTTGAAATTGCATCCATTCCCTGTATTAATATTTCCTTCACAGATCCGGGAGGTGGGATCAATCAAATTCCTGGAGAATGTACAGTTTTAGGAGACGTCAGGTTTATAAATTTGATAACTTATGAAAAGGCCTTAGATCTTGATTGTGTCTAATTTGCTCTTTCTCTGCTGCAGGTTGACTCCATTTTACAAGTAAGCATCTGGCTTCTTTTTAATGTGATTTGACTTGGTAGAAGTCAACTTCTTGAAACCATGATCGAGTTTTGACTTTTTTACCTCTTTAAATCTTAGTCTCATGAAAATAAGAAATGTTAATAGTTTGTTACTCTTTCAGTGTGTCGAATGTGATGAAGAAGCTACAGGAGTATGTTGAAGAACTAAATGTGAACATAGAGAAGCTTGCTACTCGTGGGCCGGTTTCGAAATATGTCCTACCAGATGAGAACCTGAGAGGAAGGTATCTTTAAAATATTTAATAGAAGCATTATGGCTCAGACACCTTAAATGTCGTCTTCTTACGGAAACTAACAAAAAGACGTGACAATTTATTCTCACTATCTTCCACATTGCTGCATAACCTTATACTTATTCTTTTTCTTTTATCACATCAGTATCTCAATTACCTTTGATGAGGCAACATCTGGAGTCGCTTGTGATCTTAACTCTCGTGGCTTCCATGTACTGTGCCAAGCTACTAAAGAAGCAGTTGGGCATGTGAAACCATACTCTATCACTGGAACCTTGCCACTCATACGTGAACTGCAAGTGAGAATAGTTTTCTACCTTTCCTATAATTCTTATTCAAGAGTTTGATTTTTTTGATTGTCCCCCTGTTTTCTTTTGACAGAATGAAGGTTTTGATGTTCAAACGTCAGGCTATGGTACGACTCTACTCAATTTTTTAAATTTAGGTTTTATGTTGTAAAGCTGCTGCCACATACACGAAAGGCTTAGTGTAAAACATTAAACCTTTGCCTTACTCGCATGCCTTGAACATGTTATCTCCTCAATCTCCGGTTCATTCACTCAAACCTAAACCAACAAATCCTTGCCTTTCCCCGTTTCACTATTACCAGCATCATGACCGAGCACTTTCATCAGCCAAAAACCAATCACCAGGCTTGCCTCCATTATCTGCATTCCTCTCCCAGACTGACTCTGGACAAGTCTTGACCCAAGAAGTCACCTGCATTTATTGTAGAAGATTGTGGCATCAGCCAATTTTTTTTTATACAAGTAATAGACTCATAATGAAAACCCAACCCTGAGTTATGCCATTCTAGCCAAGTCCATAGTTAATAAAGGCGTGCCTAAGGACTAGGCTCAGGCGGGCGCAGCTTTTGGGCCTAGACATGGCTACGAGAGAGGGGAGGGGAGAGGGAGGGAGGGAGAGAGATTCTTCTGTTTTAGAGAGAGAGAGAGGGAGGGAGAGGGAGAGAGAGAGAGAGATTCTTCTGTTTTCAAACCAGATAAATTCATAACAATGGAACCCTCCATTCTCACTCTCCTCTCATTAAAAGAATGACACTGGCAGTTTCTAAGAATGGGGAAGGGGGAGGTCAGTGATGGGGGTGGAGGTGTTAAGTTTTTTTTTTCTTAATCTTTTAGAAATATCTCCATTTTTATGTTAAATTGCTTAATTAAAAAATTATAAATATTATTCGTATGAATAATAATTTAGTATTCAAATAGTACTTAATTGAAAAATATAAATATTATAATTTTAATATTATATATTTTTAACTAATTACAGTAGTTTATATTATTATTATTGTAATATAAATATAGTATAGTATAGTTTAATTTATATTTATTTTTCCTAGTTAAATTTATTATTAAAAAACTCATGACTTTAAGCAAAATAAAGAAATTTTAATTTTAATGTCATATATTTTGTTTGTCTTATTATTTATTATCATTACAAAAATAACCTTTACATTTGAAAATTTTCACAATGCACCCTCGTGGTTTAAAATTATAATTTAAATGAGATGAAGGACTTGACGCCATACTAACGACCAAAAGTGATGGAGTGGCCAGGAGTATTCGAATAACTAACATAAGTGACCTCGGACTAAATTCTAATAATTTGACGAAATATGAAGAACATGTATAGTTTAGTTATTTTGGTGAAGTTTTTCCTTATCTTTAAGATGTTATTTATTTGGCCTTTTTGCTTCTATTTTTTCTTTTTTTCCCTCTCTTTTATCGGTTCTTTCTCCTTTCTTTGATCTTTCTTCTTTTATATAGCTATTCAAGTTACATGTAGATATAAAATCATAATTTATATCTATAATTTGTTGATAAAAACCTATAATGTTAGTATAAAGAGCATATTAGAATATATTTACATATTAAAACATTTTTTTAGGCTTCGTCACTTGGCGTGCGCGCGCCTTGTGCCTAGGCCCCCGGTACACCTTTTGCGCCTTTTTTTGATGATTACAGAAAATGACCTTTCGCCATCAAGTTTAACAAATCATTCAATTGTGACTAGTTATTTACTTTGTTAATCTGTGGGCAGGTTTGATGGCTACATACCATGCCAAGAATGAGTACTGCCTTTTCTCTGATATGTGCCAAGGGTACCAGGTATTTGCCAGTATCATCTCCCAACTAGAAGATTGATTTAAGAAGACATTCTGGCTGATACCAATCATACACATTAGCTTAGCTGACATGGTAGATATCAAAAGTACTTTGAAAGAATAATTTTGTTCTTGTTTGATTATAGTTACCTCTGCCTGTTGCCAGAGTTGCTTCAGAAAGTTCTCTACTCCAATGCAATGATAAACCTTCAACTTTCTTACCAAGTTCCTTGAACATCATAATTTGCCCTTAAATATATGATTATGCTGTACCAATAATATGCTCAACACAAAAAATTGTGGGGTATGGAGGTGAGGTGATGGACCATTTGTTTTGAGTAGCCTCAAGCCCATCCAGCCTTTTCTGTTATGATGGATGTTAACCTGTTCATGTGTCAGATTCTTTGCTCCAGGTGATTTGCTTGTTTTTTTTGGGTCTTTTTTTGCACTGTGCTATCCTTTTGAGGGCGAGTATGACTGAGCTTTCCTTCCATCTTATCCTCTAATGACATATTGTCCTAGTGCCTTAGTTGAAGTGCAATAGGTAAACATTGCAATACAATGAATTGGTCCTATGGCAGTTTCCTCCTCCCTTCTGATCTTGGGCCTGCTCAATCCCTCTCCCTTCTGGCTTCTGTAGCCAAATCTGTTTACTGGACATATTGCATTCCACATATCTTGGGCACGTGGTAAACAAGAACAATCTATTGTTGCTCATAAGGAGACTACTTCAAGTGTGTTGTGGTGGCATGACTGCCTCTTGGCTAAATATGGAGTTCCTCTGACGGGCTCTGAGTTTCAGGGAATGCTAGGGGGATAAAGTGTAGAATGGAGTCCTTCTCTGTTGCTAATCATGGACACCCTTGAATTCATTTCTGGCTGCATCGTGATGCAGGGTTGGCCGTGAACAAGGTCTTGATAAACTTGATGCCTACTCCCTCCGTCACCTTTTAAGTGTCCTGTTTCTCAAAAGTTGAGTGCTTTTTGAAGAAACGGGACACACAAAAGGTGAGGGAGTATTATAGTAGAAATTACGTTACGTTGCGATCTACAATAGCCTATGAAACATGAAATGGAACTAGACATGTAATTGGTCTCACAGGAAACAACTAGTTAGTGATCAAAAGTCTATCTTTACATCAACATGGCCAAGAAACGTGAATCAAGTCAATGAAAATTGCTTTTCAGTGCTCCTCCAGTTCGAGTAAAACCTTAAGAAAGTATTTGAACTGGCTATAGGTGTATTATTCTCCTCAAGTAGTACACTAGTATACAGGTTGGCCCTTATTTCTTTTTCTTTTTTCGCCCTATCATACAGCTATTATAGAACTCTCACTATAAACCAGTAAGCTCTGCTACCAAATATACAATCTTCCTCCATTCCAAACTATGAACTACATGCTGCGGAACTATGTGACTACTTCAGAATTTCCTCGAGCTCTTTTCTTCGAGCTTAAGCTGCTGGATTCTCTGTCGTAGTCTTCGCCTGTGATCATGTATCTTCCAGAGGCCATGTCCCAATATTACAGCAGAATATATTCCGTGCGTGATGATGGGAGCGAGAATATTATTCGTCTGCCACATTTGTAATCATACACAAGTTGGACAAACCAATTGTCAAAATGAGATTTGGCGATTTGGCAACCAAACACTTTATCCCAGAAATCACATTACCTGATTCCATTCAAATCCAAGGTAAAGGGCAAGAAGCCCTTCCAGGAGCGGAGAGTAAATCTTTTTCATTTGCCGCCTCTCATACCAGGCTGCAAAATTTTTGAAAATAGCAGTAATAGAGAGAATTCAAATTGGAGGTTTAGGCACATGATTCTATACAAAAAAAATCCCTTCCTTTTTTATTGCCAAGGAAGTTAAGTAGCATACCAGCAAAAAGCTTCTTCAATTCGGCAGAGCCAGAGCGAGAACTAAGAACAGGTGCAACAACATATGTCGGATCTGGAAGGAGGAAATGCATTTGTTGCATGTATATAAGCATCATCAAAGAAGTAATGGAAAACGACTACGCAAGATAAATGTGTGAGAACCAACCTTTCGGAGAGGCAGCCACGTAGTAAAGGGAACCCGTAAGAGCAGCAGTAATCACCGCTGCAAATGCCTGAGCAAACGGGACAAGGGGTGGCAGCACTCCAGTCTACGATTTTAAAGAATAATGGATAATTGTATTATTCTCGACCAAAATTAAAAAAGAACTGGAAGAAAAGATGTTACAGCTTGAAGGTGTGTTAGTACCAGTGAAGCCATTCCTCGAGCATCAGTGACCAAGTCTGAGCTCCTCAAAAATACGTCAGCTAATGCGCCCTGCCAAGTTCAAAATAAAGAAGAATCTGAAGGTATGCTTCTACAGAGAATTCTAATGAATTGTAATACTATGGTGTGCTTAAGTGGATAGAGAGAAACTATTTACTAGATGAAGGAGCACTTTTTATTTCATTTCCATATTGCAAAATATTCAGTCTGAATGTAATACTTGTACCATTAATCATACAAGGAAGAGAGAATAGTTGGAGCACTTTTTGTTTGAAAGAAGAAATAAGGGGAGCATTCAGACTGAATATTTTGCCCGGTGTTTTAGGTTGATTTGGTGATGAGTAGGCTAACGTAGGAGAGAGATGGAGAGAAAATGAGTGATGACGTAAAATCAAGAGAGAATGACTGTGTGACTTGTGATATTTTCCTTACGTAACAAAAACAGAGGAAATTGGTGGATCCAAAGAGAAGGGAAACTGAATCTTGGAACAGCATTGGCGCAAAAGCATCATTACCAAAAGTATGATTGAAAAATGTGACCTTGAATAAGCGAAGTAGCAGTGGGGTAGGACAAACAAGCCTCGATAATTCAAATATTAATGGAAAAAAATCAAAATAAAAGGCTTCTTCAGATTACATGCAAGCCGAATAAACCAACAACAGAATTGTAAAGAAGGTGTAGCATAAAAATAGCTACCAACTATGGTTTTGAAAGTAGTTCAGTCGAGTTAAAATGAATTATCTTTGACATCAGCGGTGATACGGATCAAGAACAACACAATGAGCTCTCACCTGAACAGCAGCCCGGTAGAACAGCTCCTCTCCAACGGAGCTTGCAGCAACTATGAGTATAAACTGCATGAACATAATGAAATAGAATCAACTCTTCCTGATATTCTTAATCTTATATAAGATTCAAATAATCTAGGAAGACTATACCAAACATGCACAGTCCAGATGTTTTACCTGCCATGGGGACATTCCATAAAAAAAGCTCCGCAGCTCCTCATCCTCCACATCCCTTATGGCACGGGCATGAGGCGACAATTTCACAACTTCATCCTGTAACAAGCAAGAAGAACACTAGTTAAATTTCAGAATGGGGAGGGCGAAATTTGCTAATTGCAAAACTACAACAAAATGGTAATTTTGTAGCTGGATGGTATGGTCACATAACAACTTATAATGCACATGTTTCAAAGTAGAAAAGCAAATCAAAGAGGGAGATTATAACAGGATGAAGTTATAAACAGACACAAAAATGCATACAAACATAGATAAACACAACCAGAGAAATGAGAATACACTGAAACATTGACATACATCTAGTATAAAGAGAAGGGCCATAATGGGAGGAGCTGCGTATCCAAGTCCTACTACAATGGCATCTAACGATGGAGTGAAACCCCCTGTGATATCAATTCCTGCTGTAGAGCATATAAACCTTCCGGCTAAAGCCATAGCGCCATATATACCTGATTCAGTTGGAAGTACAAGGAAAATAAATCAGAAAATGTCCATAACACTTTATCTGCAGTTTTAAATTAACATAAAAGAACCGGGAGGAGGGGGGATACTTCTGTTGTGATGATTCGAACTTGTGGGACTAAATTAGAACCAAAAGTGGCATTCATTATAACTCAACTTGGCCTTTGTTCCAAGGTCAGCTGTTTGAATTCTTTTCCATCACATGGTTCTGTCTAGTGTATGGTCATAACACAACCCAGACTCAAAACATTGGGAAAAAATGAAAATAGAAAGAAGAAAAACATTGGCACTCTATTTAGCACACAAGGAATATTTAGTTGATATGGCACGAAGAGAGCAACAACCCACCACAAAATCAGGAAGGAAGAAACAGATCACCTTACTTTTTTTTCTTTTTCCTTTCTATTACTCCCTCCTATTCAATTTAACAGTCCTAGTTGAATGGGTACATAGTTTTAATAGATGCTTTGACCTTTAAATTGTGTGGGTAGAAGGTGATTTACTGGATCATACTAAAATAGAATAGTGAACACTTAAATTGGAACGGATGGAGTATTATTGATTTTCTTTTGGCAAAAGCTAGATTGCGCCAAAATTAATGTTACGTTACCGGGATCATCAGTCCATTTTCACTTTTCATTTCCTTGTTTAAGCATGCAAATCATGGCCGGGAAACCTTAAATCTTATGTTATTTTAGCTTTGCATACCTTGTAACAGTAGAACATTTTGAGTATCATTTCAGAAAGCATTGCATCTTCTTTCTCTTCATTAATTATGTTTCAAAGATGATTCCTTTAACTTATCCCCACTTATAACAAAAAAAAAAGTGGTATTGAACATCTTTTTCCTTAAAAATCCCAACATCCAAATCCAAGCCCAACCACCACCCTGACCCCCTTTTCACCATCCACCCAACCAATTCCTACACAATTATATTGTGCAGATAAAGCTAAAATACATCAAAGTAGTATTTTACAAATAGTTTGCACCCAGGTCTAGTTATCAGTGACTATTACTCTCCAACTACATAATATTTTCAAAATTTGAACTCTAGACTAGTGCCATTTGGTTCATAACCTTAAATGCCCATATGGTTCATAACCATAAGAGCAGTGCTCGAGTAACTAATGTGATACAAATTATGGTAACAATATTCCACCTTGCTACTGCTGATTGATTTTATCATGTGTATGTATGTCCTACCGCAACCCAAAATATTTGTGCTTTCAGCAGTTGCCAACTAGCTACTGTTTTGTACAGAATATCAATTTTGCCAACAAAGTATTGCCCTAAAGCTATCAACATTCAAGAAAAGGCAATCATTCAGAAAACTATAGATACCCAAAGAAACAGTGGACCATGCACAAGTATATAGTATATACTACTCCTTCCAAAGGGAAAAACTCACTAACCCTCAATGCTCACTTTCATATGTCTTGAATCCAATATCACTTTTTAAAATTGATCACTACAAGATTCAGTTCTTTAAGAATACAAGCAGAAAACTGGTTTAAGAAATAAATACAATATACTCTTTCCATTCCCCTTTAACCCATAAAAAAGTAAAAGAGAAAATAAAGTATAATAGAAAATTAATTTGAGGGTTCAACTTTGTATTCTTTTTGAGAAAAGACTTCAGCTTTTTAACATCATACTCTTTACTTTTCTAAATTTCAACTGAATTACAGTAGCATCTTCTAATTGCAACAGAAATATCATACTAACTAGTACCAAAATGGGTGTATGTGAGAGAGAGAGAGAGAGAGAGAGAGAGAGAGAGAGAGAGAGAGAGAAGTTAAAGTAGAAATGAGACTATAAATAAATTATTGAGCTCTGTAAAGACTCTTCATTTAATTCATCTATACATCATCAACACAAAGCTAAATATCAAAGACCCAATTCATTTATTTCTTTAATCTTTCTACCCCTAAATTTAACCAAACATTCCCAATATTATCTTAGAAAAACAAATTAACACATATAAAGAAATAAGAGCATACATACCAATACCGTAGCTGAGGCGGACAACAGCACCAATCTTGTCCCAAACAGGAAACTCAGCCCCCGCCTCACTGCTACTACTAAAGCTCTGATTGAATGTGGTCACCTCCATGGCACCACTCGTGTACCCTCCTCCTCCTCCTCCACTCTTTGTCTCACCTTCCCCACTCCGCTCCACCGCAGCTCTCACTGGAACAACCCTCATCACTCTTCCGCCGCCGCCGCTCACCCACTTCATTTTCTTCCTCTTTAACCTCACTACAGGCAGCTCGCATAGTCCAGCTACTGCTCTACATGAGCATAACGACGTCGTTGCTGGGTTTGAAGTAATTCTTGATATCAACGGAAACTCCATCTTATCTTCTTCCTTTTTTTCCCCGGGGAGTAAAGTTTCTTAGCGGTCAAATTTACGAGATGGGTCTTCTTCTTCTTCTTCTTGTTCTAATTCATGGGGCATATTTCTGTGGATTTTTGAAATGTCTGAATGGAGTTGAAGTGCCCATGGTTTTGTTTAAATATGATCCATTGGTTCATGTAAGAAGAGAGGGAAAAGTCAACGTGGGTCTCTGATAGAGGAGTGGGAAGCAGATCTGACGGTCGGTATTGAGTAAAGAGCGAGTGGTGGGACCGAGAAATATGTACTTCACAAGTGGGAGTATGTTTGGATTTTACTAATCTAAGCTTGTTGGAATCAGGCTGGCCAATGAAGACTTGCCATGTGGAGATAATGTTATATTATTACATGCGGGGTGGTCAGTAGTGGTGCACCACGCAAATGCAGATATTTGTGTGTTTCGATGGGTAATTTTTTAACTTAATTTTTGAGTTTTATAATAATTAAAGTAAAAAGTAGGAGAAAAATAGAGAGAAAACTTGTGAGATTAAAGAAAAATCAAAAAATAAAAAATCTGGGTATTTTTCACCCAGAAAAACAGATCCTTGATCTTTTGGATGGAAATTATATCGCATCCTAATCACTCATAATTTTTATATTTATTTTTTTTAAAAAAGAGACACTCTTTGTTAGAAGGGTTTGGATCTTGATATACCAACTGATCATGGGGGAGAAAATGGTAGTGGGATGGAACAGTTTTTTGCTATTGGTACGTCTTTTTTGAGAAAGATACGGGACAACGGAGAAGGTATTTTTTTTTTTTGGTATTCATATACGTGCTGATCCTTAATGATCAATAAGGATATTCAAAAGTGATATAACGATTTAATTATTTATGATAAGATGGGCTCCTCAAATATTGCGCATATACATTTTGATTGAATGCTATTATTGAAAAACTATCACATATACATGGCATTTGGTATGTGTAAAGGATATGTGTACACAAATGGTCCCATGTACTTCCACGGTTTATGGCATAACAATCAAGTCCCATGTACTTCCACGGTTTATAGCACAACAGTAGAGCTAATGGTAGATTTATTGGAACAAAAATGCTAAATAGACCGCCAGTAATCAACCAACCGGATATCAACCGCATGCATCACGGACTTCCAATTGATTACTTGCGGTATATGTAGACTTACTCTTATTGGAAAAGGGTGGCATACGCAATGAACAAAATGCAGCACAAAAACACATACTAGCTTGCTTTGTAGTACAAAACATGTCCTAAAACATACCCATAAATCGTACATACCAAACATTAAGAGCCACCCTCTTACGTCTTATACGCATCCTAGAGGTTATAGCCAAACTGCAAATGTCAAACGATGATGCTTGTGTACTCGTATAAGTTCCATCCTTTTTCTAGTTCTAACGTGTTTGTTGTTGTTCTTCGTACTTCTCACTTTACGCCATGTGACCGGTATTTAGCTTCTATTGCAGCATTACCCGTTTCCCTCCATGAGTATTTCAACAACTATGGCGTCAATACCCCTTCAATCCCATTACTGCCCACTAAAATTATCAAGCAGTACGTTAGATTAATTGGTTATGGGAATCAGAAGTTTTAGATTCAAGTAACGCCAGTAAAACTTACAAGTAAACCAGACGCAATTGTATTAAAATTCAGTGGTGAGAGATTTACCGCTTTTGTAATCCAATCCGACTTGAATCAAAGCTAATAGAAAGTGGGATGCTCTTGGTTAATGCAACCAGAATGGTCAATTGGCACCATATATATTGCATCAAATTAAGTAAAGTTGTGATGATTAAATATCATACAATTCATAAAAGGGAAGAAAAGTAAGATGGCCAAGACAAGAAAAATGAAAAAGAGAAAGGAATATTTTACTCATTGAACTATAAATAGTCT
>JAOWAN010000043.1:3590588-3601575 GCA_028566635.1 Lobelia cardinalis
TTTTAAAAATTTTGAACTGCAAACAGAATTTTTATGAACATAATTCTTAAGCACGTGAACATTTCCAAATTCTATGTATAACTTGATTTAATTGTAAATAAAGCATTCTTATTCACATCATATATGGTCTAAAGTTAAACAATTGCCCTTTTTGACATGAACGATGGGCACCAGGTGCGGAATGAAACTAATTGCTTTGGGCCGACAAAATAAAAGTCAAAGTTCTCGAGAAAAAAATAAATAGTATTTTGCTTGTTTTCATTAAATTTGAGCTCGACAAATTTGACCTAAACTCGAGATTTACGTATCGATGTATCGTACGCCGTGTATCATGAATTGATCAAATACATGTGATTCTATACCATATAGATTCGAGCCAACATTGTGTTAATGGACCTCACATCGCGTATCTTTATTGTATTTTGTAAGATATTGACAACTATGATCTCAAAGTCTAAACAGCGAGGTGCGATTTAATAATATTACGTTTTTCGAAGGTCATGAGTTCACGATGGCTGACAATTCCTAAAAAATAAAAAATTTCTCACACAAAGTAGATTTAAGTAGCAATATGGGATCAAATGTCTAAGCTCCTGAGTTCTAGAGAACAGTAGCAGATAACCGGGCAAGACCACCCAGACATAATCTACGCAATATTATCAGTTTGACAGTTCGCTACTGTCACTCACCAACTATAAAATGGAGTTACATGTTAGTTGAAATATACCCCTTGAGAAAAGATCAACGGACAAATATGCATATAGTTCACCCAATCATTGAGTTACAGCTCAAATGTTGGCACTTCTTCTATTGGGGAAAAAACTTTACCGTGAATGATCCTCTCGACAATCCCTCTGTAAGGATCCTCTTCTCTCTTCTTAATCAAATAAGTCATATTCTGTTCGACTTCAGATTTTATCTGCAAGTATAATTCTTTAGCAGCTTCTTTGTCTCTCAGCATCTTTTCGCTTCCTTTTGTTCGTACAGGCTTCCCAAACAGAAAATAAAGTCTGCCAGGTACCTTGGGCAGCATGACTGGAATATGCATTTCTTGGTTTGAAATCTCTCCGTCGACTTGTGCCCTGTTATGCAGGTAGATTCATTCATCATAATTTGAACGGTGCAGAAGCTGAGTTCATTTAACTTAAATTGACAATGTCAAAGAGCGAGTGATTGCCTCAATCTTATGCTCGCTTCATTAATGTTTCTTATCAAGTCGCGAAGCGCAGGAATTCCCATCATATCGTTGTAATCAACAGCCAACTGCCAATAGAGTGCGATAACAGTATCAATTAGTATGCCATGAGCAAGAGAAATTGCCAAGGCATCAGGAGAGAGAGAGAGAGTTTAGAAAGCCATTGGCATCATGTTTCTTGAGGTGCTGGATCACCTTGCGCAGAAAGGATTCAAGAGGGAGGAGGGCAACAGAGTGCATCTCTTCTCTTTTTTCTTTACTCTTTTCCTATTTAACATAAATGCTAACAAGTGCTAGTTTGCATTGGCGAATGCTCTCAATGCAATTTCTATCCAAAGCAAACATACGCACTCAAATAGTGTCCCAGGATCTCTCCTTGATCCTATCTTCAATGAACTTCTCTTCGTTCAATATAGGTGCTCTCACTTTTAGAAACAGTCAAGTATTAATATTTAAATGAACGACGAATCCTATGGTACTGTTGGCAGAAAACATAATTCATAGTTCTGGGTTGTACTTGAGGGAGTACTTCATCGACTAATTGTAGGATTTTCTCAAAAGATTATTTAGTCCAGCGCCACGAGGAGACTCAAAAAGACACTCGCTGATAGTAAGTAGCAAGTATTTGAGTATAGATGTAGCTTGCACTGATCAAAAGCACCACTTAGAAATCTATTTAAACTCAAGGCCAAAGCTTTGCCAATGTTTGTCTTCCTAACTTCAATCTTCACCCTAGCCTCACCCATTCTATGAATACCTCTAGTCTTTCCCAGCATTCGTTTGTTCCTCCATGGTGAGACTTTCTGCATTTTCCTCATCCAAAAAAATTATTTTCCATCCTTTTTCTATTTTCTAATTTTCTCATCTTTAACTAGTATATTTTCGCTTGTGAGTTATGGTTTTTCTTATTTCTACCTTCATGACACTTCTTAATAATCCAAAATTAGAATGCCAATTAGAAAAATGTATGATAGATCAATTGTTTTTTAGCTATGTTACATGACACGATTACATTTGCTGAAGTGCATGTGTAAACATGTTTTAGACAATGTTGGTGTATCAAATTTAAATCCTTTCCATATTTGCCTTCTCTGGGGGCTTCACCTTCTCTGTGCTTTCTCTTGAGACTCGAGCTAGTTTTTGACATACAGTGACGTACGCCATAAAAAACAATCAACCACTGTGGCAAAAACTAGGCTCCAAAATGTCTCAAACAGAAACATGTGTAGAGAGAAACGAGTACAAAGAGGAAAAACGAAAGACAGCTGATTAACCGACTAATAAGACATCACAACAGCAGAATTGAAAGAAAGAAATCTGTAATTAAGAAATGAAATGTGCATTGAAAATGAAACATACTTCTGAAATGTCATCTTCTCCAATAGCTCCAAATGGTACAATTGTCGCCCCAAACCTAGCTGCCATTCTTACAAATTCTGGTTGGTCAGGCCAAAATAACTGGTACTGCTCACCCTGGCAACCACAAATGCAGTATCACCTCAAAAACCAAAATATGGACAATTCAAAAAATTCACGTAATTTCATTTCCTGATAAATAATTCTTATCAATGATGAAGCTCTTGCATCTATGTAAATCGAACTGGTGGACAAACAAACATGAAGCAGTATTTAGCTGTCATTCTGGATGGGTTGACCACTAATCAGGGGTGCATCTCCAACCATGTTCACCAAATGGACATTAGGCAAGAAATTATGCTACAACAATACTTACGTTCTCAAAGATCCAAGTGTTCCATGTCAAGGAACTAATATTGGCCAGTTCTTCGTAGTATCATTATTACACATTCCCAAGGATGCAGCCAACAGTTCTATTACCCTTTTCAAGAGAGGGATTTTTTAATCCCTTTTTCCATATATCTGAAGTGCCTTTCAAGTTCAAGTCAAAACACACAAGCTTAAGTGATTAAAGAACAACCACCTTAATCCTGTACCTTTACGAGTAAAATCTATTAACTAATAGTTATCATGACTTTATATTACACTAAGAAAAAACTTTAGAACTTACAAATAATGTTTTCTAGGCTAAAGAAAACATTGTTTCGACAATGAAATTATGACTTGCCAGTAAAAGTTTCACTTTACCAACGGTATAAGTTTAAGGTCAACTGGTCAAGCAATCCAAATGACTATACAGAGGAAGGCAAGCTCATGGCAGAACATGCATGTTTTTTCTATCTCATGAACTTTCAAAACAAGAATCAAAAAAGTTGTGAGAAAGAAAGAAAACAAAAGATAGTAACAAGTAGAAAAAGATAATGGAGTTTCCATTACGAGATACTATCACAAGCTGAAACCACAGCAATTACGAAAAATTAAAGAAATGCACGCAGCTATGATCAATGAATACATCATTCTAGTCAAAAGCACAGGATGTTAACTATGGAAGATGTTCTGAGAAGTTATATATTTCAGCCCTCCCGTCTTTCTTTTAAATGCTCTGTTTCACACATCAGGTATGATTAAACTAAAAATGAGAGACGAAGTAAGGTACCATTTTAAAGAGGAAATATGAGTCAAGAAGACTTTTCTAACTAGAAAATTTTATCAACTAACTTTTATTGACTTCAAGTAGTTTGGAAGAGAGTTTAACCTCACCACACAGAACAGTGGTGCTAGACATAATCCGCAAGACAAACAACATACAGTTACAGTAGAAACTCGAGTAAAGTGTCAAAATTAAAAGCGGGAGATTAGGTTTGTTTCGAGATAAAATGTTAAAGATGCAACATGGAATATAAAGGGTTATACGGATCAAATTTGGTGAGCATAATGTGTGATCTAGTAAAGAGAATAGCACAAAGTGTATTGGAGAATCAAAGGGTGAGACTTTTTGATCAAGAAACGTGTTGATGGATAAGAAATTCATATTTAATTATTAAGAAGAGATCCTTATAATAAGACTTAATAAAATCTAGAAATTAAGAAGACTATGAAAAATATAAATGAGTTAAAAGTAAAGAAAGCTGAGAGAGAAGCTAAGTATAAGGAATTAAACATATTTCAAATTAAGTATAAAAACATGTGAAAACTTAAAAGAATGTGTACAGACTAGCAAAATTAAAAGAGGAAAACATCAAATATTTGTGAGGCAACATGTAAAGAAGCATGAAGATTGAACATGAACAGTGTATTTTAAAAGAATATTGAAGGAACAAGCAAGAAGTGTAGCAATACAGGAACAAAAAAATAAAGAGAAATTAGAAATCTCACTTTTTTCATAAATTATTGCCACTGAGTTGAACTTTTAAGAAGGATGAAAGCAAAAAAGGTTTAACCGGATGGAATTCTGTTAAGGTATGGAAGTGTCTAGACGACTTAGGGGCTTTTTAGCTACTAATGTTAATTAGTGCAAAGTGCCATATCTAATGCTCATTTAGTTAAGGGCATAGTGATAGAGCACCTATCTTCACAAGGTTTTACATATTTGATAAAGACATTATAGATGGCAGCAGAGCGAACCCCCGACCGGAAGGCTTTCGGGCTAACCAGATAAGGGAATTTTATATGATTTATATGTAGCTCCCTACTACCCATCTAACATCAAATCATACATGGGATTTTGGGTCGCATTGATTGGCCATTGACCCAAGATGTGGTGTTAGAGTGGAATATTTGGCGGGTCCGATAGCGAACCTTCTTTTCGAACTCAGGTCGTTAGAGTAAGATTTGTTGATGATCATAGATTTCTGTCATGAAGTTGTGAGCAAAGTTATAACTTAATAACTACATCAAAGAGAGTTCGTTCCATTTTGTTTTCTGCTTTAGTGGTGGATGGATTGACCAGAATACTTTGAATATGATACACGATGGTGGATGTAGTTTGTTGATAACTTCTTATGGAACAAAGACCGAGTAGGTGGTAGTCTAGAATAATGAAGAGAGATTCATAAGTCAAAGAATTTAACATAAGTCTGAGTATAATAGGTTATATAAAATGTGCCTTTAGCACAGACGAAGAAATAATAGTGAAAACAAATTTAGATTGGATGGTAAAGAAATATAACAAAGGGGTCACTTATTAATCAAGATGATGTAAATCACAAAATCAAATTTGGCTGCCCAAAGTTGACACACACATCCATGATATACTTTTTTGCTCAACATCAGGAGTATTAGTTGATAAAAATATGTAAGATATCATACATACATACATACATACATATGCAGGTAAAGATCTGGCAACAAGAGGAACTTTTTACACACCTTCCGATGAAGAGCCTCACGTGCACCACCAGGATAAAGCAGTGCATATGATTTTGTTGAGAACAGCTTGAAAAGGTTACTTGCAGTGACCGGCAGTGCACCAAATACAGTAGCAATATCAAAACAAAAACACTCACGAGATATAGTCTCAGCTAATGGGGAAAACAGGTCAGGGTGCGCTACACCTCGAACCATAATATTTTTCTCTCTCAAGATTTCTAGAACAAGTGGAATGAGTTCAAGCCCCATTAGCATGTGATAGCCAACCAACAATACTGGGCCTTCGTCAGGAATCCCAGCAAGACCTCTAACTATGTTTCCGTCTTCCAAAGTTGAGAGCAGTACTGGACACGTGGCAACAAGATACAATCTGGAATACATTAATCCAACAGTCAGTTGGGCCAAAACCAATCATGAATATGCAGTTTATCACAGCCCAAGTGGTCTAGCTTCAATTCTGATGCACAATATGGCTTAACCAACTCAATCTTGCGGATGCATATAACCCAAGTAGCAACATAATCTCAATGAAATTACAACTAAGTAGAGATAGATGCACCATGTTAACCTCTCAATAAGCTCAACTTATCAAAGAACTAGGTTTGCAATATGCACATAAAAGGCATTATAAATTGCTGTCTCTTGATTTAGTTTCTCCATGCCTTGTTTGCATCATAACGAGCAGCAGTATCTTCTGTAGTACTATTTATCTATTCTCCTGTATTGAGTCTATGGACTACATTTGACTCTGCTTAATACATATCAGTGGTAAGAACATGATCATTTTGCATTCATTTCCCATGTTGGTGGTCTTTTTCATGTCAAGACGAGACAGAATGACCTTGAAAGCTAAAGTGTAGCTTCCGAATCAAGTGGATCATCATTGAAGCTCTGATAATATTTAGTTGGGCCTATTTTCCTGCTTCTAATCTTGATCTTCGCTACAATATCCTACTGATAAAACCTTTGGCATTATTTTATGCAAAGTAACTACTCCAGACTCAAACCAAAGCTAAAAACACTTGGGGAGCACAGACTAATCCAATTGGAATAGCCATAAGTGAATCTCCTTTTTCTTACCATTGTCTTTGTTTTCAATTAAATTCTTGTAAGGAGAAGAAATCAAAAGTTTCTTGTTCCATTTGTGCAAAATGAATAACGTGTGTGGGTGGGTGGGTGTAGAGAGAGAGAGAGAGAGAGTTATGAATTGATTCCAGATTCTTTTATAGCAATGGAACTAAAGAAAGTGCATTGAATAAAAGCAATATAAGTGTAATTAAGCGGAATCAAAAGAGAATTCAGTTTCTACATAGAGTAAACAAGAACACCAAAAGGAAATTTAGAAGTACAGCACAGAGATACTGATAGAGGCAGACACATTAAAAGATAGATTGAGAAATTAAAATATATATATATATATATATATATATTTGGAAGGAACTAGTTGGAGAGACTGAACTTACCTTCACCTCAAGCTCTAGCTTACGGTTCACCAGACTATCAAGTCCTATTTTCTTTTTATTACATATTTGTTTCTTAATAAGCATATTTCAGGACTATACATAAACACTTTTATTTCTTTTAGATAGTTCCTTGTGCACACATTTGGGAAGGATCTTATTTTTTCCGATGGTGTCATAATTTCTAAAAGTTCAACAAGCAATCATTTCAGATTCATCAAGCACCAAAAGGAAACGTACATAATATTATGCTGAGTTACCTATTTACATCACGGAAGCATTTATATTCCGACATACTAGGAGGCAAAAAGTCCTTGACATAATCATGCTTCTGGGAGCAGCGGTACATACTGGCACCTTTGATTACAGTCAACAAATTAACACCATCTTCCTGTGCCAGCAACATTGGGCAAGTTAAGCTATTGAGTTCTTTTACAACATCACATAATAATAATAAAAATAATAATAGTGAAAATAATAGATGAAAATAGAATGAAGAACACTTCAAGTCATCCTCACCAAACAAGAACTGGAGGAATTAGGAGAATAAGTATCCGGCGTAGTGGTGCATTAATGGCCAAACAGGTCTTAACTTTCAATGACACACCTTCGAATCAATCCAACGAACATCTATGTCATATATAGACCCTGAACAATGTAGAACTTTCAAGATCATGTAACGGTTGAATTCCAAAAATCCAATCTATCACGTCGCCACCCCACTAGCCCACAGAGCACTTGGGTCAATAAAGCCTATCACAAGTCACCCAAAAGTCCGTGGATAAGTTGATGCTTGATGGTAGTAGAAGAGCCACTTATAAGCCACGCGAAATTTCCATTTTTAGGTGATGTGGGAATATGGGGTATCATAATCCCCCACTTAAATCCTTGACGAGGACGTCAAGGCCAAACCAATACCCTTTGTAACGCCGAAAGTGTGGGAACAAAGTGTCGTGCGGGGCAAAGTGCCACACAGACGGAGAGCATTGGGAGCCACATCTTGAACCCGAACGACCCATCTCTTGAATCCTACATCGGCCGGGCGACGAGGGTACAATCTTTATGACCGTTCGGCTCAACCTTGACAAGGACATCAAGGGTTTATGTGAGGAAAATGGTGATAACCCATATCCCACATTCGGTAGGAATGAAAAATTGATGTACCTTATAAGTTATAAGTAGCTCCTTTTCTACCATGAAGCATCAACTTATTCATGGATTTTTGGGTGACTTGTGGTAGGCCTTGTTGATCGATGTGTTGGAGGGCTAGTGGGGGAGCGATGTGATGAATTGGAGTTTTGGACTTTTGGATGATTTGTTGTAGGCCTTGTTGACCCATGTGCTATTGGGCTAGTGGGGGAGCAATATGACAGATTGGATTTTCGAACTCGGATCATTACATTAATTTTTGCTCCAAAGCTCTGATAGGAGACCAATCAAACATGGATTATGTGATTATCGACCCTTGAATTTCTGATGTATTTGGTTTATCTTTTATGAATACTCTACATCTTCCAACTTATCTTCCATTCTTGTCAATTGAGATTCTACTGTTTGTAATATTAAACTAGTATAACTGTTTTGGCTGATAATTTTGTTAGACTATGGATCTTGAGCATTAATCATATTGACTTTGGTAAAAGCAGCTTTTAAGATTCCATGACCAACTTCTTCTAGAGGATGAATCGAAGTTACCTCTCCCTTAGAAGTTTTCCATGTCTTTTTATATTTTTCTAGGACTTGAATTTTCAATGAATCTTAATCATATATTTATAAATACCCGTTTGTAAATGGTATTAAAATATTGAGTGTCTAAACTAATGTAATAATCATAATTATCTTTTAGTTTTTGATACTTTTCTTTAGAAAGGGTATCAAATACCAATCTCTAAAATGTTTATTTTCTTCCTTTATGAATTCTTTATTAATGTCTTTTCTATTATAAAAAAATTCTTTATTAATAGCTAATACAGAAAAATTCATATCCGATGATGTGATAGATACTTTTCTGTTGTAAATTCCATGTGGGATATGTTGTTCAGACTCCTTAATCCCTTCAAATTTTGAATCATTATCATCTGATTTTCAAAAATTCATATCCGATGATGTGATAGATACTTTTCTGTTGTAAATTCTAAGTGGGATATGTTGTTCAGACTCCTTAATCCCTTCAAATTTTGAATCATTATCATCTGATTTTCAAAATTGACAGAATGCCTGAACTCTTTATCAAATTCAAAGATTCTCAAACTAGTTCTTCTACCAGATCTAGCAAAATTAATACAAATCACTCTAAAATATTGATTATACTTGATTATTTTGCACGGATATTGTGAGACCCCGAGATTTTGTTAAGTAAATACAATATGTTTAGTAATATAATTACCTTAGACCCCCCCCCCCCCGACAACTCCGTAAACCCTAAACCCTGTTAACTTGGTATAGGAAAGAGGAATATGGAAACAGGCATACCACACCAACCCTCGTAGTTCATACTTACGCTTGATACTCTTAGGTTAAGCATATTTTCCATTTATAATCCTCCAATTAGCATAATTACTTATAACACCGTTGGGACGCAGTTAGAAAACTGACGAAAATGAAAAAATAGGAATGTAAAGTGCTTTCTAAAGGGACCATAATTACTTATAACACCCTAGGATTATAAATATGCCACAAAAGCCCCCGTAGACAACAAAATTACCAACAGAAAGGGAACTTCGTTAGTCCTCCGTTAGAAAACTAACGAAAATAGGAGTTATACGCTAACTTTGGACCCTTGACGGGGCTAAACGGTAACAATCTCATCGTAATTATCCATTTGCTTGGAAAATAAGTTATTTGGTGGGGACTTGAATAAAAATTGCAAGGCTAGTGAGGGGGTGTACTTGTAAACCCTAAAAACTCAAGGGGAGGAAAGGGTAAAAATTGGAAAAAGTGATAAGTTTGGCTAGGGGTTACTTGGCGCCCAATTCAGGGCTGAACATATCCCCCTCCCTCCTCTTTATCCTACCACTTTTAAGATTTAAAGAGAGGACTAGTGAGAGAAAGTGAGAAGGGAAGAGAAGGAAGAAAGGGAGAGAGGCTCTGCAACTTTGAGGGTGACTCCAAGGAAGGTGTTGGAGCTAGAAGAAGGATGGAGAGAGTGGAACTCAATCTAAGAGATGAGTTCTTTCTCAAATCTTCATAAGCATGCAATTTTCGATTTGAAAGAGAAAAGGGTGAGTCACCCATGTTTCCTTTGAATTTATGATTCTTACATGTTCCTAAGACCTCCTGGAAGCGGGAGTTAACATAATCAGTTTGGATGGCTAACCCACGTTGAATCAACCAGAAATGAGGATTAGAGTTTCAGTTTTGAGAGTTTAATTTTACATGAGAATTAAGAATGATTTAAGCCATGATTCCACGGATTTCTTTCTCTAAAATTCAAAGAGAACACTAGGAAACATACTAGGGTTGAGTTTAGTAAGAACAAATGGCTAAAGAAAGCAAAAGAAATGGCCAAAAACTCATAACTGAAACAGAGCACAAAAAGGGTGAGTTCAGTCACTTAATCAAGTTTTTGACCATGTTGTCGATCGAAATTCCAAGAGGTTTCTAAATGAAAGTTGTAGAGGACATTTCAAGGAAAGTACAGAATCAAGAATGAGGCAATTTGGTTGAAAAACGAAAAAGATATTGCAATTTTAAAAAGTTTCCTTAAAACGGAGCCAAAGAAGGGAAGCCAAATCTGTCATCAGAGAGCGTAGCAGCGCCGGGGCTGCTGCACTGCTTTAACGGCTTGTACCTGAGGCTGTTTGGACTTATACCTTAACTAAAAATTAATTATTTAAGCTAAATTAACTTATGAAATTGTAGAAAAACTTACTAGAGGGCCATACCAAGGATTTGGGAAGTTTTAGGGCACGCAAAAAATATAAATATTTACAAGGAAACCTAGGATTGTAAAACGTTGACGTGCGACGGGTTACGTCGACGTACGTCAGGCCCATGTGTAAGATCCCAAAAGTTCGTTAGCCGAAAAATAGGTGTCACGCCTGCCAAAGTTAAATAAATAAAGGGACAAGTTAATAACTTTCATTAAATTATATCAAGGAAATTGCTC
>JAOWAN010000043.1:3601675-3618464 GCA_028566635.1 Lobelia cardinalis
GTGTATTCATGTGTATGTGTTATGTATTTTGAGAACTAATGGTAAAAGGAAAGGAAACCAAAGTGGTCTTTCATTTTGGAGTGTTACATGGGATGTTGTATGTATGAGAGTTAATATGTAATCGCTTCCGCATATCGTGTCTTGTGTTATCGTTGCGTCACTCCCCGGGTAACGTGACGTCACGGGACTCGGGGCGCGACAGTCTCAAACTTGGAAAACATCCCTCAATGGTCTAAAAATTAGGGCTCTAAATTTTAAATTTTTTCCCAAGCCTGCAAATTTTTTCCTAAATTTACAGTCAAGTTTGCAGTTTCATGGAACCAGAAAGAATCAAGAAGAGAAATTTTATTGAAAAACATAATTTTTTGAAAATGGTGATTTTAATACTGTGCAAGAGTCAGATGTAGGGTTAGATAACTGAAATCTCTTCTTCTTTTTCAAAATTCACTTCAGCAAATGCTCTTTCTAGATTCCGATGGCTGACACTAGAAGAGTTGGATTGTGAGAAGAGAGAGAGAGAGAGAGAGAGAGAGAGAGAGAGAGAGAGAAACAAAAGGGTAGAATCAGATTTGCAAGACAGTCGTGAAAGATCGCTCCCATGATTTGTCCTGCATTTGTCGCTCGCGTGAAAGATCAAAGGGGCTATTTTTGTGTTCGATTTATTCCTTTTTGTTGAAATTTTTAAAAGGATGGGGTGTATTTTAGTTAAATTGGGCTTGAGTTTTCTTTTTTGTGGGTTAAACTTTGGGTGGTGCTAAACGTTGCCCATAAATTTCTCGTCTCCGCTCCTCATGTACAAAAAATACTCCCACCCAAAAAAAATCTACAAACCCTCTCTCCACCCTTCCTTCTTCCCACCAACACCCCGACCCCTCCATCATTCAAAAGAAAATTTCACCATCATTTTGATTTGTAATGGATCCTTAGGATCAATGACCTTATCCTTCAACCAGACCTCGAGTTTTTTTAACATATCCGCAGCACCATTCGCCCTAAAACATTCCTCGTATCCACTGTTCCATGGCCCTACCATGAAGTTTTTTGGTGTTGGTATGCGAACTTCACAGAAAATCCTGAAACATTACCTTCTCGAGTTCGAAGTTTCTTCAGTTTGATATAGTTTTATTTTACCCAAACTTTACAAAAAATAAAAAAAATTTAAAATTTATATGGGACTCTAAAATAAAGTATATACCGATCTTATTTAGGCTCAGATCACGTATATCACAACATTTGAATATTCCAACATTAAACATATTTCATATATTTTAATTATTTTACTCAAATATCACTCAAAATTACAAATAAATATTAAACATTTTCCATCTATTACCCTACCCATACACTCTCACAAATCAATTCAAATATTTTACATCGTATTCTCTCTCCTTTTTTCCCACATTCAAATCTTTCACATCATATTCTCTCTACTCACATCACATTTAAAATTTTCACATCATGAGAGCAATTTAGTTTTTTATTTCATAAACTCACATTACTCATATAATATCATATTCAAATAATAAACAGTGCAATATCATTATATATCGCATTTCAAATTTGACCATCACGGACTCGACCGAGCCAAGTGATACCTAAACAAGTTATATATACAGTAGGCCAAACGCCACTTCTAGGTAATGGGTCTGACTCGAAATTCCAACATTACTCTGAAAATAACATTTGCACGGGAATAATCTCATGGTTGTTGGTTATAGTGGGCACACACTCCTACCCTAAAATTTGCCACCAACCCTCTCTCACTCTCTTCTAAACCAAAAAAAAAAAACAAACAAAAGGAAAAATTCATATACCACAGTATCATCAGTATACTACATTACATCGATGTGTGCCGGGTTGGCGCAAAGCGAGAGAGGCTGAGATTCTCTCTGGAATCCTGTCCTCACTTCTCTCTATCCTCGCCATATATAGAATTCCAGACCAGACCAACCGCAATCCTCTTTCGTCCTTTACGAACTCTCATGTGGCTACGAATCTTTACTTGAATTACTTTAACATTATACCCATTACACACACACACACACACTGTCATTCTCTGTTCTTTTTTACTATTGAAGCCCCCATTCTTTCTCATTCATCACTACACAGCAAGAAAGAATCAGTTTTTGTGGGATTGATGCATGTTTAGAATTGGGCAGTGAATGAGATACCCGTTTGGTAAATTTCCTTATTTACCTCTCTTCCTTGCGGAATATTATTTGTAAATTGATACAATTAGATCTAATTCTTGTGTTATTTCCATTTGCATTCTTTAAGGGTTTGAAGGAAGAGCGCTAATCATTTCCGTTTTCTCTTTTCTGGGGGCGTTATAGACTGATTGTTGGCAAGGTATGGTTGATTTCTACTATTGTGCTCTTTGTGTGTTGTGTCTGCGTGTGTGTGTTTCAAGTGTAATGAAAGCTAGGTTTGTTGTAGTCATAGTCTTTGCTTGAGTATAATGAAGTTGGTGTTTGGTTTGTCAGGAATCTGTTAAAGGAATTACGGATTACTGTTTTTTTTTTTTTGGACATGGTTATGTTTAGCTGATCGAAATTGCTATGTTGATTAATGTGTACACTATCTTTATTCTGTTTTATTGACCTGTTTTTTATTCATCAACTAATACTTTGATTTTCACTGGATAAAGATATAATCTTTACAACACTCACTGTGCCATAAAAAATGTGTACAATCTTTTATCCACCAAGGTTGGTATGTCTGAAATCATTTTTGATCTAGCCCTCATTGAAGTTGATTTTTGAGCGTGACTTTTGTTTTTCATGTACTCATATAGATGTTTTTAATTTGAGATGTCATCACATTTCTATGACTAAAGAAGAATATGATTGGAAATCTCACAAAGAGAAATCAGGGACCCCGGCCCTTTTATTGGTGGTTGTTGGCAACAATGATTTTGATGATTTTCTAAATGACCCTTCAATTTACAGTGACATTTGAAACTATTTGGTGGTTGAATATGAGTGTGTGCTTTAGTTACGTCTCATATAACAGATTTTTATGTGTTTAGTTTCTTCCTTGGCAGAGGATATAGTCTTTCACTAGAATTTCATGGAACATCAAGCTGGCATATACTTCCTCCGGCTCATATTAAGTGTCGATGATAATGACATGTTGTGAGGGGAAAATGTCGCTTTCAGGACACGTAAAATGAAATGGAGGGAGTAATAGAAGAGCACTTAACTATCTTGTCATTGTATACTGAGATATGGTGAGGAAGAATTGGGAAGGAGTGTGTCTAAACTCTAACCTAAACATCTTGTTTGCAAGACATTTGCTTCTCTTCTATGACTGGAAATGAATTTTGGCTAAACTAGAAGAAATATATGCAATCAGTCAACCTACATAGTCCTCACCATCAATCTCACTTGAACACGACAGGATCATGTCATCCCTCCCCCCTCCCACACCAAAGCTAGTAGTTTTAGAATGATATTTTTTTACGTTGGAAATGGAAATATAAAACTATGAGCTAAGTGCCTTTTGTAGTTGTTATATCTAATGTAATGGCCTCTTCTCAAGCTCACTTGCAACATGATATGATATGTTGATTCTTTGTTCTATCTGCAACGTTACAGAATTGAGAGATTCAATAGAGAAAAAATGGGTGAGCATGTGACCACCTAGTCCCCAGAAACAAAATTTTTTAACATATTGAATACCGTACTGATTTATGACAGTATTGATGCCAATAATTATTGTTTGGTAGCATGAATCCTTTTGATATTCATCTTCTCTTTTGAGGATGGAGTTGTAATAGAATGGTAATATCCGTTGACTCGATGTACCTTTACCCTTGCCTTGCTTTGTTCTCTTGTGCATTAGATTTCGAAAATAATATATCTGGTCACTTGAAGCGTCAACACATGGCTGATAGTGAATTTTGATGTTGTTATACTTAACCAGTTAACCCAAGATATTACATTGTTGATAGCAAATATGAAGGGAGGAAAGAGAAAAGAGTAGTAAGGAGATCAAGGATTTTGGGAGTTCAAATTTATCAAGAAAAGTACATTTGAAAGAGTTTGAAGAAAAATGTGGGGATGCGGGGAGAAGACTCTAGTTTTCATTGAGGTGAAAGAAGAAGAGAGTAAGCGAAAGAGACAGAAATGATGATAAGCCCCAATATCCTTTAGGATTCCTTGCACACGAGTAAATAAAAGAGGAAAGGAGAGGGAACACAAATGTCTTCCAAAATTCTCAAACAAATGTTGGAGTTGTATTTTGACTGTTCACTTTTCGGAGCGGTAGTTCATGACCTATTTACGGGCCTTGAAAACCTCAAGTCAGTTAGAAGCAAAATATGCGTTTGGAGCCCTTAGAATTCTCAGCTTCATTTAGATCTTTGTGGCAATGATCTTTTCATATTCATCTTCAATACACAAATTTTAGCGCCTGTGTTCCAGTATTGCTGCAAGTTGAATCTTCGACTCTTGCTGTCTATTATCATAAAGGAAGCTAATGTTCTTGAATATTTCACCTAGTACATGGCTGGTAGCAAGCTGTTGTTGGTCGTACAAAAGGATATCACTTTTGTACCATCTGAGAGGGATCAGGTAGAAGAGGAACATTGGGAAGCAACAGAATAGAGTGGGAATCAGAAGTTAACTCGATTGGGAGAGAGAGAGAGGGGGGGGGGTTAGAGGGTAAAAAAAGCATTCTGAAAGACATTTGCCTTGAATTCTCTAGGGATCCTTCTCAAACCTTATCATAAAAAAGGAGAAGAAAGGAGAACCAGGAATCAAGAATAGTGAATAGAAGATGATACAATGGAGTGGACAGTATTTCAGTCTAAAAAGAAACGTAAATGTTAAAACAAAATGTTGGCTTTAAAACTTGGATTCTGAATTTTGAGCATGGCTAGGGAAAGCATTATGACCTGAGCTTTGTTCTTTTCTTTTTTTTTGGGAGCGGGAATGGATACTTGATTTATTAATGAAAGAAATTAAAGGTACAAAGAGGGGGGACTAGTAAGTAACTCACTTACTATAGCCTGACCTCGAAAAAGGGGAAGTACACTGCTTAAAAGCAAAGCTATGAAAACAAAGAACAATCTGGAAGATCTATTCTCTATAATGAAACAGGCCATAAGAATCTTGAGCCAAAGCAATCCTGATATCTCTAGGCAACTCTTCCTCTTGATAAAACTGAACTAATACCAAAGATTTCTGAGCCAAAGCAGCCAATCTGTCCGCCGGTTGATTAGCCTCTCTGAAGGTATGATGCACATTACAAGTACCTAATAAGGATTTACATTCTCTAAACACATAAGCACATTTCCATGGGATATGAGCTTCATCCCTCATAATTTTGATAGAGGTCAAAGAATCCGACTCAACAGTAACAGCATCGAAGCATAAATCCCTGCATAACCTCAGGCCATCCCTCAAAGCCATGGCTTCCGCAAGCATGTTGGATCCTTGACCATAGAAAATGGCAAAAGCTGTGATAAACTTGCCTTCACCATCTCTCACAACACCACCTCCTGCACAAGCACCCGCAATGCTCGATCCATCTACATTTAATTTAACTTCCACCAAAGGATCAGGCTGCCACTTAAAACCATTTACCTCTTCTAGAGCTAATCGGTTTGATAGGAATTTGACACACTTGAAGACTGCATTGCTCCCTAAGTGAACTGCTCACCGTAGGATTAAAGACATAGCACATGGTTTGTAAGTGATTTATAATTGTACAAATTATCTTGATACTGCTCATTTGCTCGTCCTCAAACACAGCTTTGCACCTGGCAGCCCAGATTTGCCAACAGCCATGCATAAGAATGCCAACCATACGAGCCCCAAATTGAGAATTAACCGATTTACTAGTCCAAGCCCGAAGTAAATGTGTAAGAGATTCATATGTGGCAGGTCTATGAAATATATGGGTTAAGTAAGACCACACTGCAGATGCTATTTCCTAATGAATCAACAAATGAGAGAGAGTTTCAACTTGAGAGTGTGAGCAGCAAACGCATTTCAAAACAAGAGCAATATTCATATCTTTGATGTTTTGATCAACCGGGAGTGCATTATTGATAATCCTCCACATACAAATACTCAGTTTTGGGGGAATCCATCGTTGCCAAATCTTCTTAGCCCATGAAACTTTCGGATACGAGATTCTGCGTTTATTCCAAAAACCTTTCACCGAAAAAATTCCCGTAGGATGATGCTTCCAAATCAACGAATAAGGCAATTCAGGTGTGAGTTTTACTTGAAGAATAGGCTCATGAAATTGTTGAGGGATGATGGGAAGCAGCGAATGAATGTCTTGCATAGCTTCCTTGACAGTAAGAGTCTCATGGATAGGCATAGGACCATGAAGCACAACACCAACCCAATTATCTTTCCAAAATCTTTTATCACCTTTACCTTGCATCCAAATACTGTCCTCCAACACCAAATTAATTAGGGGATAAACAGCTTTCCAAATATGAGATGATCCTGCCAGATATTTTCTGTTAATGAATTTTGCCCATAGTGATTTATTTTCCAGGACTGACCAAGCTAACTTGGATTGCAAAGCCTGCATGACATCGGACAAAGGCCTGACTCCCAGTCCTCCTTCCTCTTTCAGTCTACAAATTTTAGCCCAAGAAATCCAACGGTGTCTATGCTCCCCATTAGCATTCCAGAAAAAAATTGCCATGTGTTTATCCAGTCTTTGAATAGAAACCTTCGGTAACTTGACAGTGGAGAGGATATGAACAGGGGCCGTAGAAAGAACTGAGTTAATTAAACACAGTTTCCCCCCCCAAAGAGAGCAGCCTTGCTTTCCACCCAGCAATCCTACTTGTTATCCTGCCTTCCAAATCTTCAAAGTAGCTTCTCTTTACTCTCCCTTTGAACAGAGGAACCCCAAGGTATTTCATCGGAAGAGAATAGCGATTCATGCCTGTCACATGTTTTTTGAAATTGATTTCCCTAGCTGAACTTTTAGAAGATATCACAAAACCACTCTTTTGGAGATTGATGAGCTGCCCTGAACTGGTTTCGTACTGCTGCACTATGTTTCTCAAAGCAAGGATAGATTCTTTACTTCCATTGCAGAATAGAAGTGAGTCATCAGCATAGAATAAATGAGAAATACTAGTACCCCCTCTTCCTTGGTTGTAAGCTCCTATTCGACCTCTGCCAGCCCTTTATTCAAGTTGAAAGATAGAACCTCTCGAGCCAAAATGAATTACAGAGGAGAAATGGGGTCTCCCAGTCGAACCCCTCTAGTAGATTGAAAGAAATAATAATTTCGACCGTTAAGCTTGATAGTATACCATATGTTAGAGAGAAGTCTCATAGTCAGGTCTATCACCACATCATTGAATCCCATGGCCTGCATAGTTCTCGACAAGAAATCCCACTCCAATCCGTCTTATGCCTTCGACATATCCAACTTAATCATCATGTTCCACCCTCTAGTTTTCCTACCAATATGGTTGACCATCTCTTGAGCAATGGCTATATTTTCATGGATGTTTCGGCCCTTAATAAATCCAGATTGCTCCAATGAAATCAACTGAGGAAGCAAATTAGAAAGCCTTGTTGCTAGGATTTTCAAAATTATTTTGCAGCTGAAGTTGCAAAGACTTATAGGTCTTAAGTCATTCAAAGAGGAAGGATCATTAACCTTCGGAATAAGGACCAGGCATGTAGAAGAAATGCCTCTCTCAACCTCCTGCTTCACAATATCCCAACAACTTTGATAAAAATATCCCGTAAAATCATCTATCCCAGGTGAACTGTCAGGACCAAGAGACTTGACTGCATTCCAGATTTCATTCATATCTGGAACTCTGCTCATTTTGTTATTATCATTCTCAGAGATGTTGCAAGGGAACCCCTCAAAAAGTCTCTCATCAACAACATGGTTTTGGGTAGTAAATAACTGAGAAAAATAATTAATTTCCCGTTCTCCAATAATTTTTGAATCTGTACACTAAACCCCATTTATCTTGAGTTTCACCTTAGAGACGGCCCTCCTTTCTTCAATACAAGCATGAAAAAAAGCAATGTTTCTTTCCCCTTCTTCCAGCCACTTTACTCTTGCCTTTTGTCGGAGTAAGTCTTCGTCCCAAGCTACCAGTTTCTGTAAATCAGCCTTTGCCGTAGTAAGCTGCTCAAAGATACCAGGATCCCACCCTTATTGCAGCGCTGCTTCATTCTGAATAATGGCATCCTGATTAAGGTCAATCATTCGCATGATATTACTAAAAACATTCCAGTTCCAACCTTTCAATCCTTGCATGAGAATACCAAGCTTTCTATGCAATCTCAATAAAGGGGAGCCATCAGCAGGTTCATTCCATTTATTACTTACATAAGACAAGATGTATGATCTGTCCACATCTTCAAAAATTTGAAACCACCACTAGTCTTTTCAGAACTGAGGAATTCCAAAAGAAGAGGAGCATGATCCGAATGATTCCTGGCAAGGTGATTAACTTGATAAGGCGGTAAAGAAGATCTGAAGATGCCATTAATGAGAATTCTATCAAGTCTCTGCCAAACTCTAGTCAAATCATGATGATCGTTACACCAAGTGTATTTACTCCCAACATAACCAGCATCCAGAAGCCCTGCAACAGTGATGAAGTCACAGAAATCCCCCATACTATTGAAATCGCACGGATGCAGACTAATCTTTTCATGGGCTTGTTGAATAATATTGAAATCTCCACCTACAATCCAAGGTTTGTTGAGATTCGTGGAGATGCTACTCAAGTGGTTCCATAAACATATACGCTCAGCTCTTGTGCATTTAGCATAAACAACAGTCATTAAGCAATTCACATCCCCATAAACAACCTCTACAGTGACAGCTTGTTCATGAACATCTGTTAATGAAATTTGGACATTGTCCTCCCAAAAAAGCCATATATGAGAATTAATAGGACTACACTGAAGAAAGTTCCTGTATCTAAGTCTCCTTGCAACTTTATCAATCATAAAAGCAGGGATTTTAGGTTCTATAATAGCCACAATACGAGGATGATGCTGATTCTTAAGAAGCTTCAAGTAATCAACCGTATCCTTGTTACCAATACCCCTAATATTCCAAATTAAGCAATTCATTGGGGAACTTTAAATGGGGTTACCTTTTCCTGCCTCTTTGAGGCTGCAGCTCTTGTAAGTATTTGATTTTGCATAATATATATATTTTTTCGTTTCATTCTACTATGCAGCCTCTGAACATTCTTCTCAAAATGCGTGATATCTTCTTCCCTCATACGTTCCTCATGAATATTGTCAACTGAAGCACTGGATCTCTCCACCACTGGTTTCCGAAACTTCACTTTTCCTTTCTTCTTTGCCATCATCATCTCTTCCGTATCCGAACTAGCCATCGAATCCAAGACATTTTGCAAAGGTTTATGGAGAACTAGGGAATTTTCAATGAGTTCTTGTCCAGTCATTACCTTGATGGTATTTGAGGCATCCTGATTATCCCTTCTCCCTTCTTGTGTCTGCATTATATTGATAGCATTCTCTGGATTTTCCAATTCTTCTACATCCTTGTCCGAATCAGTTTCTGCGTCTTCCACGCTATTAAGGGCATCAATTGTGTTTTTGAGAGCAGGAGGGGTTTTTGACAGCTCCTTGTTATGAACCCCTAAGTCAATTACTTCCGTATCTTTGATGATTCTATTTCTATCTTTGGCGTGTGAAGTAGAAGCTTCAGTGGCTTGTCTATTCTTGTGACCAATAACAGTCCACTGCTTATCTTGGGAAGATTTGTGAGATAGCTTAAAAGCCTGATTCGCTGTTCCCTTAGCTATGCTCATTGTTTGTTTGCCTTTATCAGGATTACCTTCCATATGAGCCTCCTTATTTTTATCACTAGAAATGTCAAGACCCTTGGATTTCCACTTCTTATTACAATTCTCCACGAGATGGCCTATCAGTCTGCAGCTCGAACAATAATCTGTCTTTCCTTCATACTTAACACTTTGCCAATATTCTACTTCCTTGTTCTTGCCAATCCAGATCCTATCAGGTAAAGGTTCAGCCACATCCACCTCAATGCACATTCTAGCAAAACTAGGGTTGGCTAATGTCATTGTTTTGTCATCAGCTCTAAGGAACTTCCCAATGCCAGATCCAATTCTTTTCAAAAAGGATGGAGTGAAATAATGCAGCGGCAAGTGATTTAATCGTACCCATACCGCTATCTTAGAGCAATCCCTTCTAAACCCAAAATCCGCAGTCCACCGAAAGAGCCGTTAGTAAACAGTGTTAATGGCCCTTGATTCCTTCGAGAGTGCACGAACCATATCTTCATGAGAGTATAGGTGCACCATAACATGGCGGGGATCAAGTAAACCAATCTGAAAACTGCCCAGGAGATTCCAAGTGGTGTTGATATGAGTCCTGATGTCAAAAAGCGTTGGCCTTCCCATAGAGAATTTCATCACAAGGGTGAAGGCAAGATTTTTCTCCGCTGCTTTCTCTTCGTTATCATCAAAGAAAATAGCAGGTCTGTCATCAATGTTACCTATCGGTTTTGTAGGCAAAGTAATATCCTTTTAACAAGGAGAGAGGGTAGGGTTTAGGCAATGAGTTCCTGCTTTGTGATTCACCATAGTAGCGTACGACATCTTAGGTTGTTGGAGGGGTTGCATGGGAGAGCTGCTAGGGTTAGGGTTACCCAGTTGCAAAGTTGCATTATGAGGAGCATTGGAAATATGCTGGGTTGGGAAAGTAACAACTCCGGAGGCTTTCTGATGGTTATTAATTAAAGGCACAGATGAGGTAGTTGCGGCGCCCGTAGGTAGGGTTTGAAGGTGATTAAGCGAATAGTTAAAGAGATGGTTACTAGGGTTGTAATATGAAGGACATGGCTGCGAAGTGGGTAATGTACACGGATCTATGAGAGGATCCGATGGCTGGAGGTCCACCGTGAAGGTGGCACCGAAAAAGACAAGATGGGTAGGTTACGGCAAGGTGCAGGGTAATCACACCTTCAATATGTGTGTCAGTGTGTTTCACTTTCCTGCATATCCTGAGCTTTGTTCGTTGTTCGATGAGTCTAACAAAGAATGGTTGGCAAAGCATATTGGACAAGTAAATTGACCATCTGGTTTTTGCATTACCAATTCTAAACATATATCCCGGACAACTTTTGTTTATTTTTATTCACGGAAATTTCATTGTTAAGTTGTTATTTTAATGGTTTTCTGGAAGTAGAGGAGCACTGTATATTTTAACTATTTACTTTTTCCCTGCCTATCTTTTATATAATTAATTTTATTTTTAATGTCTTACACTTTTTGCTTTTCACAGCAATCATATCTTCTTGATTTTTTTGTCAATAATGGAGTGTATGGTTAGCTCATGATCTCTAGTATTTATCTGAATAATCTATGTTTACAATAACAGATGGGTGATGTAGCCAAGGACTTGGCTGCTGGAACTGTAGGAGGGGCTGCACAGTTGGTAGTTGGACACCCTTTTGATACCATTAAGGTGAAGCTCCAAAGCCAGCCTACTCCATTGCCTGGTCAGCTTCCTAATTACTCTGGTGCAATCGATGCTGTTAAAAAAACTCTAGCAGCAGAAGGCCCAAAGGGTCTGTACAAAGGCATGGGGGCGCCACTTGCCACTGTAGCAGCCTTCAATGCAGTCCTCTTCACTGTCAGGGGCCAGATGGAAGCACTATTGAGGTCTGATCCTAGTACCCCATTAACAGTGAATCAGCAGGTCATTGCTGGTGCCGGAGCTGGAGTTGCTGTCTCCCTTTTGGCCACACCAACCGAATTAATCAAGTGCAGGTCAATGCTTCACTCTACTGTAAAATAGTTCATTATACATTGGGCGATGACTCTTAATCACATGCAAGTTTAGAAATATGAGTCTTTTACAAAAAAGGGTCATGCTAACAAGTTCCTTTAGTGAACTTGTTAAGCATATCAAAAGAGGAAAGTAGGTGCATTGGGAATTAGCATCAGAGCATTGATGTGTGTTATTATTGCACCTTTGATGATTCCCAATACACTTTCATCTTTTGGATGCTTAACAAGTTCCCCTACGGCACCGAGGGCACTTGTTAGTTGTTAGCATTTCCCAAAAAGAAAAAAGAGGTAAATTAGTCAGTTTCAGAATTAACTCGTGCATAAGTTAAATTAAATGTTCTCCGAATTCTGCTGACAATTTGTGTCATTCGTGGGAATTTCATTGGGAATTATGGGGTACGGAATGCCGTTTCCTGTGTAGAACACTGAGATATGCTGGTTTTTGGATTTTCCCTTGCGGATACTCCTAGTGTACACTGGTTGTACCTCCTCGATTAATAATCTGTACATCTTACCTAGAAAAATAGAAAAAACAACTCATTTTGATTTATATAATGTTGATTATTATTATTTTATCATCATTATCATTAAAGTGATCTCCAATTCACAGATGCTTTTCCTTACTCGTTGTTGTGGGTTAAAAGAATGTGATCTCCAATTTATAGATGCTTTTCCTTCCTCCCAATGTCGAACTAAATCCAAATTTCAGGACTTATAAGCTAGGCAAGCTTTTTTTTCTTGTTGTTTCTGTTGTATGAAATGACACTTTCTGGCAGATCTTTTTATTTCTGGTGTCTTGCAAGTTTTTTTGTTTTCTTTTTGTTTGGTGCTTTACCTTATAAGATTATCATGTCCAGACCTGAGTGGATTATGAAAGATAAAAAAATGTAATCTTCTATTTATAGATGCCTGTCGTTCCTCCCGCCGTGAAATGAAATCCAAGTTTCACGACTAGCTTGGCAAGATTGTTGGCTCCCTCTTATCTTTAGACTCTCAGCTACGCCAGACTTGAGGTAAATTTCCAATCCTTAAGAGATTTACATACTAACTGTTATATTCTTATGTAAACAGATTGCAAGCCCAGGGTGCATCAGCAGATGCTGGTGCTGCAGCGAAGTATGGAGGGCCAATCGATGTGGCAAAGCAAGTTCTTCGCACTGAAGGAGGTGCGAGGGGTCTCTTTAAGGGATTGGTACCGACAATGGCTCGTGAAATACCTGGAAATGCTGCTATGTTTGGTGTCTACGAAGCCCTAAAGCAGTATTTTGCTGGAGGACAGGACACCTCTAAGTTGGGTAGAGGTTCTCTAATGTTAGCAGGTGGCTTGGCTGGAGGTGCCTTCTGGATTTCTGTATACCCAACAGATGTTGTCAAGAGTGTGATTCAGATCGATGATTATAAAAATCCCAAGTACTCTGGCTCAATAGATGCTTTCAGAAAGATTGTTGCTGCAGAGGGTGTTAAAGGCCTATACAAGGGTTTCGGACCTGCCATGGCAAGAAGTGTTCCAGCAAATGCAGCTTGCTTCTTGGCATATGAAGTGACAAGATCCAGCTTGGGGTGATACATTTATCTAACATTATTCCTATGACAACCATTTCTATTCTGCTCCAAAAACTTGGGGAAGTTATCTTTTTACAATGTGATTTGTTACCTAACATTGGTTTTGAGATTAAGAATGAATTTTACCAAGAACGTATTGACCTGTGTTTTACAGTGTCGTTCGCCATTTTTCTTGGGCCTTCAGTTATTGTTTTTCTCTCTTGGCATGTGGCCTCTCTAGACCTGTTCAAGATAACATTTTAGGTGAGGCAGATGTCTGGTCTTGTTTGGCACACCTTACCAGTTCTCACTGTAATCCATCTTATGCATCTCACAGTGTCTACTATGGGAATGATTTGTCAGAAACTTACCCATTTAACTAAGTAACTGCTGCATTCCGAATGTTTAGGATGCAAGTGATTTGCCCAAAGCTGAGCCATTTGACAAAGAAACTGGAACCCAAGTGGACATAGTCCCTAGAGGGTTGGTTCATTTTGCCAACACATCTTAATCATACTGCGTTTTCAGCTTTGCGTGAATTCGTTGGTGAGGGGCATTTAGTGGGTCCATATAATGATTCTAATTTCTAGCCCCTCCTTTACATGTACCAGTTCATTTTGGTATGCATCCACAAAAGAGATGCACATCCCATATTTCCCACAAGATGTAGCAAGTTGTAAGATTTGAACAAGCATGACCTAAACCCAAAACAGCTTAACCTAAATCTTTGCCGCATTTTGTTAACAAAAGTAACAGACTTGGCCTCTATATCCAAATCTTTTGGCTAGTCAGCTGAAAGAAGGGGAACTTCCAACTGTTTTTAACAAACTTGCGCACGGACAGACAACACATACACGCAAGCGCGCACACACACAAATGCTCTTTACACATGCATATATATATTCACACGTGTGCGCACACGCACATATGTACGTACACATATATCTCTGTGGATTATGTGTTTACAGTGGATCTTGACAGTTTCTCAAAGCACTGACAGCAAATGGATGATCAGTTAGAGTCACACGCCTCCATGCCACTTCTTTCAAGAGTGGATCGCTTGGATTGTCTTGTAAGGATAATTGTAACTCTTAACACTAGTAAAAAAAAAATCCTCAGATTATAGAAGTTTTCTTTTTCTGTGAAAAGAACAATTTCAACTTATTTGGTTGTTTGGTTGGATTGCATATTACACAGATGAAATATATATCAGGAAAAACTAGCTTATGGAGAAGCTACAAGTTCTCATTTGGCAAGAATAAGAAAGAATGCATGAAACTGGATGCAGCGGTAGAGGAGGCAGCTCGGTCCAAAGAAACCTTGTTGGATCGCATTGAGTCTCTTGAAGCTCGCCTTGTTCAGGTCATAAGTCCCATAGAGACAGTATTCCCTAGCTTGTTTTAGATTCTCAAGATCTTTTAAATTGCTCTAACAATTGGTGGCATCTATTTTGATGAACTTCAGCTATCCTTAGAGATTGAATCTCGCAAATCATCAACATCTACATCAGCATCAACATCTTCAGGGGGGAGAGACACAATTTCCTCGTATCCAACTTTCAACAATCCCAATCCCAGATGCGTCAGACCACAACAATTGTCTCAACTCCACCAAATCACTATAAGTGAATCCCATTCCCAGGTAATTTATCACAAAATGTTGAATAAACAAAACGGTCCAATGCACAAGGATCTGTGTATGTTGGTTAAATGTTACGGTACAATTCACAATCTTGTTGAAAATTTGCCATATTCAATCACAATAATATTGCTACATATAATACAACAAATTTATACATAAACATATATATGCACGAGGTGTCATGAAATCTGTGCTTTGCAGCTTTCTCATTACTTCGTTCATTGCATCAATAATCCAAAAAGTGACACGTCATTTTTGTTTGATTTTGATGTAAGAATGTCATGTAACATTTTCAATTCAACCACATTATATGATTGTCCATAATATATAGCATGTTATCTGTTTCCTTTAGCTAATTGATTATTTATAATAAAATTCAAGAAAATGTCCAACATTTACCAAAAACTGAAAAGATAGATATGATCATCTCTCTCTCTCTCTCTCTCTCTCTCTCTCTCTCTCTCTCTCTCTCTTTTACTTTGCACCATGTTCAGAGTGAATCAGAGAGATTGCAGCAGAAGAAGCAGAAGAAAAAGGAGGAAGCAAGTCTGAGAAAGCATAAGTTTGGAAACACTAAGAAGAGGGATGAGAAGAAATGCAAAAATGGAAAGAAGGGAAATCCTCCTAGTTGGCCACACCTAAAGATGTTAGGTTGCTAGCTAATGCTCCTTTAATTTAATTTAGTCTCTCTCCCCATTTGACTTTTCCCATGTCATTTTTATTTTTATCATGCTTTTAATTTTCAATAAATAACTCCATTTGTTTAGCATATTAAGGATTTCATTATTATTAATAATTATTTGAATTTGATTGAATCATAAAAAAAACAATGCCCCCACCCAACTGAAACATCATTTAATTATTTTTATTATTTTTATTTTTTTCAGTTTCATTGACATTCTTCACTATTAATTTGGGTAGAGGACAATGCTAGCTTCTTTTTTTTTTTTCCCTTATCATTAAGGACTTGTAGAGAGATATAAGAAGTTGACTTTCTTTTTCTTATCATTGTGGGATTTGAGTTTCGATAGTGATGTACGAGGTAATAGGCAAGCGATCAAATAAAATGGAATTAAGTTATTTAATAATTAATTATAATCATAAACAAAATTTTGATATTAGATATTTATTATATAAATAAGCACTTATTGCTATTTTCTCGATGAAATTCTCCTGTATAAATGTGTAGAATATACCCATTCCATTTATAGTGAATATATATATAGGTAACCGTTCAAAAGAGAACCTAAATATCATAGGATTCGTAGGAATCAATCTCGATTGTTGACTTTTTAAATACAGTAAAATTTTTCGTTACTGATATTCGTGAATTTATGAATACAATTAATTTTTTTGCTATTATGTCAATAAATTCTAGAACATAGTAAAAATTTTCGTTATTGTATCGACGATTCCTACGATATTTAGATTTCAAGCAGTAATAGTGTGAAATGATAATATGGTAAAGTTTGAGACAGTTTAAACGAATTATTTTTTTGAAAGTTTAAAATAAAGTATAAAAAAATTATAAAAATGAAATATTGATACGACAGTGTTGGAGAGAATCTTACCAATAGAAATGCCTTTATTCGATGGAAAGATAACTAAAAAAGAATGTGGGTATGTATCATAGATTTGATGAAACTGATTGGTCGCCTAGCTGGATGGCCGAGGTGGATGGCAAATTATATGGAGCACCCGGGTGCTCCTTACTAGGAGCACTTTGGGACACAATATTCATTTTATTACGTTATTTGTTCATTTGTTATAACTAAATATTCAATTTACTGTTTTTATTGT
>JAOWAN010000043.1:3637837-3653778 GCA_028566635.1 Lobelia cardinalis
ATTTCTTTTAACGGATTATTTAATTAGCAAACTACAACATACATCACAATACCAAATATTTCCGTAGTTCGTAAATACCATATAATATAATAATGTATATTTATATTATTTTATTAATTGGTTCACGGGCGTTACAATAATGGTGTCCATGAGGGTTGCCAGATGTAGGTAGGAGGAAGGTTGCAGATCTTAATCATGTGGTGGTAGCAATTTTGGCAATTGCAAGTTATTTTAACCTGTATATACAGTGCTATTAGTCTATATGTACATTAAAGGTATTCTATATGTACATTACGGTTTATTTATGTGTACATTTTAAACATTTTATATTTATTAGTTCCGATCTGTATATACATTGCAATTCATCTCTATGCACATTACATGCATTTTATATGTTCACCAATTCAGTTTGATGTGTAGAACTCACCGATGAAATCTAATTTTTGAATATGTATCTACGTATCTAGTGGTTTATCTGAATATATATATGAGTCTATCTCAATGTACATAGTTGTATATCATTAGTTCTGATCTTTATGTACACTGCAATGATTCTATATGTACATTACTGGTCATCTATATGTACATTGCTGGTCATTTATATGTACATTACAAATATTCTATATTTATTAGTTCTGATCGATAGGTACATTACAATTCATCTCTGTGTATATTATAAGCATTCTATATGTACATTGCTGTATTTCACCAATTTCGTTTGATTTAATAACTCACCGATGATTTTTATTTTTTGAATATTTCAAATTGTTTTTTATGTGAGAATTGTACCTGATTAATTTGATAATTTATGTAAAAATCCCTAAAATTATAAAATAAATTAATCATATCATTTTTGGATCCTAAATCAGTGGGATGAAAAAATTGAGTTTCTCTCCCTTCACTCTGTAATTTAGAGAGTCTAACACACTTACTTCATGGTAGGAATGTCTAGACATTCGGTATAACGATTGGGTGAAGAGTTCAAAATGAATTGAACTACCTATGCATCTTTATTGTTCTGATTATCATTATTGTTCTGATTATCATTAATATTAATAAATATTATTATTGTTGTGATATTTTATAGTATTATCAATAATATTTTTGAGTTACTATTATTATTATTATTATTATTATTATTATTATTATTTATATCACCACTTGCTCCAACCAAAATATGTCTTTAATTTTATTGTAGAAATTTCGGCATATGATAAGAGTACATTAATATTCAACACATATTTATATTTTAAATACCTAAATTTAATGATCTTAAAAATTTCTTGTTATATTCCATGAAATTAGATAACAAGTAAAAAAAAAAAATATTATAATTAATAATTAGAAAGTGTGGAACCAATGAGATAAAAAATTATTTCTCTTCATCCCAATTTGGTGTCAAATTTTATTGTTGAAATGCTAATACAAAAATTTATCAAAGTAATTTTTACAAAATATTTACCACGTTAGAATTTGTAATATTTTAGTAATGATAAGAATAATTATTCAAATTAATTTTTATACATTCGTTATAATACATAATTTATAGATAAATATTTAATTAATAGTTAATTAAATTAGTGAAGATAAATTAAAAATTAACACTTACTTTGAATGAAGTTGAATCAACAAATAGCTTCTCATCTTGATCTAGTCTGGTACACATATATGTTGGATTTAAGCACATAGAAAGCAACCAGGCACGGCACCCACCTCACCACACTGGAATCGAGCAAAAACCATTCTTCTTGCTTTCAAACCACCATTTCCACCCCTCAATTTCTCACACTTAACTTTCTTTCTCTGTCTCCATTCTCTCTCCCTCAACAAATCAAACATCTAGGGCTTGCTACATCTTTCTGGGTGTTCTATATTCTTGCCGTCGACACCTCCTCCCACAAAGGTATAACTTTTAACCTGCCATAATTGTTCTTAACATTGTTTGTGTGGTGGGTTTTTGTGCAGTGGGTAGCATTAGTAGATATATGTTGATTCCTTAATCATTTCGTCAATTATTAGTATCTGTATGTGGGATTGGAATGATCTCTTAAAGATGGGTTGTTTTAGCTTCTTAGTTGTTTTGAACTGTGCATTTTTCAAATTTTGAAGGACCTATAGGGAGTTTTGTTGAGGTTTAATGTGCTTTTTACATTTGATTTCGTAGACTGTGTCCAAATTCATGAATGTCATGGTATGATACTGCAGTTTATTTGATGCGATATGCGTTTTGTTGGACTCACTAGTCTTATTTTGAATTGAAAATGTTCAGATGAAAGTACAACATTTTAGGATAGTAATTACGGGACACAAATCTTACAATGATCTTCCTTTCTTCCCTACGACATAAAAAAACATGATTATCTCTCTTTGCTATAAATTAAACCAGTAAATTTGTTAGCGATAGGGATTTGAGAATATTACTCTCTGGTGCAGAAGCAAATGAGCTAATGTTGGAATTTTTGTTGAATTAATTGGTCCCTATGTTAGTTTTCAATCTAACTAAAATGCATAGTGTACCACTGTGATAGATGCAGTAAGAGAAATGAATCCTGAAGTTGAAACCGATGGTCAAGGCAATCTGCTAAATTGCTAAAGTGCTTTTGTCCTCAATTTATGCACGTTAATAAGTAGGCTGTTTTGTAATTTGTTAGCTTAATTCCACATAGATATGCTAGAAGGGAGACGGAGGCAAGGTTTATAGGATTGTGATCTTTCAAGAAACTGTCATATATTTCTCATGGCTTTGTAGACTTCTAGGAACAAGTTTCTTGCATACTGGCTAGAGCTCAGGCACTGACATTGAACTAAAGTCCACAATAGATGACCTGAATTCATATCCTCTTGCAGGAATTTCTTACATGATACAATCATGCAAGTAAACTAACTTAAAATGTTGTGAAATTTTATCAGAGCTATAATCTTCTGTTAACTCAAGTAACATAATCATCATTATGTGTACATATTGCATACATCTTACAATGGTCTATAGTCTAGCTCTGGATTTTACCCTGGGAGAAGTTGATTAAAAAAAGCTGATATAAATAAAACAAAAGGTGAATTACTGCATATTGCTGCAACGCAATGTTGGCAGCAACAGAATGGTGAAGCTCAGCAATGAGAGATGCAGAAGAATGGAGGTCTGCTTAGAATTGGAGATGGCAGGAGAGAGGACAAATGGGCAATGACTACAGAAATCAGAACTAGAAAGGAGTAAAAGCTCTGCTAACACAGAGAATTGAAGAAAAGGGAAGGCGGTAGGCTTAGTTGACTTCTCTTAAATGCATCTAATGCATGTGAAAAGTAGACATGCAATGTTTGGAAAATTGATTAGGGCAATGATTGAGATAATGATTGATTCTCTATCACATTTTTCTATACACGGTTTTGACACTTTTAAGTTTTACTCCTTCGAACAAATATTTAAAAAAAATAAAAGATGAGGATATTTTGGGAAAATAAAAATGAGGACAATGCTAACCTCTTACTACTAGTGGGGATATTTGCTAATCCCATTATATAAATCTAGTTGTCCTTACATACCTTAGAAAAAATTATAGCATAGAAGTCTACTACTGTAATAGACTCAGGTTCACAGATAAAGTCAGAAAAAATCTTTATTCCAATAACAACAACAAGAATCAGCTTAGAAGGTATAGATTGTAATTCTTAGAGTGATCCTAAAAATCTTGTCTATGTGATGCAATCCTAGGTTGAATTACCCATTTTGGACATTAAGGAAAGTCTCTCTTGAGGATGATCTTGTACTATTGACAACTGGTGCTGAACCCCAGTACTGATGAGTTCTGTTGAATTCTGAACTTAGAGAGGCGCAGGTCACGGGTTCAATTCTCAATGACAACAACTAATTAGTCTCGCCTGTGGCCAGGGGTTGGGGCGCTTTCAGTACCTTTGAGGGATTTTAGCCCACCTGTGGGTACAATGAGGTCCTGTGGAAGGAGTTTCCCTAGCTAATAGAAAAAAGAAGAGTTGCTTGGCTTTGATTGAAAACCTTAGACTCTCGTGTTTCCCATTAATGCTGGGTAGTAGAGTTCCTAAGTTGACTGGTCTAGAAAGGAAGCAATCTATTCAGATGATCATTGCCCATCATTAAAGTTTTTAAGTTTTGATTTTCTTGTTTGACCTTGGTTATAGATATAAAGAGTATAGAATCGTGTTATTTTAGAAGCATGTTTGCAGTTCTAGGTATAATGAGATTTAAGATGGTTATATTTATTATTTAGAACCGTCTTTGTATTTCTATTCTTAGCAAGTACATCATCCATATGTTTTTAAAAAAAATTTTTTTTTAGCCTTCCCCAGCTAGCCTACCTTCCCTCTCTCAAACTAACTTCCCCCTACTTTAAGAGATAGTTTTTTATTTATATTTTTATTATATATATATTTTCTGTTTGAGTTTAATATGTAGTTCTGTGCTCCTTTACATCATTTTTTTCTCAAAGAAACTTTATGTTTCAACGACACATGTAATAAAGTTTCATTTTCGTACATGTATAACTATCCTTATCTTAATATGAATATTAAACCCTTTACTGCATGGCTGCAGTGATGGAATTCCTCCTGATTCAGGTTCTATCTCTTCGTGTATATTTTTAAAGTTGTTTTAGTATTTACTTTTTTTGTTTGTTTGTGGAAGAAGATTCAGACTATCTCTTGCATATAAAACTCCCTCAGAAGTATATTCAAGTTTCTTAATAGACCTACTATCACCCTCCCTCCATCCTAATATAGCAGTCCACTATTCCATTTTAGGGTGCCCCAAGATAACAGTCTCATTTCCTTTTTAGAGAGTGTTTTTGAATGAATTTATTTTTCCTTGTTAGGTCTTAGATAAAAGATTTAATAGGTTGTGTTGATTTGACTCCACCGGGGAGAATTGCACATGTTAGTCAACTACTTTCTAAAACCCATGTAAATTGAAGAGAGGACTATTATTTTGGAAGGAGGCAATACAAGTCAATGAATTACAAGGTTTGCTTCATGAATGCAATTTTCCATCGTGACCGGCAATTGCAAATTGATTAGTTTGTATCAGAGTAGATATAAGATTATGGATTGGACTTCCTTCCGTTGTCAAACCCCATAATCTCAACAATGAAAAACGATGCCTGGGTTAATGCAAAAGGAAAAAGATAAGAGAAAATCCAGAAAATCCACATTAAATTGCCTAAATGCCACTGTTATGGCGCTATAAATTTGTAGGTCCTCTCTTTGAACAACAATAAAATAATCTATTAGATGTGTATATGGTCTAACATGGCACTAGAGCTCTCTGGTTATGCAAGGTCCGGTTTCTGAATCATCTGGCTCACAACTGTTTCACCTAAGATGGTTTTGCACATTCTATTACTATTTGGGTAGTGAATAGTAATGCATGTCGTATATCTCCACGTGCCATAGGTTTTAGCATGTGGGAGGAGTGTTAATGCTTGATTTACGTTGCACATTTTGATCGATTTAAGCTCTTACACGAGTTGATTGTTTTATAGGCATATTTCGAGAAAAAAATATTTGTTGCATAGTTATAAATTCCGTTCCTCCGGCTTGGTCCGTTTCTCCCAAACAGTGGTACACTCGAAATGGACAAAATAATATTGCTGTTTCCAGTTTTGGACTCAGGTCCCGTGGAAATATATGACATCCCCTTGATCACTTCGGTAGCAGCTTGTTTTGTTAGAATGTAGGCATGTACTCTCTCTCTCTCTCTCTATATATATATATATATATATATATATATATATTAGTAAAACACATAGTTTTACATATAACAAATAAATTAAAACTTGTTAAATATAGAATTTGCTATAAGTCATAAGCCATTCAAAAACATAAAATATAGAAAGGATAAGTTGTTCATAATATGATTGCAAGTTTTTTAAAATTTTTAACAGAAAGAAAATAATATATTCAAAATTAAGATAATTCGTGTGAAAAGTGTTTATTAAAATTAGTAATAAAATATTGAATACATTTGCTTTTGTGTTTTAGACTTCTAATTGAATTAGTTGATTAATAAAATGATTTCTGTACTGTAATAACTAATATGTATATATATATATATATATATATTTAATGATAACAAAATTATTAAAAAATGCGGTAAATCCAGTATGCACCCGGGTGCTTGCCGGTACCGATATGTTCTGTTCAGTAGCCAAAACTGTGCGCTGGCCGGTACGGAATTTATAACTATGATTTGGTGGGAATATCACACCATGTCACCTTGATGATGTGTGACATTCCACTTACCTTTTGATATGGGGTGATGTGTGATGTTTCACTTACCTTTTGATGCGGCATGACCATCCTGTTCTACGATAGTAATTGAAGCACTAATTTAGTTTGTAATGGTGATACACTAAATGAATACAACTTCGGAGAGAACAAATTACATCTTGGGTTAATATTGATCTTTCTCAATGTGGAAAGAAGAAAAGATAAAATAAAAGGCCATCTTACGCTATCCTCTCTCACCATTGAGTATTTATGAGGTGTAACCTGAGCATTATCTTGATTGCTATCTTGGTTTCAAATTTTGTCTACATGACGTAAGGGTTTTAAGAATATTTTTCTCCCTGCCACCCAAAATCTTTCAAACTCTTTTCGCTCAAAGCTTTCAGAATGTCTTTACTGGGTAACCAACTTCAAAGCTGACGGTAGTAGAGAGAGGCCCAACAATGTATATTATGCTTTAACATTCCTCAATCATGCACATAAGTGGAGAGGTGCAATGTGCACTTTATAGGGGGCCAATATGTATGCTTTGAAATGTTTTGTTCGAGATAGGCAAGCGGGATGATTTAAACCTTGATCCTTGCTTGATACCACGTTAACCAACCATCATCTAAATGCTTAAGCTGGTACATAAGAGGCCCATCAATGTATGTCATGCTTAAACTAAGTTCACCCATCCCCATCTTCTTTTTGATTCAATAGGAGATTAAGGTTATGCATTATGAAAGAGCCTCCTCGTAATTACATTGTCATATCTCCAATATTTTGCTAATGTATTCATGGTTGTTAGTGTTGACACTTATTTATTTAGGTTATATGGAGTACAAGTTGTGCACACTGTTATTCCGTTGGTGTCTGACGCTTGTTGATATACCTTATGATGTGTTACTTCCTTGATGCTGAAGATTCAAAAGCTAATGTAATTATCGAAGGAAGGTTCGATATATTCTACTTATTTATATGTATGACCCATCATATTTTAACTTTCCACTTACTGCAGTAACGCAGTTGGGTTTTTTCGCTTGCTATTGAGATAACATTAAAGATTGTGGAATTATAGCTGTCCTCTCATTGAGCATAACTTCTTCCTGGTTGCCTATGGTGCCTCTGCTCATTGGCTTTTGTAACTCAATTCTATAATAGCTTTCAATATTACATTCTACTTTGCGATGCATTGTAAGTAAGAAGCTTGATCCAAGGTTTCCTTGCTTATCATGCTGAATATGTTGTAAACACAAACCCCTCTTTCTGGAAGGGGGAATACATACATAAAATAGTATTGTGTTTTTAAAGCGAAAATGGATTTGTACTTTGTATGAAGATCCAAATATCTACAGAAATGGCCTGCTTCTTGCCACACACAAAAAAAAAGAAAAAAAAAAGAAAAAAAAAAAGAACGGTCATTGCTTCATCAAACTTCAGTTCTTACTGCCTGAAGCAGGCTTTCTGAAAAGAGATTCCGTCAATCAAAAACATTTCACTGATTGATTGGTCTTGACTCTCTGCATTGCAACATTTGGAGCATCGCAATGTCCGTGCATTCTAAATATGTTGCGCCTGTAATGGAGTAGTGCGTTTCCTTTTTCAACTTCCGTTTATTCATGTTCGTGAGATTTCTTGAAGACAAAGATTTCTGATAAAGACCCAAGTAGTGCCTTGGATCATCTTAATATTTGCCATTTTAAAAACTTTAAAATAATTTTGTATAGAAATGCGCTATTTTACATAATCTAAGAGTTGCCTTTTTTCTCCCTGGTACAATGATGACTTTTGCACATGTATGCATACCCTCTACATAAGCATTATGTTTGTGATGATCTCTGTTGGTGAGAAACTACATAATGTCTCACATTTAGTTTATGCATTGAATCAATTTTATGAGATTGTGTAGTTTATGCACTTTACATCTAACATTAAAGTATTTACTATGTCCAGTTCTACAGGATTTCACATAGATGTTATATTTTCTTGAGTATTCCTTAATGTGTTAACATCAAGGGTGGGTTTGGGAGCCGCGTTTTCGTGGTTTGGGAGCCTCTCAAATTGAGTTTGGTGTTCACTACCTAAGTTTTTCAAAACACAAACATACAACTTTAATCACACCCCCTACTATTTTACCACTACCCCTGTCATTGTTTTATTCATTTTTCTTCTTTTTTCTTTTTCCAATACAACTTTTCTCTCTTCTCTCTTCTTTTTTCTCTTTCCAATATAACTTTTCTCTCTCTCCTCTCTCTCACAAGGGTAATTTAGGCACTTGAAAAAATTCGTAAGCAGTAGCAAAAACATGCAACTTTTTCATAAACCAAAAAACCACATGCCAAAAAAAAAAACAAACCTTATCGTCCGAATACACCCGAAATATCTTGGTTGCTTTAGAATTTCCTATTGACACAAATCTCTTGACCTACCCTTAGAGTAAAGTATTCATGGACGTACTGGTATTAGAATAACCAGCAGCACTGGTGGATTAATGCTTGAAGCCATTACGTGGTCAACTCTTTATGAAGGTTGTGAGAAGTTGAGTGCCTACAAAAATCTTCCCTATTGTAGTCTAGGAGCTACATACAAAGCAGACCCATGGCTATGGCTCCAAAGTATTTGGAATATGGTGGCTGACTCAAAACATGATTTAGTAAGTTCTTAGTGGAAAGTGGCATTCTATATGTAACTTGCATCCACCGGATAAAATGAAAATAGTTTTGGACATACTTCGGAAGTCTGTTAATGGTGTTTATGGATTGGACTGAAATCAAGAGAATCAATTAATGTGTAGTTGAATGAATGTGTGAGTTAAGTGAGTGGGTCCAAGGGTTTAAGATTCTCTTTACACAACTTTGTTTTATTTTATTTTCTTGCCGAGGGAAGAAAAGGGTGAATATAATTTTTGGCTGGCACTCTCTCTCTCTCCATCTCCTCTCCCACCCACTATAATCCCTTCTCCATTTGTGCGTTATGGCTGTTGTTACTTGGAATGATGGTAGATTGAGACCTTTTGTTGGTCCACAAGCAAGGCGCTGGACAGGTTAGAGTTGGGGGGGGGGGGGAGGGGCGGTGAATAGCCTGTCATCCAATTTTCAAAACTTTTTCAGAGATCCTTTTGTAGGCATAGCGGAAGGCTTAGAAAACCTTAATCTACAAACTCAAGGTCACCGAGTGACAAGCGGTTCCCTTGAACAGTTATAATAATGAGATAAAGGATAGCAGTAAAGCAGTAAGGAATGATAACATGAGATTTGGAGTAGTTCATAGTGTTAAACAATTGCTACATTCACTACCAGGTAGGTCGTTCCGAGGTATTAGAGAATACAACCTATTCTAAATATACGAATCCTAACCTTGAATCTCTAACTTCCTTGAATATAGAATGGGAGGAAGTTTTCTAAGAGATTTAATACTAGACTCTTCGGCTACAATGCTGTTGCAGTGGGAATCTGAAAGATTTTAAGGACTCAAGAATGAGTATAGTAATTATCAATTGCAGCTCGTTGTTCTTGAGATCACTTGCTGAAATCCTATCATTAGGAATGTTCTTCAACCACTCCAACAGCTCTTGGATTCTCTTGCTGAAAGTTTCCTGGGAATGCAACTGATGCAGCTACAGAGGTACTCAAATGCATCACCATTCGGACTTCAAGTCTCTGGATGAGCTTCTCCATGGGCAAACACGAAGTGTGATTGGTTCATATTTGAGTCCTTATTCATCTCTTGATTTGCTGAGAGCAGGTTCAAACCAACTGGTCAATTGATGTGATCCACCGACGACGTTATATCAATCGTCCGATTTCGCGGTTGACGCCTTTGATGACGCACGGACCAACTTGAACCGATTCTAAACCTCATCTAATCGCCACCGAGAATAGCTGCCAACGACTTCAGCATATTCATCCGCTTTTAGCCTCTGAATTTTTTGTAACTCCAACTCTCAGTCTTTCAGTAATTCTCTTGGTGTGTCTCACCGTGATTTCATCACAATGAGTCTCTCCTTAAGTTTTATTGTCAGTCAGTCTTGGTCTCTTTTGAAATCTCCTCTTTTGATTTTCTCGGAGACTGCCTCACATATTGAATCTTGAGTTTGAGTATTTATATGAGGACTGGGAGTGGATTTGTGATCATTGGAGGAGCTGTTGGTTTTTCTCTTGCGTGCAATGCAAAAGAGGCATTGGTTCTGACTTGATGTAGACAGCTATGCGATAAAGTGGTTTTGCAGTTTTCGGCGTTGGGTGCAGAAGTCAAGTTTCCAGGTTGCAAGAGAGTTGTCATTGAGTGCTTGCTGCAGGAACCATATGTATGAAATGAGTTCTTGTCATAAAAAAAATCTTCGTCCTTTCATTTTATAGACCCATGTGAACTCGATACTAAAGATGTGTCTTTGCGATGTCTAGGTTCACTTCAGCGATTGCCTTCAAGTCAGTGACCTTTGTTTGTTTTGGAGAGCTTTGTTGTAGTCCTTGATTCTTCAATAGACCTTAGCAGCATGTATTAGTCATTTGACTGCAGGGAAGATCGGAGTCTTTGATGAAGTATTGCTGTAGTTAGGACATCAGCAAGCCTTGATTAAGAGCTTAGAGACCATTCGGTAGCTTTGGTTGAGATGAGCTGTTGTTAAGACAACAACTGCCTTTTCTTAAATCTAGCTGAAGAAGGATCAACAGGACAGTTTGGTCTAACCTAGCTTGTCGAAGCATCTGTAGTATAATTTAGCTCATTTTTACTATTCATTGACAAACCAATATGAATAGTAAAAGATCGAACAACACAACCCCACAACACACGACCCCTCCCCCCCCTCCCCTCCCACACACACACTTCACACTTCCTCGCACATTCTCCCTCACCCACAACATACAAGCTTACATACTTTTTCACACGCACTTTTCCACTAAACTTAAAAACTTTTAATTTATCATTTTTTATTTATAAGTAATATTTTTCTATATAAATATAATATTATTTAAAAGTATTTACTTGAGTTATTATTTTATAAAATTATTTTTGCACTCCATGCTATTGAACAAAAATATTTTATAATTTCTTTTATGAACGATATATCTATTTAAAAAAAATATTAATTTTTTTTGGCTCCGTGCCCGTGCCCATGGGCATTTTCTAGTTTACAACAAGAGAGTTCCTTTTGAGCCAAACAATAGACGTAGAATAAGGAAGGTAAGGATATCATGTTATACCATCATGCTTTACAATAAAGGTGACCTTTGCTTAGTATATTTGGGGCATTAGTTCAAATCCTAAGGGTTGTCTTTGTTTACAGTTTTAGGCATCAACTTTGTAGGAAGCGTGGTACTGTGGCCAAAAGAAGAGATGCTTTTCCCAAAGCATTCACAATGAGAGTTGTACTATATGTCCTGCTGTAAGACTGGCAAAACTTCTGTTTCCCTTGTCCATTGAATGACCTTGATCAAAACTAGAGCAAAAAGGTCAAACATTAGGCTTGTACCTACCTGGTCTCACCCAAGCATCCTCAACTTGAATTGATAGCCACATCAAAGGGCTCTTTTGTTGCTGCCATATGGATATATGGTTTCAAGTTTTTTTACTTTTACTTTTTAAAATTAATTCTCTTGTTAATACCTTTTTTCTCTGGAAGAGATGACACTTGAGAACTTATGCTTTATGAAGCCCAATGTTTATGGTTTACACTGGTCCACTCTAGTAGGAATAAGTTGAGTTTAATTAGGTGGACTGAGTCTTACCTAATTTAAAGAATTTTTTTGTGTATCCTCCTTCCATGTTAGCTGGCATCAAGATTAAAATGCCATTCATATAGTAAATGTTGTCAAACATGTCTTTTCTGCTTATATAAGATAATCACATTGCCTGAGGGATAGAAATAATTTTCTTGCAGGTTAGCAGCCTAGCAGGTGGTTAGCCAGTTGCATGTTCTTCCTGCGGCGTATGGCTGTTCTATTCTCTTCCTGGATATGGTGCTGAGAATGTTGCATAGAAACAGAAATTAACTTCCTGAGGTCAGAATTTCCCACCAGTTCCATCCAGTTTGAAATAGAAAATTGTTAGTGAGAATGCTCATCAGTGCCATTAAAGAGTGCAAAATTTTGATCCTTTAGCTGAAACGGAGACTTGCAATATGCTCTCCTGCCATACAAAAAGAACGACGATGGAGAAACTTTGTTTTTTTCTTTTTCCCTCCTCTTTCTTTTTCTTTGCTTCAAGACCTCACTCTTTTAGAAGACTCAGGTTTATTATTGTGCACCACGAAGGTTTAGAGGTGTGCCTTTTTAAGTAACCACAACATAGTTGAATATGCAGATGATTCGACTTTTGTCTGAGATGGAAAATAGACACAATATTAATGTTTCGACAGCTGATGCTTTGCAAATGGTGCCTTTTGAAGAACCTGCAACAAGCGCCAGTGACATAATGGCTCGTCGTTTAAAAAATCGAGAACGGCAACGGAGATATAGGGCTAGGAAGCGTCATGAAGCTGATCTGAAGAAGGCATGTGCTGTTAATCTCCCTTCATCATCTCACCCAGAAGTTTTAACAGAAGTAAATGCCGCCATTTCAATATCCAATGATGTTGTATCTCGCATTCATTGTCGAAGAGACTGGAAAAAGGACGCTAGAAGGGCCCACATGTTTAAGGAACAAGTCACTCATATTCCTAATTTGATACCGGCCAGTGGAAGTCTCGATGTATCATCTCAGTTACCAACTGAATTTCATTATCCAAGAGGTTCATTGATTCTGGAGAAACCAGAAACACATTCAAGTGCTCCCAGCCGCAGGAACTGGAAAGCTGAAGCAAGAAACAAGAAAGACTGATGTAGATATTATGAAGTTCCGTACTGTTGTTGGATTGACTTTCTAGAACTTGGAAGATTTTGTCCAGATTTCATGATAATGCGGTCAGTCCTACTTTTTCTTCTTTTCATTTGTGCCCTTGGTTTTTGGGTTGGCATTCAGGAAGCATGTTCATATTTTTTGCAATTGCTTATTATCCGACTGCAGATATTGAGAGGCATCAAGGAATGGACTTACAAGGTCGGAAATATTGGCGGTAGCTCAAGTCTGTAAAGTCAGGTGAGTGGTTATGTATGCGTTAGAAAGTACAGGTGTTCTGATATAACATGATTATGTATTAGGATAATAGCACAATAGCTATTTGCCTCGTCCCAAAAGGTTGTATGTGAATATATGCAACTCTTTTATGGCCTACGCTCATGTTTACCCTTTGATATCAATTGCTGCGATAATTTGTTGTCATGCACTCTTTTTTCATTCATCTTGCACATCAGAATCGAATACTGGTTAGCTACTTTTTAATGTGAATTCACGTTGATGATGTGAAGCATGCAATTTCCCTAAGTTTTGAATTTAAACAACTTGTGATCTCTGTAGCTATTTGATATGACATGGGATATATGAAATTAAACAATACTAGGAAATATTAATTATAAATTTTAGAAGCATAATAGATATAAGGCCAGTTGCCTCGGCTACTAAAACAACAACACAAACTAGCGAGTAAATGACATTGAAGATCCCTGAGTTGTAGATATTAGGATCATTCTGATCCCCCCATGAACAGTCCTTTGAAGTGCTAAAGAAACTATATACTTGACCTGTTATCCGCAGTTAGCAGTGACTCTTCCGAGCTGAGGATATGTTCGGGCTTTGTTTCACCATTGACAATGAGAATTGATTTTACCTTCCTCCTTTTAGCATTGTTATACTCGCTCAACTCGGGCCTATGTTCAACGTGGACTATGCCGCCTCGTTCGACATTGATAGCCCGACTTGACTTGGACCTCTCACGATTGACAGCCCTACTTGACTTTGGCTTTCGCTCGGCATTTATAGCCTGACTTGGGTCGGCTCTCCGTTCATCGTTCACTCCCTGAAGCTGATTGAGACCTTCATCGGGTCCCATGTCTACCATTCTAGCAGTGACAGCTAAATGCAGCTTTGAGTCAACCCGATAACACCATATCTCTACTGTAACATCTTTCTCCAGCTCATTGTCAAGAACCAGCTTCGCCCACTCATTTATCAAAACATACTTATCCTTGTCCCGAGAACTTGGCCACCTCTTTAAAGTCAAGCTATACGTTTTAGACCTTGGATCAATTGCTTTTACATCGAGTCCATCACTGCTCTCAATTCCCCCTATCTCGTCGAGAGTTAAGTACTCCAACAATTCCTTACTCCTAGGAACATAAAGCCGGTTCTGACCTTTGTTAATGTCAGAGTCGTAGAGCTTTTTCTCCATCAAGAAAAGCAAGTCAGTCCCTCTTGCCAAATGGATCTTACGAACAACTTCCGGTGGGCACGTACCAGTTGGGTCAATCATGAAAATAGCTGCTTTCTCTTCTACGGATCTTCTAAGCTCCTCCATGGATCTTCTGAATTCCTCAAACTCTCCCTCATATTTTTCTGTAACTGTGATCGTACTGCCCATCAACCTGAAAGTCGACGTCTTCAATGCCATTATTTCTTTCTAATGGTGCTGAAATTTGCGAATGCTGCCATTGATACATATATATAATACTCCCTCCTGGTGAAGTTATTTGGGATTATTGAAAATATAGTCTTGTTAGGACTAGAGTTTGCTTCGTAGTAAAACTTCCTACGCATAATCTATAATACAATTCTCCGCTTTTGTTTTTGATTTCACAGTATACCGTAAAATCAACTTTTAATCTCAACCCTTTAAAATTTTCAATCTCAACCATTTATTGTAAACTTTGTTTAAATTTTTTTTTTTTTAAAAATTCTCATTCCCCTCTTTTTTCAATTTCAATTTTTTAAAACATAATTAATTTTTATACTTAGAAGCTTCTGTAAATTTAATTATAATATTTTATTTTTATAAATGTAATTATGATATTTAACTTTTAAATTGATTAGAATATTAATTTTTTAAAATTATTATTTTTCTTTCCAACACGAGCACGGATACAGATATACATTGTTACGGCTGTAATAATATAGTGGGTAAATTTAATATAGTGTTTGTTTGAAATTGGGTTTCCTCGTGATGACATAAAGCTACAGTATTCTGGTTTCTTCTTCATTATTTACTATTACCTTTTGGGATTAGGACAAGCAGGTTGATTTTCTTTCTAGTTGGTCAAAGAACAAAGAAAAAAAGAGGTTGAAAATAATGTGGTTTTGGATCAGGCTGAGGATAGGAATGCTCAAGAGTTGAGTTTTACTAATATCTATAAATTTTATTTATTTATTTTTAAAATTAAATAATTATTTAGCTATTGAATTATTACTTAACAATCATTGATAATTTTTTGAATTTTTTTGATCATCAACATTCTCTCTCTCTCTCTCTCTCTCTCTCTCGCAATTTACAGTAATTTTGGCTATTTAAGATTTAAATCAAATAATAAATAACTTGATATGTATATTTTACATTATTTATTTATGACTTATATTAATTTTCTCTTATAGTAAATCCAAATAAACTCCCATCCTCCCCCACCGTCACTTATTATCCCCCTTCATCCCTCTAATTATATATAGCTATATGAAAAATTAACATTAGTCATAAATAAATGGAGTAATGGCGCAAGAGCACCCTTGTACCTATTTATAAGAATAAGGGTGACATCCAGATTTGTAATAATTACAGAGGCATAAAATTAATGAGTCATACGATGAAGCTTTGGGAGAGGGTGATTGAGTATAGATTGAGGAGA
>JAOWAN010000043.1:3658033-3672321 GCA_028566635.1 Lobelia cardinalis
CACCAACCTCACCAACCTTGTGCACTGAATCTAACAGTTAAGTGCGTAGAGCTCGTTTGGTAGAGGATAGGATAAGGGGGTATAAGATGTATCATTCTAATAATAATCGGGACTAATTAATATCGAAATGATGCTTGATAGCACAAGTATTAACACAATGCTAACACAACTTATTCCCAACATAGCGACTAATGGGGTTTAGTTACTTCAGTAGCACTAAAATAAGACTGATATATTTATTTTCTTCCGAAAGTACCCTGCTTTTATCGAACATTTTCTTTTTAATTCAAACTATATAACGGCAATTAAATATCTTTAACGTGGATATATATAATTTCAATCACTAAACTTGTTAAATTATGTAATCCAATACTCAAACATTTATCTTATTAAAAATTAAAGTATTCATAATTTGAAATGACATCAAGAAAAACAAATAGAAACACAAAAGAAGAAAAAGAAAAGTCACTGAAATAGATGATGACCCTAGCAATTATTTCCTTCATTTTCGCATACACCCCTTTGGTTGCTCAAGACTTAGCTAAGATCAAATACATGAATCTGGATTCCCTGAAATACACAAAAATTCTGCTGCATTGATAATAACAGTTGATTTCAATCACTTAACAATACATCGAGTAGGACTGAATAGACAATTTAGATCTATCACAGTTGAGTAGTATTCAGAAGGTTATGTGTAAGTCCTCTCACCAAGGAGACATCCTCAATTGTTAGGGAGCCTCGGATAATGGAACCATAACCAACTATTTTACTTCTAGCGTTGCCACGAAAAACTACGTCTGGTCCATTAGTAGAGGCAATGTGTGAGTAAGCTTTGAGAGCCAGTCATTTGAGCTGAACAACCGCTATCCATTATCCATCTGTCCTCTTGGGAACCGTTGGCCATGAGGCAGACCCGAGAATAAGAATTAATATCAGGGTCCCCTTATTATTTGTTAGGTTCGGAGGGTTAGTTCCTTTTGGGAGTCAACACGTGGACCACTTTGGAAGAGTTCCTTAATTTGGACTCTGGAGTGTACATCCAAAGGCCAAAAGATATTCATGCATCAGATGACCATAACCATAGCAAAGTTGACATTTGTGCAAACCAATCAATTTATCCTGTGAGATTGGTCATGAGTTTTTGTCTTCTCTTTCACAGATGAGGAGGCTCGGACAAATTTTGTTGATTTGAATTTGCTCTGGTTTGGATGAGTAGCGGTAGGCTTCACATTGGTGGACTTCTCATCTTAGGATTTCCTGCATAAGTCCTCATCATTGTTGTTCTTGTGATTATGCTTCTTATTAGACTTGTTAGCTTGAGCGGCAGGTTTAGTATAGGACAAAAGTAGGGCCACATAAAAAAAACCTTGGTTTTTAAAACCAACCAAGTGATCGGAAAAACACGATTTTTTGAATCAAAAGTTTAAAAAACTAACCTACTGAACAGACCCTAAGAGTCTAAAGGATGATCAGGTGGTACTGAAACTCGAGAGAGAAAAAAAGAAAAGCTTGGAGGAATTTGGACACAAAATGAAGGCAGAAAATCACAAACCGTCCAAAGAAAATAGAGACCTCAAATCAACCATAGCTACCTTCACTAAATCCAAGGTGGTCGTAGATACGCTGATATCTCAACAATGTCTCGGAGAAAAACCCAATGGTCTAGGAAGTTCTACCCACGGCCAACTTAGTTAAGTCAGTCCCTCAGGTAACAAACCTACTAATTTTAGATACCCCTATACCCACCTTTATATCCTATCAAACATTACATCAACTCCCAACCACCACCCTCTCTTTCTCTCTCCATCTCTATCATGTAATTTTTTAAATTTTGAGGGGCAAAATTGGTACAAACCAAAGCCAAACTCAAAACCATAAACTTCATACAAATAAAACCAAACCAAACGAAAAACTTCCCTACCAAGTACCAAACACTTACAGACCTTTATTTTCTAGTTCTAGGTCCCTCTTGGCCAAGGAAGGCATTTGAAGTTCTTTTGACATGGTGGCTGGATTATCTAAGATTCTCAAAGTCAACTTACATCTCATGGAGTAATTCCACCAATTCAGGCCGAGTGAACTCACTGAAGCCACGTAAGTCTCTTTTGGAAACTATGATTGGTTTGGGGGTAGCAGGAAAAGGTACCCGTGGGAAAGACAACGGTCATTGGGGCATTTGGATTGCCACCATAGATAACTGTCTCCTAGTCTTTTGGTTATCATGACTGGTTTTCGGTAGCCTTTAGTTTAGTGGATGCAACGGATTCAAGTTCAAGAGGAAGGGTTTGTTTTGGTACATGTCCAGCCTTTTGACACTCAGGTATGGGGTATCATCATGTATAGGTCTCGAGTAATGTACTTGAGCAACAAGGCACACATTGGCTTGTTCAACAAAGTCATTGGAGTCTTCCTCATCTTCTGACTCAGCCCATTCAACTACAGGTCTCTCAACTTCTTGAACAACCATTTCCTTTTGTTTTCTAGGTCTGAATGTAGGATTCTTCCTATAGTATTTAAATTTAGGTTGCTCAACTTCTTGAACAACCATTTCGTTTTGTTTTCTAGATCTGAATGTAGGATTCTTCCTTTAGTATTCAAATTTAGGTTGAGGATAGGCAGACATGAAATGTCGAGGTTTCTTACAGTTGAAGCATGCAAGGTCATCTTCAGGGTTCTTTCCACTACAGAATTTTCTATTGGTGTCGTTTTGAGGAGGATTTCCGGAGTACGAAGTCTGGCCCTTGAACTAGTTGTCTTTGTAAAATTTCTTGTACTTGTCCAATTTTCCAAAATTGTGTCGCTTGGCAAATAAGACAAGAATGTCTTCTGCGTCAGAGGTCGTCTTGGGGACAGAGGTAGGTACTCTCCTTGAGCAGACAAGGCTATGGCTAGACCGTGGAAATTTTTGTTTTCCAGTTGGGCTGAGTTCAAGGTGTCTTCATAAACTCCACCATGTAAGGAAGCTAAGTCTAGAGTGTTCAGGTCTCTGGTGTCTTTGTGGTAACCTTAACATGCTAGAGTTGCCTAGACCGACGACAAAGCACATATTCAATTCTTTAGGAGAATTTCTTTACCAAGACTAGTGCAGTTATTGATTGCCTCAACATAGCAATTGTAGCATTCTTTGAGAGTTTACTTTGGATCCTTCTTGAAGTTGTCAAAAGCACTGACAGTTGAAGAGTTTGTTGGAAGAAGAAGAAAGCCTGAAGGATTAAGAGACCAGCATAATCTATCTTCTTGAGCTTGCTCTAGTTACAAAGTATTGATAGACATGAAAGATCCCATGAATTATAGATAGCATGGCTGATAAGAATATGACTTCAATGGACGACCTCCTGAAGAGTGATAGAACTATCTGTACCAACTGGAGAAGGTCAAATTTAACCACAGCAAGAAATGCTCCACAACATTCTTTAATTCATTCTCTGGCTAGAAGCCCAATCCGAATCGTTAAAACGAGAAGGAGCATAAACAAAACATTCTGGAGCTACAAAGATAGGTATTAAATCGCCTTTTGCACGTTGATCTCCTTCAATGTTTATGAGGAAAGTTTCGCACATTCCTTTAGCATTTTGACTTCCTTTGATGTGAATGTAGGTGTTGTCCTCACATGCTGATCCAATGATGAAGCTGCGTCTGCAATACACAGTCAAATATTCTGTCATCTTCAGTCCATTGACTTCTTGGTTATGGAACCCTCTCAACAACGTCTTCATCATCTTCAACTTCTTCTCCTTCAGCTGGAGGGTTCCGAGGAAGCCTTCTGGTGTTAACCATCGTAGGAATTACAGGACCCATTGTGAGGCAATCAGGCATTCTTTCATCCAATGAATATACGATCTTTTCTTTCCAGATGTCTAATAGATGTTCGTTCAGCATTCATCTTGTAGTTGAGATTTTTGAGTGCCATTTGATCACGCTTTGAAGTTGTAAGACTTGGAAGAAATGTTCTTCGAAAAGCTCTGCCTGATACCACTTGTTGGTCTTAGAGTGGCGTGAATCAGGCTAGAGGGAGGTGATTAGTCTGTTAAAATCTTTTTGCATAGGCACCTACTAGCTCATTTCTACACCAAAGCAGAATCTGTTAATAAACCAACAAATAATCAAGGTAACCTTTTACCAGCGGTAACCTTTGACTGATACTCAAGCAATTACTTAAATGAAAATACGAATAACAGAGTTGGAAGTAAATGCCACAAGATATTTTAGAGCGGTTCACCGAATTGGCTACGTTCACTACCAGGTAAGTGACCTGGATTTCAGTGTTTACCAAGTCCTTCGGAGATTTACAAATCAAACTTGCTCAACCCATTTGTTTGGATGAACAAGCTATAATCTAGTGATCACTAATGGATCGCGTACAAGAGAGTTGTGATTCGGAGAGAGTAGAAACTGTCAGAAATGACCACTCCAAGTCAGACTCCATAGAATTCGATCAATCCTATTTCTGCCAACAACTTGATGCACTATCTCCCTTCAACCCTTTGAACGAACTTTGTGTGATTTAATCTCTAACTTCCTAGGACATAGAGTTGTGGAAGTTTTCGTAAGAGATTGTGACTAGATTGTTTGGGATAGGTAGACGGTTTGGGTGAGACCTAGAAAAGCGTAAGGTGTATCAAGAAACGAAAAGCTTGCTGGAATTTAATGTTTTGAGCTTTAATGTTCTTCAATGGTTTATCCTGAGAGCTTGAAAATCACCGACCCTCTTCAATGCACAAGGATGAGTATTTATACCAAGAGAGAGTGCTGATGAAGTGGTTGAGTCTTCGTCCTTTTTGACCAGCTGGAAGCTATGCATTGAATGCATAGAGACATTGGACTCTCTTCGAAAGGGGCAGGCCATTGGGACAGTTGATATTTCAAATTCGTGCGAGTACTGGTCACTTGCAGTCTGCAATTTAAGTTTCCTAATTTGAGTAAGTTGCCGTCTGGAGGCAAAGTTAGTTCAGGTGGCATTTTGGGAAATAATCAGACCATGCGTGCTGGCACACTGATATGATATCTTTTGCTGCACAGCTGACATGGACAAGTTAGATATTTATTAAGTGCCACGCTGTCATCTCGGTGGCTTTGTCCATTATAGGTGACCTTGTTTTCTTGACTTGTTGCCGCATCCTTGAGTAATCTTCGTGCTGAAGCAGTGAGCTGTACCCGAAACTTACCTGACGAGGTTACCTGTATTACTATAATTTACCTAGACTGATTAATTTATTCTAAGTAAAGGATTAAGGGAGCATGTTTTAAAACATGCTTTACTGTAAGGAATCCTTTACAAAGCTTACCGACAGTATTAATTCAAATCAAGGATTACTTAGATATATTCTAACTTATGCTACCTATATAGAATGTGATCTTGTGCTTACATACTGGTTATGCTATATTACTCTTTGTGCTACCTGTGTAGGAAGCATGATATTTTGTTCTTAACTAATATAGGAAGGCGAACAATCTGAACAACCTTGTTGGAGTTGGATCTGTTCCCTAACTGTTTAGAAGCTCTAGGACTGAATATTGTTGTTATTTTATTTTTCTTTTCTTTCTGGTTCATATCCATCCTTTTAATTGAATGAACCTGCTTCTTCCCAGTTTTTCTCAGGACATGAATGCCAATATTTGTTGGAGCATGTTTTACTTGGCCTTTTCAGGGGGAAGTGAGGAATATATGTTGATAAGGCATCTACATGTGAAATTTCTCTACTGTTTATTGTGGAAGTTAAATCAGATGTTTTTGGTCACTGTTCGCTGTTTTTTATTAGACGCTTCTTCCTCTTCTCCCCCTTTTTGATTGTTTTATATTTTATTTTGGTTTTGCTTTCTCAAGGTATTTTATGTACGAGGAGTGAGGACACTTGCATTGTAAAGGTGCTTATTCCTTTTTCCTCCCAATAAACTGTGGTATATTAATGCAGGTCAACCAATTTAGATTCCTGGACTCCAGATCAGCTAAAAATGATGAGTTTTGGGGGAAATAATCGTGCTCAAGTTTTCTTCAAGCAGCATGGCTGGACTGATGGAGGAAAGATTGAGGCCAAGTATACCTCAAGAGCTGCAGAATTGTATAAGCAATTACTCTCGAAAGAAGTTGCTAAAAGCTCTGTGGACGAGGCAGTTTTACTGCCGTCACCTGCCTTTTCTAAGTCAGTTGAATCATCGAATGGATTTCCTGATATCAAGAACAGTGAAACCCCAAAAGAAAGTTCTTCAGTAAAGCATGAGCCTGATATTGCTCCTCTGAAAGCTCCTCATCCAGTCTTTACTAGTACTGCCAAAAAGCCACTGGGTGCCAAGAAACCTGGGAAGACTGGGGGTCTCGGTGCAAGAAAGCTTAGCACTAAGGTAGACATCTTCTTTTACCTCCGTGGTCATCCTTATGAACAATTTGTATGCTACTAACTCAGATGTTTTGTGTAGCTGTTTATGTTAACTCATAATCGAAACATACTTTCATTTGATGCAGACTAGTGAAAGTCTCTATGACCAGAAGCCTGAAGAACCACCTGTGCAGGTTTCAACCTCAGCAAACAGCACGCCAACAGCTGCACCATCGTTGACATCTCGTTTCGAGTACATAGATAATGTCCAAGCTGCTGAGACTGGGCCTGGAGGCACTCATGTGCTCAGCCATGTTTTGCCACCTAAGTCATCTAGTTTCTTTGCAGAATATGGAATGGACAGTGGGTTTACAAAGAAAAGTTCAAATTCGTCGAAACCCCAAGTAAGCAATATAATAATTTGCTTTGCGTTATGTGTCGCAGTTAGATGATTCCGTGCTTATTTGATTACAAATCAATCATTTAATAGTGAATTTAAAAGAAAGAAGTTCAATCCTATGAAGGGATCTATTACCAATTTTGTGGTTGCTATGCTAATTTGTCACAAATATCAAGCACTTTCAACCTTTGAGAAATATATTTTGAAATAATGTGGTAACACAAGAAAAATGCGGTAACACATTATATTTTAAGCTTGGTACTCTTATCCATCAGGGGAGGATCCTTTTAATTTGGTTATTATTTTTGCGCCCTTGTTTGGAGGGTTCATCTAGCAGAGTTGAAAATTGGCTGAACAGTGGGTGAATGAAGGAGTGGAGAGAAGGATAGAGTAACTGTTCGGAACAGAAATGAGAGTTTTGGAGGCAAACTGGCTTATATCATGCTTGAGCACTTCTGATAAGGAAGTCTTTGGATGACCACCTGTTCCACACCATTGGTATTTTACCTCAGAAGTCCCTTGTAGGGTTGTTAATGTCATAAATAGTTATGGACTGACTTTCTTGCTAGGTTATCTCTAAGTAGTAAAATACGAGTTTATTAATCATCTCCAAATTTTACCTACACTCTTTTGCAACCAGATTTGGCCTTTTGCTGTTAATGATGGGTTAAAAGGGTAGGGACTGAAGATCCATTTATTTATCTTGTCAGTGTGTGTGTGTGTGTTTGTGTGTGCACGCGCTCGTCTTTCCATGGTTGGGACTTGGGACCTTACTCATGCAATCTGCAAGAAGACTGTTTTGATGACTGGAATATGGTGCATTGATTGAGATAGGTTTATGTAGTTTCAGTAAATAAAAGAATTTGCAAGCCACTAGATTCAACTTGATAACTGAAGTTTCATGTCTTCATAGCTTGAGCTCCCATTGCTTGTCCATCATACTCAATTTTGAAATTTTTGTTGAGATTGGATCGTTAGTCTTTTCTGACTAAACTTTAGTTTAAGTTAAATTGACACAATGGAACAAAGGGCATATGCCCCTTTGATCATGAAATCTGCTACATGAGGGATACCTACTTGGTGAATGGAACACGGTGCATAGACTCGGATCAACTTTCTCTTGTATCAGCACAGTTAGATATGTACATATTTGGCAGTATACATCCAGTGGATTCAACTAGTTAATTAAGTTTTATTTCTTCTACCCTGAGCTTGCTACTGTACTTGATGTGGGTTTTGCTTGGGTTGGAATTTTTCGAGTATTTCCTTCAAATTTCACTATCTGATAAATTTTCACGAAACGGACTAAAGAACATATGGGGTTTAGATCACAAATGGGAAAATGATTTGGCATAACCAATTTTTAGTGTCAGATAAACAGAAGGAAAATTTTTGATGTTTTGTGTTATACTCCCGATTGCACATTTGTTTATACTACATTCTAACTTATTGAAAGGGGTGCCTGTTATGGCTAACGAGCAAAAATTTTCTATGATAGTGTCAGCTAAATAGATATGCAGTCATATTTATTACTGTCTCTGGAACATGTAACCATGTTTATGTTTTAACGAGCGAGGTTTCGAGTTGAATGGTTTTGGGTGCCTATTACGACTAACGAGCTAAAATGGTCTATTATGGTGTAAAGGGAAACTACATGTCTATTAATGATCTCTGGGACTTGTAACCATGTTTAAGTTCTTGTTAGCGGAGGTATCAAGTTGAATGGTTTTTCATATGTATTAGGTTTAGCTGTTTGGAGCATCTCCTAGTTGAGTTGTGCACATGGGCACACTGAAGTTTACATCTTTCTACTTCCATGATCACCTACCTGAACTCCGAGAAAGTCAAATTACATACTTTTAACATTGCTTTGAAGCACATAGTATTTTTCCTTTATATGCTTAAAATTCTGGCAGTCAATGTTTCCTATATGCTGTGCTTTCCTTCAGTAGAGTCTCTCCTACTTAATGATCCACTATATGCATACTCGTGATAATCCATAGCCTCCTCAATAAGACTGTAATCTGGTATTAGGAGTCAATCTGACATTTTTCACCTGTTATTGATGAAAACCAGATCCAGGAAACTGATGAAGCAAGGAAGAAGTTCACTAATGCGAAATCTATTTCATCAGCACAATATTTTGGGGATCAGAGCAAAGCAGACTTGGATAGTCAAGTTTCTCTGCAGAAGTTCTCAGTATGTGCCTAGTTGCCTGGTTGAAGAAACTGGTGGATATATTGATTTTTTTTTCCTTTGACTTGATTGCTTTTCTGAGTTTATTCCTTCATGATCATGTAAATTTCAGTGACATTTTGGGTAAAATCGAGCTGCAAAATAGAAACAAAATTAGTGATCTTGGATGCTTTTAAAATGCAAAATCTAATTCAAACTAATCCTATCAAATTTTCTGGATTGGTAACCACTGGATAGGATATGCTCTAAACTAAGCTGAAGTTTTTTAACTGTGTGGGAACACTTCTTTCTCCACCTGGGCAATATAAAAAGAGCTACACTAGCCTAGCTCCAAACCTCTCAGCATTTTGAGGTACATATGGCCTTTTATCGTCTCTTAGTGTGTCCATGAATTTTTCTTCAGAATTAGCTTATTGATGTTTAATGCTCCCTTTATTCTAAAACATAGCCTTATTTGACTAAACTTTTATATATTGTAGTTTACTTCTCTATATCTCCTTCAAATGCACTAAAAGTGTACTCCCTCCATCGTAATATGTCAATTTTCCTCTAAAAAAGTCAACATAAGATTTTACTATATTATTTATTTAAAATATATTCACCATATTTTAGATTTTAAAATTTTAATATCGATAGCAAGTGAACAATCAATAACAATTTTCATAAATTTGAAAAAAAAAAAATTGTTTTAAAAATATTTCGTCAAAGTACAATTACACTGACCAATTTTGGTTGAAAATTGTCACTCATTTTGGGTCGGAGGGATTACTATCATTTTCTTGAAATGGGACTATTTTTTGGGGGCAACCAAAGCGGAAAAGTTTTTCAAATTATTTTATGATGGAAGTAGTATGTGAATCATTATATTTGTTTATAGTGCATGTTTTGAGCAGCACTATAGGAAAGTTGATATTATAATGTTCAAATATGATATTCCTGTGCTGTCTTGTTGAATGAGCTTTTAGCCATTAAATCAGTTGATGACCTCATATGTTCCAAGGGTTGTGATTTTCCTTGCATTATCAACAAAAGCATGTTAAGGTTTTTATAAAATAAAAAGAATAAGAAAAATCATATGCATGTTGAGGCATAGCTTAAGCATTTGAAGTATTGCCTTGAAACAGTTTATGATATGAATCATTTCATCACAAGATTATGACCGGGTATTTTGTTTCTCCTTTTGGGTCTTGTAGGGTTCGGCAGCAATCTCAAGTGCTGATCTATTTGGGCATGATGCAGATAACTCTGCTCTTGATCTCACTGCCTCTGATCTCATTAACCGGCTATCTTTCCAGGTATTCTTGTCATTTATTTGTGCTATTTCATTTCATGGATTTTTGAGCTGGAGCTCTAGAGTATATAGTGATTGTGATGTCTAAAGAGAGGCCAAGAAAGAGAGATTTATGCTTTCTCTTTTGCCTATGATGCAAACAAATAAAAACCTTAAATATTGATGACTTTTCTATTTTTGATTTCCTTTTCTTAATTTATTCATTTGAAATGTGGAGTGGGATGTGTTTGTGCGTACGCAAAATGTCAAACTATGTTGTTGGGGTAATCAAACGGTAAAGGACTTTTAGATGAGGAAACATTTTGTTTGGGGGGGGGGGGTATGAAGAAGTTTGAAAAATAGTCAAATTAACTAACTTTTAGTATAAAACATGGTGTGGAATGAAAAAGTTATGTAATCAAACTAGATAACTTCTAGGTTGAAACTTGCCAAAATCACAGAAGTTGCAGGTTTGCAACCAAACAAGTGTTCCAAAAGAAGTTAAAGAACCATAAAAGAAGCTAAGTCTAAAAGCTTTAGATAATTTTTTAAATTATTATTATACAAAAAATGGGGAAATTTTATGATTGTGTATGTATATATTAATATATATAGGATCTTATTCAAATGAGAATCTGGGAGAACCACTAGGATCCAACAAATAATACTAAGATCCAACTCATATTGAACTTGTTGGATCCTAGTTGTTCTCACAATATTTAGGTTCTTATTTGAACAATCACACACACACATGCACACACATATATATATATATGTGTGTGTGTGTGTGTGTGTATTACACACTTCCAAATCTAAGAGAAGGGTGATTTAGAGATTTCAATTAGGTAAGATGTATTGGGGGTGAAGATATGCGGGTCCTCGTCCGTCCTAATCAGAGATAAGAGAGAATTATACCGTACCAGAAACTATTTAATGGAGATTTAGGAACTAGGAAGCCTGCCGTAGAGGAGCATAGTACCGAAAATAGTCGATATTATAGTTTTTCATATAAATAGAGAGGCTGAGGTAATGTTTTCCCAAAGAAAGATAACGCTAGGAGACGTGGAAGTGTCTTGGCTAATGGAGTCATTCACTAAAATCAATATGTTAAAAGAAATGACGGATGAGTGAACGAAAAACATTATAGATCATATTTGCAACCATCCGAAGTTCTACGAATTATGAAGGCACTAATCGATGAGTTACACAATAAAACTTTGGAAGAAGTTGAGAATAGGCCGAGATGGGGAAACTATAATATTAAATGTCAGTTTGGGTTTATGCGAGGGAGATCAACCATGGAAGCTATCCACTTGTTAAGATGATCAAGATGGTGAAAAGTAATCGACATAGGCTTTTTATTGACTTGGAGAAGGCACGTGCTAAAGCTCCTAGATAATGCAGGTATATTGATGTCATTGAAGATCTGTACAAGGGGGGTGTGATCAAAATATATGTACGAGGGCATTAGTGAGGTAATTGGTGTGTATATTGATTTGATTATAGATATTTACGAGGGTGCTATGTTCAAAATATATGTACGAGGGCGTTGGTATAAATGACAATCGGTGTACATATACTACATGAGAGACATTTGTGCTCCTAATTGTTGGAGGATTATATAAAGGATCTGCAAGCATAAGATGCTAGATGGTGTACATAGTGCATGTTGTTCGGCAAGGACATCGTTTTTAAATGATGAAGGAAAGAAGGTGCAATGATAAACTAGGAAAATGGTGAGACACTTTAGAGGTGAAAGCCTTTAAAATAAACCGGAGTAATACAGAACATACAGAATGTGAGTCTAGCGAAACTTAGTATTGGTGAAGGAAAAATCAAAAACTGAATGGCCTAAAAATATCCTGATGGGTTCAATTTCACTATTTAGCATAAATTAATAATCGATGTGGGAGTTAGAAGATGATGTTAGTCATAAGATAAATTTGGGTGGGTGAAGATGGAGAAATAGAAGTTATGTGATAGAAGTATGGGCTGTTTTTCGAAACAGAAGTTTATGGGAAACACATAGTATGAACATGATAACAAACTGAGCGTAACCGAGATGATAATAAGCATAAGTTGGATATGGTAATACAAGGAACAATAGTGTTCGAAATTAACATAATTGTGAGATGGAAAAGGTCTCCCTAATTGGTGATAAGATGAGAAAATTGTTTCAAGGTTTTACAATTGTAGACCATTAAGTACCAGTTAAAAACTGTGATCCAAACATTTTTATTTTTGTTTTTTTTTTCTCTCCCACTTATCATTACTTGATAATTAGCTGGAGTTGATGTTTAGTTGGTGATGAATGCCAGGCACAGCAGGATATCTCCTCCATCAAGAACATGGCAGGAGAAACCGGAAAGAAGCTTAGCTCTCTGGCCTCGAATTTAATGTCCGATCTCCAGGACAGAATTCTCTGATTAAATGATGATGTATCTTGTGTCTGAAAGATGATCTCCAGGGTTGGCCAAAAATACCCATCCAATATTTTGTAAAGAGGGGGTTCAGCATTATAAATTTTTTTAGTAGACAAATTAAGACTATAAGTATAAGATTTTAAAATCCTCTAGCTTTTGCGAACTGGAATTGTTTTAATGTATTTTTTCTTACTTTTTTTTTTCTTTTTCTTAAATTTTAATACTGAGATTTACGGCTGACTATGAATGCTTACAAATGTTTGACGTATAATGGTGAAGTTAGTAGAATTTTTGATGGCTTATGGTTTTCTTTGTCTTTTCACTCATTTTTTGTTTGGTTGGAAGTATAATTAGACATTTCATGCTCTAATTAATAGGTCGAGTTTCGAACATGGTACGAGGTTATGCCATATACAAAGCATTTAAAATTATATTCTCTTCTGTTTCGGGCACATAGTCAAAATTTTCATTTTAGGACGGTTCATTCAAATAGTCAAATATTGTGAGCTCCTAATTTGCTTGCTTCTACTCCCCTTTTGGAAATTATTGGGAGCGGTTAAGCATTTCTTGTTGTTAGGAGTGTTTACTAAATAAGTATGTTACACTTTTCATCAAGAAATACCCAAAAGTGATCTTAACCCAGATTTTGGAGGTTATCGATGGATGTAGCAGAAGACCCAATATTTGCACTCGAAGCAAGGGCCAATAAGAACGGACGAGGGGGGCGGTTCTGTTGCCTAGCAGTTTTCAATACAAAACTTAGTCGGGGATAACTCGTGATGTATCGTTAGTGAAAAAATCACTGAAAAAGGCAGATACCAAGCAGACTCGACAGAGAGAATCGTGTAGAGAATGAGAGGACCGTCGCAGCATTCCATCTTCTCCGACGATTTGGACGATTTAGGGTTTTGGTCTGATTAGAGAGAAAAAAACGTCTTTTTTTCACTGCCAAAATTTAGGTATTAGGAAGATTATAGAAATTATATGGAGCCACTATGCACTTCTCGTAAGGAGTACCAACTTGAGCAAGTGTAGCACTCTCTCTCTCTCTAAGGCATGTGAAAGAGTAAAAGAAGAAGAAAATTCTCCCATATCAAATCCTTAATTTTAGGGATTAATCCTCTCCTCCCAAAATAACCCACGGCTGGCTCCCTCTCTCTCCCTCTCAGCCCTTCCGCTCTCTCTCTCTCTCTCTCTCTCTCTCACTCATATTCCGCTCCTTCATTTTTTTTTGAAACAGTTCCGCTCCTTCATTTAGGTGTGTTACGTGTGTATGTATATACTGCTGTTGATTGTTAATGAATGTGTTTAGGTTGCTATGGGTACAATGGATGGCATCATAGATACGGTTTCCGCAGATCATCCTATTATACCATTGATTGGTCTGTTGAAATTTCATGGAAAGCTTGTTGTAGTTGGTGTCCCAAACAAGCCTTTTGATTTGAACGAGAAGTTGACGATACCTCTTTTAATTCCCAAACTAAAGATGTTCATTTCGTAAGTATGTAATATTCATTTTACTTCAACGCTTGATTCATTTTTCTTATTACATGTACAATGTATTCATTTTATTCAACCATTTGTTCATTGGATTATAATATAATGTTTATTTTAAATTTTAATATATTATAAATTGGTGTGTTAAATGTTACAAATGTTCATTTCATTATTGTTTAATATTC
>JAOWAN010000043.1:3673976-3684184 GCA_028566635.1 Lobelia cardinalis
TTATGAAAATTTTGTTATATCGGAATAGAATTTCCATGTTCAAAGGTAGTTTGAAAATAAAATATTTATGTTTTACCCGATAATTGGGGCTAGTTACGTCTACTTACCACAAATTTTGATTCCTAAGTTTACGAAGGGAATGGAGGAGCATATTAGGGGTTGACATTTACCCCTCCCAATATTTTACTATATATATAAATTATTTAAATGAAAATTGTAAATAATTTAGAAATTTAGAAATTAATCTTGATAGTTAGATCTATAAAAATTAATGCATGAGATTAATATGATAAAATCTGTTATTTAAGAACACAGTGACATTTTTGTAATATTGGTTCGAAAAAAGGGCACGCACATTTTTATAATATGCACATCATCTCGAACGTTTAATTTCTAAATCTAATGATTGTTAAAAGTTCCTAAATTTTTAGGGTTTAAATGATTCTTAATGTAATAGGTCCCTGTATCCCCACATTATCAAATCATAATTTATGGTATTTCTTTGTCTTATATTTATTGTTTGAGATTCCATTAGCAAAAGTATATTGATAGTAAGTTGAACTTTGCCTCAATTTACTCAAATTTTGATTTTTGAAATAGAGAATTTAATAGTAACAAATGAAATGTTATTTGATTTACAAGCATATTTAAGTCTCAATAGGAATTCTAAATAGTAGAATGTTATCCGATTAAGTATTCTCTAATAAATTAATAGAAGATTCAAGAATCAGAAGATACACGATGGAATAATTTTTCTTTAAAAAAATATTAATGAGTAAATAATATTATTTATTACCAAAAACCATGGTATATGTTATAACCTAAAACAGTAAATTGATATAAACTACTCGTACTACTCCTCGAACGAGCGAATAAGCGATCACTAAAATGTTTTGCTTTAATGACCAAATCTATTTTACGGAATATAAAATTGATTTTCAAAAAAACAATTTTTTTTTTATAACTTTAATCTTTTTTTTTTTTAAGGATTGTTTGTCGTTACAATAACCTCGAATGCATCGCCGATACTTCTATTCAACAGAAACACTTACTACATCTGCATGATCGATAATTTTGATGAATACGACGAAACGTAAAACTGATTTTCGAAAACACACAACATTTTCATAACTCTTGTCTCTTTTTTCGGAATTGTTTGTCGTTACAATAACTTCGGATGCATCGCCGATACTTCTGGTCAACAAACACACTTGCTACATTTGCATGATCGATAATTTTGATGCATACGATGAAACGTAAAATTGATTTTCGAAAAAATACAAAATTTTCATAACTCTTGCCTCTATCGTTTTTCAAAATTGTTTGTCGCTACAATAACATCGGGTGCATCGCTGATAGTTCTATTCAACAAACACACTTATTACATTTGCATGACTGATAATTTCGATGTATACGCTCATGGCGTTATCACATTTAGCTTGAAATTTGAGAAAATCGAATAACAAAATTTTAAGTATAATTTGCCTCAAGTTTAACAAGCATTTTTCTTCGCTGATTTTTTTTTTGTTTTTGTTTTTCAATCCATTATATTATTTTCTTTCTAATTATTGAAGAGTTTCCCCCTGCTCTTATTTCAATGGAAGCGGCCAATATTCGAAATGGCGGCTGAAAATCAAAATCATTTTCCCTCCCTTTTCGAAACCTCTCAAAACCCAAAATTTTAACAGTTCCCCTAATTTCAATTTTCCCTCCCTCCCCTCAAAAACCCCAGAAAACAAAGCTCTCAAATCCTTCCCCAATTCGGTAATCTGCATAATTCTCCCAAACTTCTGCATTTTCCGAAACCCTAATTTTTCGTCGATTACTTCTCCAGTTTGTTATCATTTCAATGGAAAGCGAAACCCTCATTTCACCATCTCCTCCTACTAGCCCACTTCCTGCTTCAGAAACCCCAGTCGAAAACTTATCCCATTCCTTGTTCGATTCCATAGCTAACGAGCCTGATACGGAGGCCGAAACCACTGCCGATGACCTGCCGCTGGAAAATTGCTCTCCGCTCAGGCGGTCTTATTCGCCTTGGGAAAGTTGCTCTAGCTACTCCGAGCCGGGGAGCGTGGATGACGGCACTGATGAGAATCCATTTGTCAGTTGGCGTCAGTGGTCTGGTGATGGTGATGACGATGACTCCGCCGCGAAATTGTCTTTGCACTCAGCTGCTCCAAGTTTGCCGCTTTGGCTCCTCGAAGATGAAAAGCCAACTTATATTGTACGTGCGAATCAATTTGGTTATTTACATAGTACTTTGTTTTGATTTTGGGTTCTATTAATTGTTATAGAATTGTTTGGTGGGGTTCAATTGAGGTGTGCAGGGGTTAGGTTTTCAATGATTTGATTGGTTTGGTTTAATAAATTATGTCTCGATTTCAATTGTTACCATATATGTGGACGTGTTGAGGTTCTGACATAGTTTAAAACAATTGATGTGATGCATTTCAACTATATAGGGCTATATGGATTTATCATTGTGTTGGTAAAGATTACTAATTGATGATTATCTGAACTTTTGTAGGGTGCAGGGCTGTCGAATTTAGGCAACACTTGTTTCCTAAATTCTGTGTTGCAATGCTTGACTCACACAGTGGGACTCGTTCAGGCCCTTTCTTTGTACTCAAATCACTTGCCTTGTGAATGTAAGTCTTTTCTTCAGGTTAAAAAATAATGCTTGTTGGTCGTATATCGTTTAAGATTTGCTGAGATGTCGAGAGTGAAAGAATACATGTGTTTTGTTTTGGAAGTTGCTATATTATTAGGAAGTTGCATTAGGTTTTAATCTTTTGTCCCACTAACCATATGATTGATAAGCGTTTAGTTTGGTCGACTTTGCCTGGCCAATCACATGCTTGAAAAGCAGATTTTGCTTGAAACTACTTGTATAATTCTAAAGGAGTGAGAATTTGAAATCCTTTTTGCAGGTAGCAATCCCCAGTTCTGCATGTTTTGTTCCCTACGCGGGCATGTTGAACTTTCGCTAAAATCGACGGGCATGGTTGTCTCCCCTTATGGTTTTGTTAACAATCTGAGCTGTATCCTTCTCTAGATCTATTTGTGATTATTTACAAATGTTATATATTATATATAGTATATTTATATATAAGGAGGTGTTCAAATGAGAAATTAAATATTATAAAACCGTGAGAACTAAGATCTTGTATGTCTTGCTCTCGGATTGAGTATATATTTGCTTTAGTTTCTATTGAATCTAAGAGCAATACCTATTGAATCTTAGTTCTCATGGTTCTTACTATATTTAGAATCTAAGAGCAATACCTATTGGATCTTAGTTAATTTGTTGGGTTTTAGTTGATGTTTGTTTGGTCTTAGTTGATATGTGTTGTATCTAAGTATTATTATTATTAGTTTTGTGTTGGATCTTAGTATTACAATATCCAACAGATATCAACCAAGATCCAGCAAATATCAACTAAGATCCAACAGTAGTTGGCACGGTTCTCACAATATTTAGGCTCTCATTCGAATAAATCCCTATATATATGGATTATGGGCTTTTCTAACAGTCCTCATGAAACATGGTTTTAGATCTCTCTGCACTTATAGAATTATGCTTGTGATTCTTGACCTGTATATTTTTAGATATTTCATCTTGCTTTCAGAGATTTCAACAGGAAGATGCTCATGAATTCCTTCAATGCTTTCTTGATAGATTGGACACTTCTTGTAATAATTTAATGACAAAAGGTGCAGGTTCATTGTCACAGGATGACAATTTAGTCAAGAAAGTCTTTGGTGGCCGTCTTGTTAGCAAGGTAAGTACTCGACCATTATTTCCACCTTCGATTGACCACCCTCAGATGAAAAACAAATTTTTCATTTTTGTTTGACAATTCAAACTTGTATAGAATGCCCTTAAGGGCCTGAACCGGAAGTGATGCTCATGTATGGAGAAAAAAATGAAGTTAAAAGAGTGTTATTAATGTTGTTTCTTTGTTATTCAAATTTCAGTTACGATGTTGCAACTGTGATCACTCTTCTGACACTTATGAGCCTTCAATTGATTTAAGTTTGGAAATTGAGGATGTTGATACCCTATCAAATGCCCTCGAGTCTTTTACAAGGGTTGAAAAAATTGAGGATGTCGAGACAAAGTTTACATGTGAAAAGTGCAAGGAAGAGGTGTCAGTTGAGAAGCAGCTTATGCTGGAGCAGTCACCTGCGGTGTCTGCATTGCATTTGAAAAGGTTCAAGAATTTTGGTTCTTTTGTGGAGAAAATTGACAAGCATGTGGAGTTCCCTTTGGAGTTGGACCTGGGGCCTTATACCAGCAGCAGTCAGAATAATGTGAGTTTAGCTGCTTGTATGAACTTAGGTTTTGTAATTGCATTAATTGTGGTGGTAAATCTGCATATAATTCTCATCATTGCAAGGTTGGTTGTTGAAAAACATGGTGGAGGTGAAATACGTTCTAAGTAGGTTGAGGCCTTTGTGAAAGTGCTTTTATTATATACTCCCAGCGAGGTGGGGGTGGATCTATTGTTGTTGAGGCTATCTAAGTTTCGAGTCGGATGTACTTTGGACTATACATATTCTAACCTCACACTTTGTCATTCTCGCACAGGATTTGAAGTATGATTTATATGCAGTTATTGTGCATACTGCATTTTCTTCTACTTGTGGACACTACTATTGCTTCATTCGATCTGCCCCTGATACATGGTACAAGTTTGACGACTCAAAGGTAATATATTGATAAAGTACATACGCATATATTCTTGGGACTACAAGCAAATACTACTCCCTCTGTTCCAAAATAAGTGTTCATTATTTCTTTTGGATGTTCCAAAATAAGTTCACCTTGAAACATACTCTTTTGGGAACTAAAAGGAGAATTTGTCTACAAGTTTTTCTTGGACCCATTCTCAAGCTATTTATGTCCACATGTTCTTTTGTTTTATATACTCCAATAGCTTATCTAAATTTGTGTGCCAATTAAACAAAGATACCAATTTTGGAACGGGACTATTGTAGATTGAGTTTCAGAACTACTTGAGATGTATAATTGTGTAAGAAAATTTATTTATTTATTATAGTATATTATATTTTATTCTTTTGCAGTGGTAAGAGAAACATTGATGTAGGGATGAACCTTTAAGCATTTCTATTTCAAATTATGTAGGTTACGAGGGTTCAGGAAGCTTATGTTCTTTCCCAAGAGGCATACATCCTCTTCTATGCAAAGCAAGGGACACCTTGGTTTTCAAGTTTTATGGAAACATATAAGCCATTGTTGGATACTCTGTCCAATGCTTCACCTAAGTCAGTTTTGGATAATGTTGACATCTCTATATCGCCGAGCAATGTGACATCCAATCACTCCAATGATATATCTTTTGTCCATGCAACATCCAATCATTGCACTGATGCCAATGAAATCACTGAAGCCACAATTAAAATTCCCGCTGGGTCATTTAAGCAACCAAGATATGCCATCCCTGAAAGTACTGAAGCTAAAGTTGATTATAATGTGAGGCAAGCGGAATTAAACCCTGGGACTAGCAAGTCTGCTGATGGCATCTATAATAGCGTTGAGAAAGTTATTTTCCCATCTGCCCTAAGTGCTCTTTCCGACCCTGAGATGGGCAAACGTTGTAACGCTAATGTTGCTAGTAAAACACCACCCAGATCTCCTAGCCCAGATATATACACGGAAGCAATTTCTCCAGGTACATTTCTGATATTTTTTGCAGTTGTCTCAGTGCATGATGTTTCTATACATTTGGTAACAGATAAACTAATTCCAGTCGCTGGACTGTAAATTGCAGAGGTTGTTTTCTCTACAAAACCTGCTGAAGTGAAATCGGTGGACAGGATGTCTTGCAAAAGGCAATTGAACAACGATTCAGAGGATCCACAAGTAAAGGAGGCTCGTAAACAGTGTAAAAATATGCCTGGTGGTCGGAGGGCGGCATTATTGGCTGCCATGCCTGGGTCTCAAAGCGAAGGTTCTTTGAACAAGAAAAGCAAAAAGAGAGTGGTATCAAACCCTTACAGGGACTATAGCCATTCAAGTGACCGCGGCAAGTCCAATAGTAACAAATTTTCCCGCCCTTTAGCTGCTACTGCAAGGTCCCAGTGACCAAGTGATGAAGTTAGGTGAATATGTATATCTGGCCTTTTAGTTTTGGCCTCTGTAGATGTCAGACCGAATTTTTTTTTTTTTTTAAATCCTAAAAACAAGGTTCTTACAGATTTTCCATTCACTAATGTGAAGTCAATTTTAGGTATTTTGATTCCCTAGAGATGCAAGCTGTGAGTTTGTTTTCATTGTTGGGTCAAATTCTTCAACTTTTGTCCCATCATAAATCTGTTGGTTAATTTTGATGACTGGCTCTGCTCAATCAAGAAGGATAACCGGAAACTGAAGTTTGTGCTCCAAGTGGTAGTTAGTTTTGTAGCAAAATGTTAAGCCACTCTTTGGCTATAAAATTTCCTTTCAATGGGCACTTTTTGGATCAGTCTAAGGAATTGTGGTGTTTTAGAAACTTTGGGAGAGCTGAATATTGGTTTAAGTTTCATGAGAAGTGGATAATGTGAAGTCTGTCTTTCTTTCTTTCATTCTTCATGTTTGGTTGCTGCGGCCGATCTTCTGAATATGAAGGTAACATCAAATAAGAGCATAATCTTCTGAATATGAAAAACCCAATGGGCACATAATTTGGAAGTGCTTTTTTACTTAGTTTGACTTGAGACATAGTCTAGGCGATTCCTATGTTTTATCTTGTTTGCATCAAATGCTTTACAATTCCAATGTCAACAGTGAAACTTTCCCTATATAATGCTTTCAAGCAAGCACAACCGCTCTCCTTTTTGTCTCTCCCCCCTCCCCCCCTACACTTCAAATGTAATTTGCCCTCAAAAGGGTGGATTAGCAAAATGATAGCTACTCTCAGCATGCCCCTTGCCAGCCAGCAGGCATCTCCGCAAGCCTTGCCAACCTGCCCTCCTGGGTTGTTGGCTCGTGATCTGATGGCCCGGATGTCGCCTGGGTCAATTGACCTTCCCGAGCACGTCGTGGTGGTGATGGATGCACTTAAAGAGTTCTCTGTCGAGCCCCTTGAGTGGATACTCGAAAACATTGGCTTGGATGCATGCTGCACCATTACTCTGTTGGGCGTTAAGCCCTGGCTTAATATACCACGTGAGTTTATTCTAATTCTCTAATTATTTCCTGTTTAAAACCATGCTTAACTAAGCTGCATAGCAGTTTTGGAATCAATTATTGTGTCAAAATAATTGTACTTTGGCTTCGTATTTCACCTTCCAGTTGAGGATTTCTTATTTGTGATATTTTTTGAACTGGATGTAGTCTCTTCAAAGACGTGGTCCGATGTTTGGACGACCACGGATCTCGAAGAGATATTGACCTCAAAGGACAAGAGCGAGTGGAAGACCGGCACTAGGTACCTCAAAGCTCAGCGGCTCATTGACCTTTGCCACAAACACGGGGTACATAATTCCGATCATCTGCTGTTTCTCTTATCATGTTTCCGTATCATTCTGAAGCTTAATTTGCACATATTTTTACTTTCTGTTTCCATGTTAAGGTGGTACCACAAATCAAATCTGAAATGGGCTTCCCTCAAAAGTTGCTCGTCGTTGAAAAGATCACAAGCTCTTATGCAACCTTGGTGGTATTCGACAAGTATAACAAGTCTTACATTACAATTAATATATGCAGTAGTTTGAAGAAATTTGAAGTATATTTGTGGAGTGAAATCTTGATTCTTCAAGTACTGTTTTAACAGGCACTACCACAGGAAGGATATACATTTTTGTGCAGAGAAGGTCCCCTGCAACATTCTTAAGATGAACAACCATGGAGAGGCTGACTGGGTTAGGGGCCGACCCAATCTGGATTCTGAAGCGGGTGCCACTCCCGGAGATTTCACCACCTCCTCCATCCCCACTCCGAAATTAATGCTGTCCGACCATGTGAAGAGGATTCTTGGCCTCAAGGCTCGTTCATTGAGGTTTTGAATTCGACCAAGTTTGCACTCGGGAATACAGTCTCTCTATTATGCTTGCACGGATATTTACATGAATAAAATTACGTACATCAGGCTCCATTTGATGTATGATTGAATAAGAGACTGGTTATATTAAATCTAAACGAATAATTTAGGATCCATTATTCAAATTGATTCATTGCAATAAAACTATTGAAGTTCTTATGAATGAATAGTATAGGTATATATTGTTGTGTTTCAAACTTTGAACAATCCTCAATATGATGCAAAATAGTTACCACCATTGAAGCAACCAGTTGGTTCAACTTATTATTCAACATAGGAACTTCTCTCCTTATATATAGATTGAAAACAAGGGAACAATGAGATTTGGCTTGTATCAATTATATCGGATTCTCTCATTTGTACCACAAATTTTCATTTATCGCTCTCATACTTTTCAAAATAATCGACCAAATATTCAATCAAGCCCCATTCAAGGAAAAAGAAAACAAAGTAAACTACTATTGAGTAGTGACAAGGGTTAAAGAATAGTAGACAATGAGTTTTCTTAAGGGGCATTGCGAGCGTGTGATGATCCTGCACCACCACCACCACCACTTCCGTATCCACTACCTCCAGCTCTTGCTGTAATGCCACCACTTCCGACTCCTACTGAAGCATTCCCTGCTCCACCACTCCCACTACCACCTCCATATCCACCACCACCTCCGCTGTTGCCTCCAGTTTGTGTTCCTCCTGCACCACCGCCTTTTCCGCCACCACTACCTCCAGCTTCAACCGAAATACCACTACTTCCAACTCCTACTGCAGCATTTCCTGCTCCACTACCACTACCTCCCCCATGTCCACCACCACCACCTCCACCTAGCGCTCCTCCTGAACCACTACCACTTCCATATCCACTACCTCCAGCTCTTACCATAGCACCATTACCTCCAACTCCAACTTCAACGTACCCTTCTCCACCACCACCACCATGTCCACCTCCCCCACCTTGTGCTCCTCCTGTACCACCACCACCCTCTCCCCCACCACCACCAGATCCACTACCACCAGCTCGTACAGTAACACCACCACTTCCAACTCCTATTGCAATGCTGCCTGCTCCACCACCATGGCCACTTCCTCCGCCAAAGCCTTCAAAGCCGAAGAGCGATCTTGTTGCAGAGCAAACACCAATGCCAAATAACACAACAAAAGCAAATCCAATTACTTTGTGGGTAGCCATATATAACAATATCTTTTAGTTAATCTCACTACAATGACTTGGAATATTTGCAACAAAAATCAGAGAGTACTTGTAGTAAATCAAAGGGGGCTATATATTAGCACTTTGTACATATTTTGATCCATCTAGACGCCCTGTGTTGCATGTTCCGGTCATCAATTTCACAAATAATTGATGGAACCTTAAACAAAGGGGAGAAAATCGTAACCCGGGTGTTGGACAGGCCAAAAAATTTGGAGCACAACCTGTACCAACACGGTGTATGATTTGGAAGTGATTATGTTGACTAATTAAGCACATTGATGTTTCGCGTGCTACAAATAAAATTCGACTATTTTTGTCTCCGTGATATTTAGGTAGGAAGGAGAGATTGATAGAGGTTATATAATTAGGAATCATTTATTAGTCTTTTTCTCTGTAAATTTTGTTTTCGGTCTTGACCATTCGCTATTCATCTATATATATATATATATATATATATATATATATATATATTTTTTTTTTAAATCTAGAAAGGCAAAACATGGACCATGACGCGCTACGGAACCTCCACTGTGCCGGGATAATGAAGTGTGGTCTAGTTGTAAGACGTCTCCCTTATTTCCAATATGTTACGTGTTCGAGTCACCACCGGATGTGTACCAATACAACTCCATTAGAGAAATACAATGGAGTTTGAATCTAATTTAATATGAGTAGTATTACAAGAACCGTAAGACTCTCCCTAAAAAAAAAATTCTTCTAAATTTGTTTTCTTGTCTTTTGATCATAAATATTTCTCGTAGCCCATTCCAATTTTAATAAACTGTGTAATCTTTTTATATTCTTCATATAAAAAGCATATACTCAAAGCTTTTTCTCTTTAAAAAATAGGTAATGTGTGAAGAGATTTCCGAGATGGCTTTTATAATATATGGTCTTAAGTTAACATGGATTGGAGCATGCGTTCCAGGCACATCTTAACACGTTCGAAC